>CAXITT010000025.1:1363904-1378169 GCA_964033795.1 Lymnaea stagnalis | reverse complement strand
TACATATTTGGCATCACCTATTCGATCTATAAGATCGTCTATCCTTGGAATCGGAAAGGAATCAGTCTTTGTGAATGCATTCACTTTCCTGAAGTCAGTACAAAACCTGTAACTTTTGTCAGGCTTTGGAACTAAAATACATGGTGAACTCCAGTTGCTAGAGCTTGGTTCAATTATACCATTTTCAAGCATGAACTTTATTTCAGACCGGATTATTTCAAGTTTTTCCGGATTGACCCTATAGGGGTGTTGCTTGACCGGAACTGCATTGCCAATGTCAACATCATGTACAGCAATGTTGGTTTTATTAGGTACATCAGGGAAGAGTAAAACAAAATCAGCAATAACAGACTTAACAACATCCTTCTCTGACAATGACAAATGTCCTAGTTTCTTATCTAAGTTGGCCAGTATTTCTGAATTTTTAAGTTTGTAATTACCAACTTTTTCTGGGACACTATCAAAGGTTTCAGTAACATTTTCTTTAAGTACTGAAGTTACCGTTGAGATTGTGTTAACATTTGTTTCTGAGGATGGACAATGATCATCACATTTTCTATCAAAATATTCTTTTAACATGTTAATGTGACATAACTGTTTCTTTCTTTTACGATCTGGTGTTAACACAATGTAATTTAAATCATTGATTTTGGACTCAACAACATAAGGACCAAAATATCTAGCTTGTAGTGCTTGCCCTGGTATCGGCAAAAGCACAAGCACTTTGTCCCCTGAAGCAAACTGTCTGAATTTTGACTTTTTGTCATACCAAACTTTCATTTTAGATTGTGAATCTTTTAAATGTGTTTTAGCCAAATTAACGGCATTAAAAAGTTTAGTTTTAAATTTTTGGACATAGTCAAGAAGTCCTTCCGTGGGTGTCGATGACATCCACGTGTCTTTTAAAAGTTTAAGGGGACCGCGAACCGTGTGGCCAAACACCAGTTCGAAGGGGCTGAATCCAAGTGATTCTTGAACTGCTTCTCTTGCGGCGAACAGTAGCATGTTGATGCCTTCATCCCAGTCTTTCTCTTGTTCTAGGCAGTAGGTTCTCATCATGTTCTTCAACGTCTGATGGAATCGCTCAAGTGCTCCCTGTGACTCAGGATGATATGCACTCGACAAGCAGTGTTCTATGCCCAACTGGTTCATCACTTGTTTGAATATTCCAGCCTTGAAGTTGGTTCCTTGGTCAGACTGTACAGACTTCGGAAGACCAAACAATGTAAAAAACTTCGTCAAGGCTTTGACGATGTTCGGAGTCTTGATATTGCGAAGAGGAATAGCTTCTGGGAACCTTGTTGACGCACACATGATTGTCAGCAAGTATTGGTGACCTGATTTTGTCTTTGGCAGAGGTCCAACGCAGTCTATAATAACGCGACTGAAAGGTTCTTCGAATGCTGGAATGGGTTGAAGAGGAGCTGCTGGTATCTTCTGATTTGGTTTCCCTACAACCTGACAAGTATGACATGATCTGCAGTATTCAACCACATCTTTCTTGATTTTGGGCCAAAAGAAGTGCGACGTGATTTTGTGATATGTCTTCTTTACTCCCAAATGACCTGAAAGTGGTGAGTCATGGGCTAAGTTCAGGACTTCGTTCCGGAATGGGGTAGGAACTACTATTTGATGAACTATCCTCCATTCTTCATCAGCATTTGCGTCTGGAGGTCGCCATTTTCTCAAAAGTATGTCATCTTGAAGGTAATAACATATAGGGAATTGTTCAGCTTCTTCTTGGGTCAAAGCGTTCTCTCGAAGTTTGACTATTTCTGGATCACTCTTCTGTTCTTCAATAAGTTGCATTCGAGTTGGAGTCTTGTAATTACTAGCCTCTTCATTAAGACTTGCAAAAAATGTTTTTCCCAGGTCAATTTCAGGAAGAATTTTATTGCTTTTTTGTGAAATCTCTTTTGTGGAGATCTTGGAACTCATGGCCCTTGTCACAGCACATGCTGGATACAATTCTTGATCTTCTTCCTGATTTTCATTTAAACAAGGTTCATGAGTAACGATGGGTTCGGCTATTACCTTCCCACCAGCTAAGTCATTGCCTAGCAGCAACGAGATGCCGTCCAATGGTAATGTTGGTCGGACACCCACAACCACAGGTCCGGAGACTAAGTCTGATTTTAGGTTGATGAGATGTAAAGGTACATCTATGCATCCCAGCTCTACACCTCGTAACAGGATGTTGCTCCCAGTAGCAGTAGATTCAGACAAGGGAAGTATACCCTCAAGTAGCAAGGACTGTGAAGCACCTGTATCTCGTAAGATTTTGATTGGTTGTAGACTGGAAAAATCACCTGGCAGTGATACGAATCCTTCCGATATGAAAGGCATGAAGTCTTGTATGACATCAGTAGTTTCTGATGTAGAATTTTGGACCTTGGTAGGTAAACTCTTGTTGGAGTCTTGAGAACATTCGGCTAGGGTAGAGGAAGTAAAACTCTGGGTAGAGTCGTCAAAACTTGCACACAAGTCCTCAGTAAAACGCCCTCTGGAGGTAGACCTCTTCTTGGAGCAAAAGGATCTTGGCGACAAGCTCATAAAACTCGCAGTCGAAGCAGGAACTTGGCTGGAGTCAGTAAAACTAGCCTTATTGTTCATAATGGAACTCTTTGATGAGTCGTGACAAACCTCTTTGAAGTTTGTATGGACATCTGGAGAGCAAAAACTCTTGAATTTTGAAAATGTGTTTCCAGATGTATGACGAGACGTACAAGCGGAGACTTTGTGTTGTGTACCAGGATGTGTGGTCTTCTCAGTTTTCTTCTTGAGTTTCCAGCAATCATCCCTCGTATGTCCTTCTTTTTTACAGTAGGCACATGTGTCTTTTGCACCAATTTCTTTCGTACCGGGCTTGAATGGTTTTTGTGGAGGTTTACTGTAAGTTGATACAGCTGTCTTATTGTGCCTGTCATTTTTGGTGTCAGATGGATTCTTGGAAAGTTGATGTGAGATGGTGAAGTCGTCGGCTAACACTGCTGCCGTATGTGCGTCACCTTCGCCACGGTCTGCAATATGTATTCGCACCTCAGTACGAACACAGTTCTTGAACTCCTCCATCAGAATGAGGTTCTTGAATTTCTTGAAGTCTGTCTCGGTGTTGGTTGCGTGCAGCCACTTGTCCAGGAGCCGTTCCTTTTCCCGGAGGAACTCAACATGAGTCTGGCCATCACGTTTCCACAGTTCCCTAAACTTTTTACGGTATGCTTCGGGGACACATTCATAAGCCTTAAGTATTAATGATTTTACTAGGTTATAGTCCCCGCGCTGTTCCGCATTCAGGGACACAAAGACTTCAGATGCCCTTCCGGTCAAGGCTGGTTGAAGTAAGGTGGACCACATAGTTTCAGGAATTTTAAAATTTTGGGCAGTTATCTCAAACTGCGCAAAATATTGGTCAACCTCTTTTTCTGTAAATTTAGGGATTACTTTTGCAAATTTAATTGCATCGCAACCCTGACCGGCTGGAGCCGTGAGTCTATTTTCCATTGCTCCTAAATTGGCCGTTATTTCCATTTGTTTTAACTTTATTGTTAGCTCTCTATCTTTTTCTTCTTTCTCTCTCTGAGCTTTTAGCTCCAGCTGTTTAAGCTCTCGTTCTTTTTCTTCTTTCTCTCTCTGAGCTTCAAGCTCCAGCTGTTTCAGCTCACGTTCTTTATTTAGCTCCAGCTGTTTAAGCTCACGTTCTTTTTCTCTCTGGGCATCTAGTTCCATTTGTTTGAGCTTTAGTTGGAGCTCCATACTTGGATCAGTCGGTTGTGTGACTGAGGCAAGTTCATCTTCAGATAACATGTCTTCATCCACAAAGTGAACGATGATCATGTCTCGTATGGTCTTTTTTACGGCCGAATGAGCTACATTTATTTCTAGAGCTTTAGCAATGGAAAATAGCTCCTTCCTAGAACATTTGTCTAATGCCTCTACTGATGGGTTTTCAATATCAAAATCCATTTTGACACAGGCAAAATATAACAATGATTTTTTTATAAAAATTTAAGCTTAGTGCACACACTAATGAAAAAATTGTAACCAGCTCTGTTGTTGGTGTCGTAAAATGGTATCGTGATCTCAAATTAGTTTGAGTGTATTAAGGTAAACAGTTTGTCAAAATCCACAGAAAAAACGCTCAATTTATTATTGGTGTATTAAAAACTATGGATTAAAATTATCCTCGGAAAATCCCACAATTTGTTAAAATTGGGGTCTAATGAGAATAAAATATGGATTCGGTTATCGCGGACGATGCCCCCAATTTGTTAGAATTGGGGTCTTGAGAAAAATAATAATATAGAGTCCGCTATATCCGGGACGAGCAACCCAATTTGTTACGCACTGACTTGTATTGGGAGAAATTAATCTCCTATTTTAATTTTAATTGGCTCGTTGTAAACAGTGCCTAACAAAGGACGATACCATATAATCAACAATATTAAAGATACGACCCAAAACAGTTTCTAGTTACAATTAATTAAGATTTATTATGTCTTAAGATAATTACAAAATAAAATAAAATAAAATTACAATCTTCAACTTACAGTATGGCAGATGTCGTACCGGTACACAGTTAATACAATTAGAAATAATGATGCCAATAAATAATGCGAAATAAACACATATAAGTAGGAGCACACAAATACACAAAGAATAAAACACGCCTCGTAATTGTTAAGAGAATCTATCTCAAAAAATCTCCCTCGTCGTGCCTGTCAATCCCTTATATATATGTGGAGTAAGATGCTTCGAGAAGGGCTTATGACGTGTTGTTTACATATCTCGGGTTAAGGAGTATATTCCAGAAATTACCCGAAAACAATCTACCCAATGCGTAATTGGAAGCCGATTGTCAACAAGCCACTTCAAAGACCTAAGCCGCACCCCTTTGTGAACACAGCGTCTCATGCGGGGTCAATCAGAGGGCACACACGAGAAACACCATGCAAACAAGCTCTCTATAACATTCACATACAAAGTAGTAACTCTTCACATACAAAGTAGTAACTCTTCACATACAAAGTAGTAACTCTTCACATACAAAGTAGTAACTCTTCACATACAAAGTAGTAACTCTTCACATACAAAGTAGTAACTCTTCACATACAAAGTAATAACTCACATACAAAGTAGTGACTCTTCACATACAAAGTAGTGACTCTTCACATACAAAGTAGTGACTCTAGTAACTCTTTACATTCAAACCATTAACTCTTTGCATACAAAGTATTAACTCTTTACATTCAAACCATTAACTCTTTACATACAAAGTAGTAACTCTTCACATACAAAGTAGTAACTCTTCACATACAAAGTAGTAACTCTTCACATACAAAGTAGTAACTCTTCACATACAAAGTAGTAACTCTTCACATACAAAGTAGTAACTCTTCACATACAAAACAGTAACTCTTCACATACAAAGTAGTAACTCTTCACATACAAAGTAGTAACTCTTCACATACAAAGTAGTAACTCTTCACATACAAAGTAGTAACTCTTCACATACAAAGTAGTGACTCTTCACATACAAAGTAGTAACTCTTCACATACAAAGTAGCCACTCTTCACATACAAAGTAGTAATTCTTCACATACAAAGTAGTAACTCTTCACATACAAAGTAGTAACTCTTCACATACAAAGTAGTAACTCTTCACATACAAAGTAGTAACTCTTCACATACAAACTATTTACAATTTTAGAGAATATTAACTCATTCCGCACAGATTGCGAACTATTTACCATACGGTTTATAAGTTGAATTGATGTATTACCTCGTTCTAATGCCAGCAGGCGTTCGATTAACCCAGGCGAAGGGCTCGCATCGATCATTCCAGTGTTTACCAACGACTTTCACATAGATATCTCGCCACAGCGCTAGCCGGAGTGTGGTTATCGGTGGAACGTAGAGCCCCTAGTCATGTCACTGTGGTTAATGGGGCGTGGCATGATGAACAGGGAAAAACAAAACAATCATTGGGTTGCCAGGTAAACGAAAGAAAATCTGGCAAGTGTTGTTGCGGGCGAATATTTTCTTTTTATTCAATCATTAGTAAACAAGTGTCTGAATATACCACACATTGTGACAAATATACATTTAACAGACTTTAACGCTCAACGGATACAAGAATTGCCACAAGTAGTGTTTATTTATTTTTATTAAATGATATTTTACAAGCTCAGTCACATTGTAGAACATTGTTCCTATTAATCAACATAGACGTCGAGACAGTCGAGTAATTTTTGGATGCCTTTCTGGCCCCAAGCAACTGTTCTTTTTTTTTTTTTGTCGCACCTGTATTCAAAATGGAGAGTTGAATTATTTGTGTTTCCACATCACACTTTAGACGCCCGAGGTCCACGTGATGGTGCTGATTATCATAAACAATTATTTAATTTTTTCTTACCGTTATATGGTTTTAAAAATTTAATCTTCTTTAGAATTTGGCTCGGAGAGTAAACAATACGTCACAAAGGACTGAAAACTAGTATATAAAGAAAAACAATAGCAAAGCTAGTGATACTAACATTATTCAAGCTGATTATGCTAGTCAACATTCTATCAAAGTACAAATTCAACAAATGCAGAAGCACGAAAAACTTGATCTACTTACAGCACAGCAAGTGAAAAGGTCCGATCCTCGAAAGATACAAATTAGAGACCAACCGAGTTTCGGCTTCAGCTTCGGTTTCGGCGCTGAAAGTTGCCATTTGACCATTTGCGGCATTGTTTTCGTTTCGGCCGAAACTGAAAAGTTAACTTTCGGTTTAATTTCGGTTTTGGCCAAAAGTGATTGAGACTTTCGGCCATCTGGGCGAAAGCGACTGAGGTTTTCGCTCATCTACCAGAAGTCAGACTGTATGTCTATCTCTAGGCCGACAATCCGATATTCGTTATTGCTCGACGTCTTGCTGTCATCGTATGTTATATGACTAACAGTCTGTGAAAACTGCTCACAGCTGTTGATGACTTACCTGTCCCATATTTTAAAAAAAAATTACATCTCAATTAGGCCTAGGCAAAGGTAAACAGCTGTGTGGACGAAAAATGAATGGAATGGTACAATTATATCATTATTTTTTGTTTTAATATTTTTCAAAAATAAAATTTGGAACCCTAGGTTTATTCAATTCCTTCATTTGTGATATTCATTTTGATTAATCATTATCATGCTCATCAATGTTGTCACAGGCAAAGGTGAATAATATTGAACAATCCTTGGGAATAATAATATTTCCATTATTATTTTTGTTTTATTTTTTAAAAAAATTAAAATATTAAGGAAACTTAGGCTTTTTCCAACCATTCATTTCTTGAAGTTCATCATAATCACGCTCAATAAACATTGGTATTGACGAAATAACAGGTGTGTGCATGGATCACGGGTTCGTATTATAATTATGTAGTCGGCCTACTGCTGACCTGTTTACTTGTATGATTTTGGCGACCAATTTAGATGTCTTTTGCGATTCTCCGCCAAGACCCATCAGAACAACAATTTTAAGAGACCCGGTTGAAAACAAAATAATTTTCCCCACGAATGTGGGTGAGGGAGATTGGTCGCCAAACGAATAAATTACATCATCAGCCCGGAAAGACTAGTCTAAGTGTGTGGTTACTAGGCTAATTATATTATAAAAACAAAGTGCACTCAATGGTCTATTTTGCATGAATTACCCCCACCCCCCTTTTTTTTCTTCCAAATTTTCTCCTACCATACTACTTTAAAAAAAAAAAAATAATAAATTTAAATTACTTTTAAATTAAAATGGTAAAAGCCAAAGTATTCATTAGTTTGATGTTTATTTATTAATATTCACGATGATCTCATTTTTATCAAAAGAATTTAGGTCTAAACATCGACCTTCCCCAATCATTTTCGATGTATGTAAAATGTATGCGTGAACGAATTTCAAAATATCAAAATATTTCAGTTTCGACTTCGGTTTCTGCCGAAAGTCTCGTTCAGCTTTTGGATTCGGCTTCGGTTTCGGCCAAAAGTCATTATTAACTTTCGGGCTGGTTTCGGTTTCGGCCGAAATCATAAAATCGGTCGGTGTCTAATACAAATATTAGTATAGTATTAGTATAAACACACAGATAAAGAATACAATCTTGCAAGGATATTACGTCTCCGATACGTCTAGGAAATTTGCAATAAAATATCTTCCAACTTGGAAAGCTAGCGGCCTGTATCTAAGGATTCTATCAGAACCATCCAGAAATTGCGTCCTCTGAAAGCATTCTATAGAAAGTATTCGAAGGCAATAAAGAACCCCTAAAAACTGAGTTGTTCGTATAAATCCTTTATAAAATCTATTATCTAGCAATGGGGGTTAAATTTGACCAAACATACATAACAAGTAACGCACTTTATAAGAATCCCAATTAGTGCTCCTCCCCTCGCCCCCGAACCTCGCATTTTTTTGTGTATTAATTTAATATTCTAATGACCCAGTCACTTTTACGTCGCAGATTTATTTCCCCAACAATTTTAGAAAAACAAAAGAAAATATTACGCACCAAACGCATTTGCGATAATTGTTTTACAAAGAATCTCATTGAGCGCAGTTATCGGGAATTTCATTTCATCTTCCGCTTGAAAAACAGGAAAACTTTTTTTTTTTTTTTTTTGGGGATGGGGCTGAAAACTTGAAAGAATGAGTTGTCATCGGCAACGAGTCTATGTGCCAAGTTTCAGTTAGATAGCTTAGCGGGAAGCGCATTAATTAGTCGTCCTAAGATTTGTGCAGCCAGTCAGCATCGCACAAACAAAAAAAGAAGTTAATATAAAGGATTAAAAACAATTTCCCAATCAAGTTAGGGTAAAACTATTGACTGGCACAGTGCATTTAATTACTAATCGGTGTTGTCGGTAGCAAAACAGGGGGGGGGGGCGACAGGAGGTGGTGGCTAGAATTAGACCTACCTATATGCCAAGTCAACTTACAAAACGGTCCAAATATATATGTTTCATTTGCATCAATCGAATTGAAAACGTGTTAAATGTGCCATGACATTATTTTTGCCTAAACAGTTTCCCTTTTCATAAATGTTTACTAGTTCATTATTTACATTGATTCCCATTGCAACAAAACGTTATTTTAAACTAAGTTTTGTTGCAATAAACTGTTAACGTAGCACACGTTTTCAATTAGAGTGATGCACATGAAACATTGGGAGACATACATTATATTTGGACCGTTTTGTAAGTTGACTTGTTTTACACATTAGGACATGGAGATATTAATTTACCTCAATAAAATTGTGTATCTCAAAGAGACCAGACAAAATGTGAAGGAAAATATGTTATAAAATTGTTCAACGAAGGCTGTGAGCTGTATATTTAAACGTTTGTGTTTTAATTTAACAAAGGTTCTCATTTTTTTTCATAGTTATGCATCCTATATTCTTAGCATAATTTAAAAAAAACAAAACAACAAGACATAATGTTAACAATGTGAGTCTTTATTTATTGACAAGAATTATTTTATTCATTAAAAACACCTTGATTGGTATTGGTTTCCATGGAAACGTAAGTACATTTGAACAGACATTTGGAACAGACATTTGGAACAGACATTTGGAACAGACATTTGGAACAGACATTTGGAACTGACATTTGGAACGGACATTTGGACAGACATTTGAAACAGACATTTGGAACAGACATTTGGAACAGGCATTTGGAACAGACATTTGGAACAGACATTTGGAACAGACATTTGGAACGGACATTTGGAACGGACATTTGGAACAGAAATTTGGAACAGACATTTGGAACAGACATTTGGAACAGACATTTGGAACAGACATTTGGAACAGACATTTGGAACAGCCGTCAGAGACATTTTTAGCTATTTAGATTGCCTATTAAACCGTATCACGTCAGCTGGAAAGGTCGGCGGCACTCCTACACCTGAGGGTCTTATGCACGTCTGTCTGCAATGGGGTCTTCAGAGTTCGTTGTATTATGGGTCAAGATTATTGTGTAATTTTTCCAACTTCCAATTAAGGTCAACCAATCTTTTGACCCAGACTCCTATTTCTGATGCAGCTGGTGATTGGGGAAAAAAATTCAAGCTGCTAAAATCGATTCATGTATAAGTTACGCTGGCTACCCATATGATAAATAGCCACTCTGGAATCAGTCACAAATTTAATGTGATACATAGGAGTCTCCCTGGAATCAGTCGCCTTCACAAATGTGATACATAGTAGTCATCCTGGAATCAGTCGCTATCACAAATGTGATACATAGTAGCCACTCTGGAATCAGTTGCCTTCACAAATGTGATACATAGTAGTCACCCTGGAATTAGTCCCTTATCACTAATGTGATACATAGTAGTCACCCTGGAATTAGTCCCTTATCACTAATGCGATACATAGTAATCACCCTGGAATTTATTTATTTATTTAGGCATTTTTATATAGCGCTTACCTTAAAGCTCTAAGCGCTTTACAATTATTAAAAACATGTAAACTAAGTAAAATAAAAATGAGACATTAGGATAGTAACTACTATACTATAGAAACAATTAAAATGGCTATAAAACGAGGACACTTCAAAAATGTGATACATAGTAGTCACCCTGGAATTAGCCCCTTATCACAAATGTGATACATAGTAAAGTCACCATGGAGCTAATGCATTACCACGATTCTTACATTTCGAGCCGTGCTAAACGGGAGGGTGGGCGGATGGGGGCGTGGAACCCGGGCTACAAATACAAGAGACGACAAAACGTCATCAACATGCAAAATATACGTATACACGTATACTTTTTTGATAAATGGACGCCCTTTTCAGATTTGCCCCGGGCGAAGATTTGTTCATGACATGCTCCTGGCGACTATTTCCGTAACTCCGCTGCTGAAAAGTCAAACTCATGTCGTCCTTTTCATTCGTCTTTGATGATTTCACAACACTAGCGCCCAGTGTTTTGGTCCTCAGTGATTTCACAACAAGGGCGCCCAGTGTTTTGGTCCTCAGTGATTTCACAACACTAGCGCCCAGTGTTTTGGTCCTCAGTGATTTCACAACAAGGGCGCCCTGTGTTTTGGTCCTCAGTGATTTCACAACACTAGCGCCCAGTGTTTTGGTCCTCAGTGATTTCACAACACTAGCGCCCAGTGTTTTGGTCCTCAGTGATTTCACAACACTAGCGCCCAGTGTTTTGGTCCTCAGTGATTTCACAACAAGGGTGCGCCGCACTTTGGCCCCGATGGGAATAGACTGATGTTCTACGAAAACTATTCAGAAAAGGAACATCTACCAATGACAGGTTAAAATCTAAACGTCAGTAATGCAGAAAACAAAAACAAAAAAATCGTTAATTTGCACTTATGAGGAAAACGTGGACAGTGCACGTATGATGAAAACGTGGATATTGCACGTATAAGGAGAACGTAGACGTTGAACCTATGAGTGTAAACCTACTTCGATAATCTTCCGTTTACTGATTCCAATATTTTAAAATATCCCATTCAATTTGATTAGTTTTATTGCAGCTTTACCAGAGAACTGTGAATAATAAATTAGTACAAGATATAAATTTGAAGGAAAAAAATGAGTGGATAAGCACCAGCCATTGGATTAGATTTTTCGAAGTCCCCCCCCCCCACCCCAAACCAGCAACAAACATACACGCGAGAAAAATCTACATGTAGCTATAAAAAGCAACCAAAAACTCAAGCTGATGCAGACATGAGTAAGATGATATAAATTTGAAGGAAAAAAATGAGTGGATAAGCACCAGCCATTGGATTAGATTTTTCGAAGTCCCCCCCCCCACCCCAAACCAGCAACAAACATACACGCGAGAAAAATCTACATGTAGCTATAAAAAGCAACCAAAAACTCAAGCTGATGCAGACATGAGTAAGAAACACGTGCATGTCACGTGAGAAATGGACTTTCCACTCGATCCCAGCGAGACAAAATAAGCCCCCAAAGACGCGTCAATGTTGTGTCTAATTTCAAAGAAGATTTACCCCTGCTTGAGAGTCTCTGCCGACTGTCAATATTTCGCGCTGTATTGTTCTGATCAGGTGGCGTTTGCTCTTGAAGTGTGCCGTCGGTGAAACAGCGAGTACTGCTCGGGGCCTGCAGTAGGTTATGTCAACAGCACTAGAATATCCAGTTTTCTCCCCGGTCTAGTGTAAACAAAAACAAAAAAAAAAAGCCGGCCTCAATGTGCACCGGTTTCGCTTGGTAAAGAGAAGAGCAAAATGAAATTGATTTCAGGTCAGCTCACCCGCCTTCAGGGGGGTGGTTAGGGTCAGTGACATTTCTCGTCATCTCAAACTGCATTTATCTCAATGTTTCTGAAAGGCTGGAAGATAAAAGTTGGGTTGTGTTTGCAGCGGGTTAGGGGGTTGGGGCGGGGAAGGGGGTGTCGTTCAGAGGCGTTATCAATGGAATTCAATGTGCGTCTTTGGTTTTTGCTCGAGATCAATGGTTCCCAAACTAGAAGGGTCTGATGGCTCCCTTGACTTAACACAGCCTGAGGGTATTTCTTGCTAACCTATGCAGAGAAAGATCTACAGCAGCGGTTCTCAACCTTTCTAATGCCGCGACCCTTTAATACATTTCCTCATGTTGTGGCGACCCCCAACCACAATATTATTTTCGTTAATACTTTACAACTGTGGAGTATGTGCGTTTTCAGATGGTCTTAGGCGACCCCTGTGAAAGGGTCGTGCGACCCCCAAAGGGGTCGCGACCCACAGGTTGAGAACCGCTGATCTACAGCAAATGAAAGTCCAAATATGGAAAAGAAAGGCATTAGTTAGGTCTGAGTGGAAGGAAGTGGTGAAGCAGGCCAAAGCCCTACATGGGCTGTGGCGCCACAGGGATGGATGGATATGGCGCAGCTTGAAATGAAATTTGATTTTTGGACCTTTGAATTAGCTGCAACCGATACGATTGTAAAGTCTGTTCATCTAGATTATAATAATACAAAACTTAATCTTTATCGAAATGACATTCACCTGTAACTCTATCCAACACTCAGATACTGTCATTAAGGCCTTCAACCAGCTATCAGATACTGTCATTAAGACCTCCAACCAGCTCTCAGATACTGTCATTAAGACCTCCAACCAACTCTCAAATACTGTCATTTAGACCTCCATCCAACTCTCAGATACTGTCATTAAGACCTCCAACCAACTCTCAGATACTGTCATTAAGACCTCCAACCAGCTCTCAGATACTGTCATTAAGACTTCCAACCAACTCTCAGATAATGTCATTAAGACCTCCATCCAACTCTCAGATACTGTCATTAAAACCTCCAACCAACTCTCAGATACTGTCATTAAGACCTCCAACCAACTCTCAGATACTGTCATTAAGACCTCCAACCAACTCTCAAATACTGTCATTAAGACCTCCATCCAACTCTCAGATACTGTCATTAAGACCTCCAAACAACTCTCAGATACTGTCATTAAGACCTCCAAACAACTCTCAGATACTGTCATTAAGACCTCCATCCAACTCTCAGATACTGTCATTAAAACCTCCAACCAACTCTCAGATACTGTCATTAAGACCTCCAAACAACTCTCAGATACTGTCATTAAGACCTCCAACCAACTCTCAGATACTGTCATTAAGACCTCCAACAAACTCTCAGATACTGTCATTAAGACCTCTAACCAACTCTCAGATACTGTCATTAAGACCTCCAACCAACTCTCAGATACTGTCATTAAGACCTCCATCCAACTCTCAGATACTGTCATTAAGACCTCCAACCAACTCTCAGATACTGTCATTAAGACCTCCAACCAACTCTCAGATACTGTCATTAAGACCTCAAACCAACTCTCAGATACTGTCATTAAGACCTCCATCCAACTCTCAGATACTGTCATTAAGACCTTCAACCAACTCTCAGATACTGTCATTAAGACCTCCATCCAACTCTCAGATACTGTCATTAAGACCTCCAACCAACTCTCAGATACTGTCATTAAGACCTCCAACAAACTCTCAGATACTGTCATTAAGACCTCCAATCAACTCTCAGATACTGTCATTAAGACCTCTAACCAACTCTCAGATACTGTGATTAAGACCTCCATCCAACTCTCAGATACTGTCATTAAGACCTCCAACCAACTCTCAGATACTGTCATTAAGACCTCCAACCAACTCTCAGATACTGTCATTAAGACCTCCAACCAACTCTCAGATACTGTCATTAAGACCTCCAACCAACTCTCAGATACTGTCATTAAGACCTC
>CAXITT010000025.1:1340218-1357156 GCA_964033795.1 Lymnaea stagnalis | reverse complement strand
CCCCCCCCCCACCCTTTAGTGCGTACGTGGCCCCTATAGGCCGTCAATGGGAATTTATTTTGTGGCAGTCGTTTGTGAGAACTCGGCATGGACACGACGACTGCATTCAGTAGTAGTGACGTGTGCTAGTCAAACTTGCTTACCTTCAGTTATCTTTTAGCAGCGACCCCAGACTGCCATAGTTTGACCCTATGAGAACGTCATTAACCCCCCCTCCCCCCCCAACCATTGGCACTTCGCGAGATGCGACCCGAGTAACGGAGATATGGATCCAAGTTATTTTATTTCACTTACGTAAGAGATGAAATGAAAATGAATAGGAAGTGGCATTCCATTAGAAGGATACTTCGATCTGGCAGCCGTGGTGTTCAAGTGAGATCGTTAAAAACAGATCGGGCGTGCAACCCCCCCAGACGTCAAGTTAATGCATCCTTAATTAAAGTCTCAGAGCCCGGTGGCATCCCCAGCACCGTGGGTTTACCACACAGAGATCACGGCCCCCGGATAGACGCTCACACGTGGGCCTCCTAAAAAGGGAAGCGGTTGAAATCTAAAAAAATTAGCTTTGGCATGCGTTAATTAAGGCTACTAACGCATTTTCCGGGCCGCTTTGCGGGGAAACTATTTCTAACATCCGGGCTACCAACGCTTTCCAGTTTAAATAACACCGCCCGCCAAAACCTCTAAACCAGTGGTTCCCAATATGTTGACTTGCGCAGCCCTTTTTTTAGAATCAATTTCTATGGGGGAGCACTATTGGCCTATACCTATGCTATAACTTACACGTTGCTTAGGGGTTTCCTTGAGAGGCCGGGGCGGAACCCCTGACCAAAGGCGTGGCGAGAGTGTTTGGCGCCCGGAGACAAGATTCGCGACCGGGGTTAAGATCCATTTTAAAGCGCCCCATTATTTTCATCAATAAAATAATATCAAAGCACATTTTGGCGCCCCTAACAAGCTGGCGCCCCAACAAGCTGGCGCCCAGGGACATCTGTCCCCCCCGCCCCCCCCCCCCCCCCCCCCCCCCGCTATGCCTTTGGCTCTAACCCACCCACCAGCAACCCTCGAACCCAGGCCTGCAGAACTCAAAATGTAAGCCGGGCCGTAATACTTTATGAAAAACTTGTGCGGGCCGTAATACTTTATGAAAACTTTGTGCGGGCCAAAACATAATAGAATAGGGGTAAAGCTATTAAGAATATAATAATAATAATAAAGAATAGGTCGTTACTTCGTGGGCCGCCAGTAATAGGCAAGCCAGTCTACACTAAGTAGCATAAATCAAATACTCCAAGGCCTAAGCCAGCAAATGAATTCACAAAAATGAACGACAACATTAATAACTACTAAAGCACTGCTTTTTAATATAATTTTTTTAATAATAATAAATTAATTAAAAGATATATGCTTTTATTGCAATGTTATTCCTCCAATAATTAAAAACAATATAATGAAGTTTTTGAAATAAATCATGGCAGTAAAATGTAAGATTACACTCCGGGTATTCTACACATGTACAAGACAGAATTCCTTTGAACTAATGTAAGATTACACTCCGGGGTATTCTACACATGTACAAGACAGAATTCCTTTGAACTAATGTAAGATTACACTCCGGGGTATTCTACACATGTACAAGACAGAATTCCTTTGAACTAATGTAAGATTACACTCCGGGGTATTCTACACATGTACAAGACAGAATTCCTTTGAACTAATGTAAGATTACACTCCGGGGTATTCTACACATGTACAAGACAGAATTCCTTTGAACTAATGTTAGATTACACTCCGGGGTATTCTACACATGTACAAGACGGAATTCCTTTGAACTATGATACTTTGAAGAATGATATCCACATCAAGTTTATATCACATAAGGCTTCTACTAGTTTTAGGACCATTTGTACAGCAATCTATCCATGAAATAACAAACAAAAACAAACTAATCACCTGAGTTATTTTAGCTGATTCCATGCACAACTTTGAAAACTTTAGGCTCTAATCTCTAAACCCCTTGAAAGAAAAAAAAACGCGTTAGTTTTATTGCAAAATCACTTCATGGTTGCTATTTAAATCTTTAAAAAAAAAAAAAAAAAAAAATTGCAACACTGTAAAATAAAAAGTCTGTAACATACAAAACTATTTATTTACTTTTTTTCAAAACTCTCTTTGAGATAGGAACAGTGTTCCAGCAAATTATTAGAATAAATGGATTACTTTTTAAAAATATTTCTTCTGTTTAAGTTGAAGGTAACATTACCACACAAAAAAGGACTTTGTTTTAGCTTTGCTGTTTAGTCCTTAATTTCATTTCTATCCAGCTCTCATTGGTGCAACTGTTTCAAAGTCACTGGCCTATCACGGGATGTTAAGAAACTGTAAGAGTGCATCTCTCTCCAGCTGTTTCTCAACATGAGCAAATGGCTATTTTGATTGAACCTATTGGTAAATATGAAAACTCTCCGTTCCTTATTCATAAAACAAAGTTTTTTAAATTAAAAATGGGGTAATAGTACAGAACATATTTTGTGCAAATACCGGTAATTCAAAATGATGACATGGTCCCTTTTCTTATTAAAGTCTTTAAAATTCGATCTACCAGTAAAATAAAATGCTTTCTGTAACAATAAACAGTAAAAATCGTGTTAAGGACACGTTTTTATGTGCAAATAGCCAGGATAAAGAAAGATTAAAATACTTCACTAGTGGAAGCTGTGCATCAAATGACAGCTCTAAAGGTGGAGTGGAAATTTGGATTCAAAAAGGCTATTTGTACCGGGTTGTAAATGTGGTGAATATAGTTAATGCAGCAAAGCTTATTAGAACATACACAAAAGCCTATTACTGCTTAACTCATGCATGAACTTTAAAATGTATTTTTTTCATACACGGAATATACATATCACAAAATGGTCTATGTTTAATAAATAAATTGCATGATTATAAATAAATTGTTAAAAAATCCCCTATATCTCAAAATAAAAAACATAGGGCACTATTTAGTTGTTTCGAGAGCTAGCATTAAAATTAAACTATATTATGCTCTACTGCTACAAGGCAGCAAGGTGCACACCATTGTCAAGCAACTCAACCATTTCATAAATAGTGCAATAGATCACATAATCAGAATAATTTTTCTTTATTAAAAAAGAATGGTAATAAAATTTGAAAGACATTCTACATGAGCTACTTTTGAGAGTGTCGACGCTTGCTCTCAGACACAATTATTTGGTTCCTTTTCTGCTGCCTGCTGCTGGATAAGGTTAGAGCCCATTTAAATGTTCTCACAACACTGGCTACGTGAAAAGGTTTAACATCAGCAGTTATGCTACATGCACTCACTAACATCTGGATGAAGTATATCAACAAATGACATACTTTAGTTCACAGTTTTACAATGATATCACATTGGAGAGAACATTTGCTAAACTCTTTGTGACCCCCTAATGAGCAGCGCAGACTTTCTAAATAACATGGCAACTCTTGCTTTGATAACATGATACAGCAGATGGCGCAAGAGGGCTGCATCGTTGACAACCATGTGCAGTGGTTTATTGGGAACGCAACTATGAGAAACTAGAAGATTGAACTGTGGAGGTGAATTCAGGTTTCCACCAAATTTAATGTTTATTTTTTAATGCTCCTGTAATGTTTGGTTAAATAAAATAGTTGGCACTATAGGTCATGGTCATAGCTAGCAACATGAATACACAATTTTTTATTTTAAAAAAATCACAGTAATTTAGGTAACATTTTCAAATAAAATCATAGCTCAAAGAAAGTTCTACATTAATGTTTGAAATATTTTAATTTAAAAAAAAATCAGAATTATTAAAATATTATGGGTACGGAGGAGAATCTCATTATAATATTATGTGCAAAAGTAGGTATCTAATTATAATATTAAAATCAATCAAGTATATCACAGAGTGCCAGGTAGGCAGATATTTTATGTGGCACAAAGAAGGATTCTCTCATCCATTTATGCACAGTTGTGAACCTATCCCCTAGGTGTTCACGTATACACAATCTACTTAAATGAAGCAAAGATGGAATTGTTGAGACATACTTGTGAATGTGCCTTATGGCATCTGGCTTACTGGCTAAAGCAAGAGACAGCCTGTCTTCCCTGAGCCATCCCCATTTTACCTTACACCCAGCCTGGATAAGTAGACAGATGATCTCAACATTTCCAAGCTCCATAGCAAGCTGCAGGGGCGTCATGGGCCGCAGAGAGTACTTGGCGTTGCTTGTAGTGTTCAGTGGACAGTTGGCTCGGAGCAGCTCTATGATAATCTGGATATTTTGTTGGTCCACGGCCAGATGTAGAGGTGTGGACCACATGCATGTCTCTGTGTGAGCTGAGGCGCCAAGTTGTAGTAATAGTTTTACCATGTCAATAGAATTATTTACAACAGCTTGTGACAGGAGAGAAATAAACTGAGGCGGCCTGGCATAATTAATATTCCCTCCTCCAGCGACCAAGATGGGTACAACTTTTATGTTGTTTTCCTCTACAGCTACCGACAAGGGGGTTTTACCCGATGCGTCAGGGCAGTTTGGATCAGCCCCATGCTTTAAAAATGTTTCTATGATTCGGTCGTCACAGCGTGACACTGCAATGTGTAGAGTTGACCTCTCGTTCATCTTCAAAGATGTGTCGGCACCACCCAGCAGTAAAGCGGTTACAATAAATGTGTTGACAAACTTTCCCGTTAAGGCACGCAATAATGGGCTGGTGTTTTGATCACAGAGTGCATTGACATTTGCACCAGAAGTGATTAGTCTGGCGACTAAATGTATGTCACCTTTGTCAACGGCCACATGTAGGGCAGTGACTTTAGAGGAAGATGAGATATTGGGATTGCAACCGGCCCCGAGCAGTATATCCACACATCTGCGGTAATTGCCTTTGAAGGCTTGCTGTGAATTAAAAATAGCTTTTAACAAAGCTGTAACTCCTTGATTGTTCTGACGATCACGTAGATATATATTGCATTCCAGCAAGTAAGACATTACATCTGCTGCTCCATGTTTTGCGGCAACGTGTAATGCCGTTTCACCTTCGGGAGTAAGAGCTTCAATATCACATCCCTCAGTCAACAAAAATCTGACAGCGCGAACGTTGCAATGAGATGCAGCAATGTGCAAAGCTGTCCAGCCTCTGTGCTTTCGTTTCACAAATGTTAAGGTTGGCTGGAAAACCACACTGACATCCAAGTTGTTGTTGTAAGTTATTTCTTCAATGGCGTCAGACGTTCCTTCATCCACAGCAAGGTAAAACTCTCTAAGCACAAGGAATGGAGTGTTTTCCTTTTCTCTCGGGACAAGTTTGTGGGAATTCTTAACTAATTCATCCTGTTTAAACTTATCACAACGGAAACAGACATCACCTAAGCAACCGCTACAGTTTTCAACATTAAGACTTCTTGCACTTATCGAGTTTATGTTTAAGAAGTTTTCATTTTCAAAGATATAAATTTTTTCAGAACTTGTTAGAGATACAGCAACACTATTCATCTCTGATTCTTCAATTCTGTTAGATCTGTCATCCAAATTCTCCTCTGTAGCCGGATGGTTGAGCTGGATCTGAGTCACCATATGACTTCTCTCTCGATCATTTTCTTCATCCATTGTATCAGTCTTATCTGGTCATTGCAATGATGCAGTTTTTGCTGTCAATGAAATCGGAAAAAATAATAATATAGCTGTTAAAGAACAATATAGTCATTGGTAAGAATTTTAATAAAAATCTTCAGATTTGAAGAAAAAATATTTTGTTTATTAATATTAGGGTAGAACTGTCAATAGACAAATGTTCTATCACATCACATCTTTTATTATTTACATTTTATTATTTTCATTTTATTATCTATGCAAACTTTGAATGTAGTATACTCTGCCAAATTTTTGTGTCTACTAAGAGGGTATAATATTGATATGTTTTAACATAAATTTACAGGTCTGTCCCTTCTCCATCAGTAGAAAAAGGGAGAATTCTGGTAAGGCATTTTGTTATGATAACACTAATACTACTAATAACTTTTAGTGACCAGTTATGATAAAAACATTTTTTTAATAAATATTACTGTTAATGTTTACCACAATATAAAAATGCGAATAATATGGATATAGTGTAGTTTGGACACATATCTCAAAATTTTCACATGTAAAATATATTCCTCATAATACTCAACACTTATGTGGAAAAAAAGATTTAAAATGTAATTTCCTTAGTCATTTTAAGTATGAGACCATATACTAATTTGAAAATAAAATATTTTTCTTTAGCTATGTCCTAAAAGTATGTAGGCCTAAAATTGATATGATTTTTGGTTACAAAATAATCATGCTTGGTTGTTGCATGCATTTGACTGTTTGTGTTGATTTATCTTTTTCTTAAAATTAGTACGACAATATTTAAAAATTCGGCAACCCTCCAAACGCAGATCCATAATGTCATATAGTATACTTTTCGTTAGAAAGTGCCAGGTGACCCCGATAATTAGTGATGTAATTGTTTACATCTATGATTCTGAATGAATGGAGTTGTCTTGCAGACTGAGACTAATTGCTTGTAATAACATAAAAATACCATGGCCGGCAGACCGCAACCACCGATACATTTTATAAATAACATTTTGCCAGGAAATATTCTGCATTCTTATGACAACAACGAGGGCACTGTATAATAGCATGATTCAGTTAGAATGGGTTGCTAAACACTTTCTCATAACTGTCAACGACTTATGTCTTTAGTCCGACGTGCAGAGTCACCTGATGGGTACAGATGGAAATGCTGTAGTGCAATATGACATGCAGTAAACATACCAGGTTATTTTTTGAAAAAGTGTGGACTTAGCACACAGAAAATCGTCATGATGATATTCTAATGGGTTTGCTAATGGAAATGCAAGCATGCTATGCTTTTTGAAAGCATTGAAAGTTGGGGCGCCATTGGAAATTACATCAACTTTTAACCAAATTGAGTTTCAGAATGGGTTTCAAGTTCAACAAGGTGGAACACACCATGGCCAGTTTCCAAGCTTTCTAGTAGCCATTTGCAACAAGGACCATGATTTTGGAAAGAAACTGTTACTAGCAGCTGTTAAGTGACAATTCTTATATTATCACATTTAACCATGATCTTGGTAAAACATTATTGATCTGCTAAAGTAACCAATCATTTGATTTATTTTACTAGTATTTTGAATTTGAGACAGACATTCGGAGGAATGACAAAAATTCTTTTTTTCCCCAGTCAGCACGAATTCACAAGCGTGCTCACCTAGCAGTTACCAAATTTGAATGATCAATAATTAAGTCATTATTGTCACTAAAGTTAAAGGAGTTCATTGATGACTGATTTGATACACTGTGATGCTAGAGAAATACTATAGATGTCTTATGTTTAAATTGTTTATTGTTAATCATTGTTATAATTATTTAAATTTTAAAATGAAAAATTTTGTTGACTTGATCTTCATTTAAATTTAAATCATTTGTGTTTATAATATTATTTAGTATTTATTTAAATTTATGAGTTGAAAATGAATATTTACAAACAATGTAATGAAAAAACTTTTCCACTTTTTTGGATCAATAAAGAATTTGGTAAATTACGAGGACGAATGCCACTATTTTATCGATGGCCGCCATCTTGGTTGTATCTTTCACAAATGTATCCCTAAATCAATCCCTGTGCCTAACCTGAACCCTAAATCGATCCCTATGCCTAACTTGAACCCTAAATTTAAATTGATCCCTCAACCTAACCCAAACCCTAATTCACTGCAACTATACTATAACTATAATAAACACCCAAAAGACGCTGAGGCATTCGTCCTAAGATTTAGCCAAGAATTTATCTTATGTTAGTCTTTAATTTATAACTTAAAAGACCAAATAATGCCTAAGCCTAATGTGTTCGATTTTTTAATTTGATTTAAATTTTATATAAAAAAACAAGATGTTGTCATGTTGTAGGTCAGTGTAGTTTGACTAGGACTAGACGTGTAGAGGAGTCCTTGAAAAATTGGAAGTTGTAGACAGTGTGTAAAAGATGGAAGGCATTAAAAATAAAATATGGCTTACTTTAAAGATAGGTTTGGGCTTGGTATCTAATGCATAATTAAATAGAAATTACCGTAATGTAAATAGTTTCTCATCGCTGGGAATTTTTAGTTAAGTTTATTCTGGTAAATCCTCCATCTTGTTTGAATTTCGATCACGTGATCAGAGATGCTTACTAACATTATATCAAGTTATGAAGTTTAGCTTCCGGGTCACTTACCTACGGAAACCAACAGCATATCAGTTTGTTGTGCAAAGAATATTAATCATAATAATAAATATTTATAAAGCTACATTTTCACCACAGCGTCTCCCCTCTACCACTAAGGCTGAGCTGGGTGCAGCTTTCTTTACATCTTTTCTGGGAATTTTGATAAAATACTCGGTGGGTCCATGTCCCAAAAAATAAAAAATGATTTATCTAATCTATCTATATATATATAAATGAATGTTTGTATGTCTGTATGTCTCGTATGCGCTCCTACACCATTCATGCGATTGCGACAAAACTTTGGTCAGTTGTTGTCCACAAAACCGGCCATTTAACTGAGTCATTGAAAATCTTATCAAGTGTTCCGTTCCTGGCCGTTGGCCCTTAATTCGTTTTTTTTTTTCTTATATGAGCTTTGTACAAATATTTTCCACATGCGCTCCTACGCCATTTATCCGATTCATATAAAACTTTGGTGAGATGTTGCAAGCATGTCCATAAACATTTCTAAATTATTACAATCGTTTTAAATTATTCAGTTTTGAGTCAGGGGCCTTACATTCGTTTTTCCTTAAATGAGCTATATAAATATATTTTCAAACCGTATGCGCTCCTACACCAATCATGCGATTGCTACAAAACTTAGTGAGTTGTTGTCCATGCACCAGTGCATTTTACTGTGTTATTTAAACACTTTTAAAAACATTCAGTTTTCGGCCGTTGGCCGTTAATTCGTATTTTTTCTTATATGAGCTTTGTAAAAAATAATTTTCATATGCGCTCCTACGCCATTTATCCGATTCCGATAAAACTTTGGTGAGATGTTGCAAGCATGTCGATAAAGGTTTAAAAATTATTACAACAGTTTTAAAGTATTCATTTTTGAGCCAGGGGCCTCATATTCGTTTTTCCTAATATGAGATATATAAATATATTTTCAAACCGTATGCGCTCCTACACCAATCATGCGATTGCTACACAACTTAGTGAGTTGTTTTCCATGCGCAAATGCATTTTACTGTGTTATTTAAACACTTCTAAAAATAGTCCGTTTTCGACCGTTGTCCCTTAATTCGTATATTTTCTAATATGAGCTTTGTAAAAAATAATTTTCAAATGCGCTCCTACGCCATTTATCCGATTCCGATAAAACTTTGGTGAGATGTTGCAAGCATGTCCATAAAGGTTTCTAAATTGTTACAACCGTTTTAAAGTATTCGGTTTTGAGCCAGGGGCCTCATATAAGTTTTTCCAAATATGAGCTATATAAATATATTTTCAAACCGTATGCGCTCCTACACCAATCATGCGATTGCTACAAAACTTGGTGAGTTGTTGTCCATGCGCCAGTGAATTTTACTGTGTTATTTAAACACTTTTAAAAATATTCCGTTTTCGACCGTTGGCTCTTATTCGTATTTTTTCTATTATGAGCTTTGTAAAAAATAATTTTCATATGCGCTCCTACGCCATTTATCCGATTGCAATAAAACTTAAACTGTGGTGATATGTTGGAAGCACGGCCGCAGAGGTTTTTAAATTATTATAAACTTTTCAAAATATTCCAATTTTAGCCAGCGGCCTTATTTACGTTTTTTTCTTATACGAGCTATATAAATATAATTTCAAACCGTATGCGCTCCTGCACCATTCACGCGATTAAGACAAAACTTTGACGAGTTGTTATCTATAAACATAAACATTCATTACAACACTTTTAAAATATTCCGTTTTGGGCCGTTGGCCGTTAATTCGTATTTTTTCTTATATGAGCTTTGTACAAAATAATTCTCATATGCGCTCCTACGCCATTTATCCGATTCCGATAAAACTTTGGTGAGATGTTGCAAGCATGTCCATAAAGGTTTCTAAATTATTACAACCGTTTTAAAGTATTCAGTTTTTAGCCAGGGGCCTCATATTCGTTTTTCCTAATATGAGCTATATAAATATATTTTAAAACCGTATGCGCTCCTACACCATTCACGCGATTGCGACAAAACTTTGACGAGTTGTTATCTATAAACATAACCATTCATTACAACACTTTTAAAATATTCCGTTTTGGGCCGTTGACCCAAATTCTTATTTTTACTTATATGCGCTTTGTAAAAAATAATTTTCTATGCGCTCCTATACCATTTTTCAGAATGCGATAAAAATTTAGTGAGATGTTGTTCTATCGCCCACAAAGGTTCTTAAATTACTACAACCGTTTTAAAATATTCAGTGTTGAGCCAGGGGCCCTATGTTTGTTTCTTACAAAATGAGCTATATAAATATAATTTCAAACCGCATGCGCTCCTACATCATTCAAGCGCTTGCGATAAAACTGAGGTGAGTTGTTGTCCATAAGCCAGAGCATTTTTCTAAGCCATTATAACTCTACTAAAATATTCCGTTTTTTTGGCAATCGCCCAAAATTCGTGTTTTTTTCCTTACATTAGGAGCTTTATAAAAAATAATTTCCGTATGCGCTCCTCTACATTATTACAATGCGATAAAATTTTAGAGAGATGTTGTGCGCGCGCCCGCCCGCAAAGGTTTCTTAAATTATTACAACCATTTTAAAATACTCCGTTTTTAGCCAGGGGTCCTATGTTCGTTTTTTCTATATAAGCTATACAACTATAATTTTAAGCTATACAACTATAATTTCAAACAGAGCTAAAGCATGAATGGATAGCTTTTTAATCAAATACAAATAGTGATATTAAATTGAGTGTGTGACATATTAAGTAGGTTTCTGAAGTAATACAACAATTCTACAATATTCCATTTGTGGAGGGGGGTCCTAAATTCGTTTTCCACACTTCTATTATCTATATAATTATAGTATGCATTTCTATACCATTCATTCGATTGTGATCAAACTGGGTCAAGTGAAATGCGCACTACCGAAAATGTTTCTAAATTAGAAAAAAACATTTTACAATATTCCGTTTGGGCCAGTGACCCTAATTTCATATTTTCTTCTAAGAGCTTTGTAACTATAATTTCAAACAGAGCTATTGCATGTGTGGAAGTAGCTGAATCCGCCGGCAAATTTTTCAAATTTAGTACATCCATTGTACAATATTCCAATTAGGGCTGGGGACCCTAAATTCAATTTATTTTCTTAAATGAGCTTCATCAATATAATTTATAACGAAGATATCAACACTACCGCCCTTGAACAAATGACACATTTGTAGTAAAGCAGAGAAAACACGTTTTTACATTTTTAGTGTAGAGAGTATTTTTGTTATGTGTATAAATAAGCTTGAATTTTGTGACGCATTTTAGAATCGGAAATGACATCGAAATCGCGTTTTTTTTTTCAACTAAGAGTATTTCTTGAATAGAGTCTTATAATTTCGGAGTTGTTTTGTGTTATGTAAATACATTTTACACCAATCGATGGTTTCTCAAGTAATTAAATAACACACTTGACAGCGTAGATATTGAACTATGGTCATTTTTTACCTCTGGAATTTACGATTTATAAATTAATGAGAAACTATACAACTGGAAATCTCCTGCCAACAATGAACGTACCTATTGTGCGAGGTTTTCATGTAAAAAGATGGGAGATCCTAACGTGTGAGAATTACATTCACCATCAAAACCATTATCATTGTTGGTATCAGGTGACAATAGCCAATCGAAACATTTCTTGGCAAACATACGCAAATGCAATTCATGTTTCCAAATGACATCGTTCGGTGCAACAAATATCGTGCGCGAGAATTACATGCCAACATTTAAAGTAAAGTGAAAGGCCAAATTTACCATCGTGTAGGATCTCTGATGCCAATGCCAAACACAGATCACAAATGTCTTCAAATGATTTCATGGGGAATACTGATGAGCAAATCGATCAACGTTGTCATATCAATACGGGCACTAAACGAGAAATCGTCGCTGCAATGCAAACGTTATTTTTGCAACACAACGAATTAATTCAAATGTATAGAGTTGCACTTGAAAAGATGCCGACTGATGAATACAAAGTCATAGTTAGAGCAGACTAAACACCTGTCGGCCAACATGAAAGACAATACAATGCACCAACAATTGATGAAGTGGCGATCATTATAGTTGGCAAAGAATTTAACTCAAGTGATATAATTCTTCATCGCAGAAGTGTTGATGTTCAGCGAGTCTCAGAAACTCATCGCTCATACGTTTGATTGCAATATCCTATTTTATTTTGGCAAGGAGAAGATGGATATCATTTTGACATCAAATTGAGAAATTCGAATAAGAAAGACAGTGCCATGAAATACTATTCATATCGATTGATGATTCATGAGTTGGGAATGACCTCTCGGAATCGATCTGCAAACAAACTTTTCGCTCTTGATTTGCAACGAGAAACGCACTTTGATATCGAAGCATTAGGTACGGTACATTTTTTCAAATGAATCTTCCGAAATTGGTTCCATTTAAGTTACTATTTTAAATGGAAAATTTAAACTAGGTGATGTACTTTTGCCATTCACCCCAATGATTCCAACAGATATGCCATTTGAATTCAAACGCCTACAGTTTCCGATGCGACACGCGTCTACAATGACTATCTAAAAAGCACAGGGACAATCGCTACAAGTTTGCGGACTAAATTTGGAAAACCCATGCTTCGCCCATGGACAGATGTATGTGGTCTGCTCTCGCGTCGGAAAATCTTCTGATTTATTCGTGTATATACAGATGGAAAAACAAGAAAAACTGTGAGTATTTAAAAGCTCTTGAAGAAACATAACATGCAAACACTTTCTTTCCTTGAGTGGCATTGCAACGCATGCCGGGTACTCGCTAGTACAAATAATAAAGTAAAGTGTTCCATACCATTGGGATAAGTATAATTAGTGCATGTATAGCACGAACCATTTGCGACATCGATGGCATTTAAAAAAATATATATATTATTGTCCAGTAGAGCTTCCATGTGCTGAACGTCATGTATCGGAAACATCGGCATGCCTCTTTTACACTTAATTTTGAGACTTACATTAATGCGGATTTGTTCCAGCCATAAAGCTCAGCCGTGAATCCTTATTGAGAATCCAATGATATTTGTCGATGTTTACAATCTCCAGCTTACGGAGATATCCAACGTACGGGATCACACTCAACGGGCGCAACTATGGTTTCTGATGGACAACTATGGATTCTTATGCACAACTATGGCTTCTTATGCACACATATGGCTTCTTATGCACAAATATGGCTTCATATGCACATATATGGCTTCTTATGCACCACAACTATGGCTTCTTATGCACATATATGGCTTCTTATGCACAAATATGGCTTCTGATGCGCAACTATGACTTCTTATGCACAATTATGGCTTCTGGTGCACAACTATCACTTCTCGTGCACAACTTTTGCATCTGGTGCACAACTATCGCTTCTTATGCACAACTATGGCGTCTGGTAGAGAACTTGTATGTTTTATTTTTCTAGCCATACATTTTTAATCAACAAAGAAAATAGTTGGGAAAAGAAAAATAGATTGTGTGTGGGTAAATTATTGTAAAAAAAATGCAATAAGGTAATCATGTATTCATGTAGCCATGTATCATATAGTCACGCAGACATGTAATAATGTAGTCATGTAACCATGTAGTCAAGTAGTCATGAAATCAACTAGAATTATTCAAAAGGGAAACAGACAAAATCAATATAAATGAGCAATGGGGGGGGGGATGAAGAAAACAGTTAAACGTGTAACAGAAGAAACAATAGGGTTAAACAGGCAGGGAAAAGAACACGATGGTATGACACAGAATGCAGAGAACTTTTAGAAGAAAGAAACAACGCCAGGCTAAAGTTGCTGCAAGAGGGAGACAAGAAGAACACGGCAATCATTTCATGAAACAAGAATTACCAAAATTTGTAGAAAGAGAAAACGTGAATTGGGGGGGGGGGGAGAAGAGATAGAAGAGTTGGCAAAAGAAATAGATGTGGGGTGAATGTATCCGAAGTTAAAGAGATGTGGGGTGAATGTATCTAAAGATAAAGAGATGGGGGTAAAGAGAAAACGTGAATTGGGGGGGGGGGGAGAAGAGATAGAAGAGTTGGCAAAAGAAATAGATGTGTGGTGAATGTATCCGAAGTTAAAGAGATGTGTGGTGAATGTATCTGAAGATAAAGAGATGTGGGGCGAATGTATCTGCAGATAAAGCAGGAAAAGAACGGCTTCTATGCAAGATCAATTGTGTAATATTATGGATGGAGAACTGATCACAGAGAGCAGTAGGGTACTAGAGCTCATAATGCCAAATATAATGGGGTACTGAGCTAATATTGCCAATAGAATGGGGTACTGAGCTCATAATGCCAATATAATGGGGTGCTGGGCTCATAATGCCAAATAGAATTGGGTACTGAGCTCATTTTGCCAATAGAATGGGGTACTGAGCTCATAATGCCTGGGTACTAGGCTCATAATGCCAAATAGAATGGGGTACTGCGATCATAATGCCAATAGAATGGGGTACTGGGCTCATGTTGTTCGTCCGTCGAAGATCGACTAGGACCATCGAGTTGTCCGGTGACTGATGACTTGCGCGGGTGACTTTTGTTTAATGTGAGGAAGAGTTGCGCGGCGCCAACCTCACTCTCACATCATATCCAGTGGCAAGACTCTATGTCAAGACGACCAGGGATGGGTACGTTTGCAGGAATTCCAACTCCGGGTTTGAATTCAGAGTTTCCTTCTCTTAGATGAGTTGCCGACCAAGGTTAACGAGTCTCATCCACCCGGGGTGGTTGACTGGCCTTTGGCTGGAATTGAACTCCAGACACCCAACTTGAGGCTCAGATTCGGCGAGCCAGTCATTGGGCTCATAATGGCAATATAATGGGGTACTGAGCTCATAATGTCAATAAAATGAGGTGCTACGCTCACAATGCCAACAGAATGGGGGGTAGGCTTCTGCGCTCATAATGCCAACTCAGAAAAAAAGGACCTAAGCTGGATTGCTCAAATTATTTGCTTAAATATCTGAGATCATTCGTGAGAATTTGATCTGGAAAACCTCCTGGTCCCGCCCTGATGTACTCGAGGTGCACCATTATAATTCATAGATAAAACCAACAGCCTAAAACATGCCTTATGTAACGGACAATGTTTTCACATGAAAACAGAGAGGTAGCATGAGTGAACAGTGAATTGTGTTGACCATGTTTTTCCACGAGAGAGAGAGTGGATTGTATTTTGAGAAGCAAATGTGAGCTCCACGTTTTTGGAGAGTAAATTGTGTTTTTGTCAAAGCGGTCGTTTCCACGCTTTGCTGGTAATAAAAGGGGCAGTGGAGTGGATTGAGAAGAGTAGAGTCAGAGTTGAATTAGAGTTGAGATATAGTGAGTTGATCTGAGTTATAGCAGTGTGAGGACGTGTCTTTCTGAGTGATGGAATATTATATATATATATATATATATATGTGTGAAATGATTACATTCATGCAAGGATTATTATTAATATTATCAGTGTAAAGTGTGATTCAATAAAGTACTGTAAGTTTAATCAGGATTCAGTATTCTTATTTGCGTGCCTGGATAATAAGTGGAAGAACGAAGAAGTCTTAGCCGGCATCCTGAATTATTAACATAAAACAAGTGACCATGCTACTGGCATAACCCACTAAGTTACAATGATGTCAGAGCATGCGTTACACCTTAAAAGATTTTGGTCTCAGTATCGATTCTTAAGATTGGTTGATCTCCAAAAAGGATGTTAACATTGCGATACTTTAGTTACACAACAAGCCGATTCTTGCTTAGCTCTTTGTCACGTCTAACCCTAACGTCTAACTGTAACATATTACTCTACAAAATATAACTCACACCTTTAGCTCAATCTCTAACGATTCATTCAGAGGGTTCTCATTTACAGTAATTGTCTCAGCCCCTCTGGCTATGGTTTCTCATGACCTCGACTTTGAGACTCATGGAATTTTGCCTTTATCTAGAACATTTTGATTCAAGGTTTATTCTGGGAGATTTTCATTCGCATTTTTCGCCTTGTGCTAATTAATAAAGTAAAAGTCGATTGGCTCTTTCTAATCGCGGGCGATTTGCTAAATTACTGGGTCTAATGTTCAATAATTTACACGTCATTCGGAATTTTCAATTTGATTTTATTTTGCAGTTTTATTTGCATTTTCGTACTCACAATGTTTTTCTAAGTTTTCAACGCCATTATCTGCAAGCGATGCTAAGGTTAGAGTTAGAGTTAGAGAGAATCGCGCTTCTCAGCTACGTATCTTGGCCATCATGTTTATTTTTAAAATCCTTTATATTAACTTTGCTTATGTTCGTGGCTGGATGGCAGGCTAAATTTTTGGACGGCTAATTGATTCCCGTAGAGTTATCGAGCTGAAACTCGGCACATAGACTTGTTGCCGACAACAATCTATCAAATTTTGAACCCCAAGCCCCAAAAATCAGTTTTTTTTCCCCCTGCATTTCTGGGGGAAAATGAAGGGAAATTCCCGATAACTGCGCTAAATGAGATTCGTAAAACAAAAATATCGCAGGTGCGTTTGGTGCGTAATATTTTCTTCTGTTTATGAGAAATATTTGGTGAAACACTAACACATCTGCGGCGTAAAGGCGGGTCGATCATTAGAATGATAATATAGTTTCAAAAAGGGGGGGGG
>CAXITT010000025.1:1320818-1338994 GCA_964033795.1 Lymnaea stagnalis | reverse complement strand
GGGGGGGGGAGAATTAATATGCGGTTGCGAGCCTCGGGAGGAAAAAAAAAGGGGGGGGGGGAGAATTAATATGCGGTTGCGAGCCTCGGGAGGAAAAAAAAGGGGGGGGGCGAATTTGGATTGTTATAAAGCGCATTACTTTTATGCATGTTTTGTCAAATTTTCAACGTTAAAAAACAACAACACTTTGATAGATGAATAATCATGGCTATTCAGCGTGTACTAAATCTAAAAAAAATTATAATATGTGTATATTTTTCAGATATCTTTTATGAACACATGCGTGGGTGGAAGGGGGAGCCATATTTAGCTGTGTGTCGCTCGCCGCTTTTCCTTCGCATAGCCCTGCTGCTACCATTGTGCTGCTAATACCTCCACATGAGTTCGAATAACTCAACATTTCATCACTAGGATAGGATTTTGTCAAAAGAAACTCTCATAGTAGTGTAGTCCACTAAAATTGGACAGCAAACTCGACAAAAATGGTTCTTTTTTGCCTTGACAACCAATTTTGGAGTATACCTTAATTCATTGTTTTATTGGGCTATTTGATTTGGTTTGGGGGGGGGGAGTAGTTATTCAAGTGTCCAGAGGAGGCATTATGATGCACAGTGTCATACATAAACTGAAATCACTATAGATGTGGCTTACATTTACTCCATACTGTCACATTGATTGGCGCGAGAGAAGGGGGGCATAAATTGATTGTGCCAAAGACTACCAAGAAATAGCAGGGTCGCATTTTGGGGCAAACTTGAATTCAATGTTAATTTCAGACAATTTTGGTAATGGGCATTTTAGTCTTCTTTAACTCTGCCCCGCTTAACATTATATGAATCTGTGTAGTCCCCAGATAATGAAACATACAAGAATGCTTGTAGAACTTAATTTGAATTTAGTTGCGCATCATTATGCCATCATCAACCCCTTAACCGGCAACCAGCGGGATAGATGCTAGTTAACAATTTGTAGGTGTAATTTGAACTCAGAACCATCATGTTGGCCCTGCCACCGGTATGGCTGCAAGGGGGGCCTAGGATATTTTACAGGCTTAAAGTTGTGATGTGAACACTTTTTTATAATCAACTTTTAAATGCAAGGTGGGTGGAGGACAAAACCGAAAAGTGGCATAGGGCTCCGAAGGTCAAGCGACGGCTCCGCTTGACCTGGTTGTGTTACATAAATTTTTTTTTTTTATATTACTAAATAGTTATGTTGTCTTTAATTTTTATTAGTTATATTATTTTTCGTTCCACAGCAACCATTGTTCATTTCGCGTTTCCCTGATTCAATACCTGCATCCCTAAGACCCCCCCCCTTTTTCGTCCCACAATACCTTTCACATATACCAAACTATCTTTACCATGTCTTACATTTAAGTTACACCACAATAAACTTGTCCCGTGTCACCACCCACAAGCCCCATGCCACAATCCACAAATGCCACGCCACAATCCACATATGCCACGCCATAATCAACATATGCCACGCCACAATCCACATATCCCGCGCGACAATCCACATATCCTTCGCCACATTCCACATATGCCACGACATAATCCACATATGCTACGCCACAATCCACATATACCACGCCACAATACACATATGCCACGACACAATCCACATATCCCGCGCGACAATCCACATATCCTTCGCCACATTCCACATATGCCACGACATAATCCACATATGCTACGCCACAATCCACATATACCACGCCACAATACACATACGCCACGACACAATCCACATATCGCACGCCACAATCCACATATCCCATGCCACAATCCACCTATGCCACGACACAATCCACCTATCCCACGCCACAATCCACATATCCCACGACACAATGCACATATGCCACGTCACAATCCACATATCCCATGAAACAATCCACAAATCCCACGACACAATCCACCTATCCCACGCCACAATCCACATATCCCACGACACAATGCACATATGCCACGCCACAATCCACATATCCCATGAAACAATCCACAAATCCCACGACACAATCCACATATGCCACGACACAATCCACATATGCCACGACATAATCCACATATGCCACGCCACAATCCACATATACCACGCCACAATACACATATGCCACGACACAATCCACATATCGCATGCCACAATCTACATATCCCAAGCCACAATCCACATATCCCAAGCCCCAATCCACATATGCCACGCCACAATCCACATATGCCACGCCACAAGCCACATATGCCACGCCACACTCCACCTATCCCAAACCACTAGCCCAACGGCAGCCTGGTTCTTAACTGATCATAAAAAAAGGAAACATCTGAGAATATTGTCTGTTTTGTTATTGACCCTGCCATCAGTTGTCCTATAAACCAATCACAGAAGCAGATAGAGGATAATATCCTTTATCCTGGGATAACACATTTCTTGCAAGTACAAGGGTATTGATTGGACACCATATGGGAAAGGCTAGTTACACCACTGTTTGTCGGGGGGATGTTTCCAGTGTGATAGGGGTGGCCAGCTCAATCATCAAAAAATGTCTGAAAAATAATGAAAATCTCACAAGATTTCATTGACAAAATTCATTTTTTAAAACAACGGGTCTAGGGGTAGTGCCACCTGGGGCGCCCAATATTCTTGTCACCCCTCCTACGACGCAATCTCCAGCTGGCCGACAATGCAGCCCCTTAATATATAGAAAATACTGACCCCTGTGTCTACTGACACATCTAACAATAACAGCCTGATCAATAATGACTCCTGTGTCCACTGACACATCACTAACAGCCTGATCAATACTGACTCCTGTGACTACTGACACATCACTAACAGCCTGATCAATATAGTGACTCATGTGTCTTCTGACACATCTAACACCAAAAGCCTGATCAATACTGACTCCTGTGTCTACTGACACATCTAACACGTACAGCCTGACCAACACTGACTCATGTGTCTACTGACACATCAAATACAAATAGCCTGACCAATACTGACTCCTGTGTCCACTGACATATACAACATCTAAGACGTTTTTGCGTGATTTCATGCGGCCCCAGCGTGACCTGACATTAGCTTTTCGTAGGGAAAAAAACCCAAACAACATCAACAGTTGTCCCTCAGACACACATGCACATTACACATCTGACAGGATCTGCGCGCCAACCAGGGGTATGTGATCAATTGTATTCGTGCCGGTGCCTAGCTATAGCGCTTATGCCAGGGACCACGCTATTTCAAGCCTGGCTATTCACAGCTTTCACTGTCTTGCCTGTGTGAACGAAGTGGTGCCTAGCTATAGCGCTTATGCCAGGGACCACGCTATTTCAAGCCTGGCTATTCTCAGCTTTCACTGTCTTGCCTGTGTGTACGAAGTGGTGCCTAGCGATAGCGCTTATGCCAGGGACCACGCTATTTCAAGCCTAGCTATTCACAGCTTTCACTGTCTTGCCTGTGTGTACGAAGTGGTGCCTAGCGATAGCGCTTATCCCAGGGACCACGCTATTTCAAGCCTGGCTATTCACAGCTTTCACTGTCTTGCCTGTGTGTACGAAGTGGTGCCTAGCGATAGCGCTTATGCCAGGGACCACGCTATTTCAAGCCTAGCTATTCACAGCTTTCACTGTCTTGCCTGTGTGAACGAAGTGGTGCCTAGCTATAGCGCCTATGCCAGGGACCACGCTATTTCAAGCCTGGCTATTCTCAGCTTTCACTGTCTTGCCTGTGTGTACGAAGTGGTGCCTAGCGATAGCGCTTATGCCAGGGACCACGCTATTTCAAGCCTGGCTATTCACAGCTTTCACTGTCTTGCCTGTGTGTACGAAGTGGTGCCTAGTGATAGCGCTTATGACAGGGACCACGCTATTTCAAGCCTGGCTATTCACAGCTTTCACTGTCTTGCCTGTGTGTACGAAGTGGTGCCTAGCTATAGCGCTTATGCCAGGGACCACGCTATTTCAAGCCTAGCTATTCACAGCTTTCACTGCCTTGCCTGTGTGTACGAAGTGGTGCCTAGCTATAGCGCTTATGCCAGGGACCACGCTATTTCAAGCCTAGCTATTCTCAGCTTTCACTGTCTTGCCTGTGTGTACGAAGTGGTGCCTAGCTGTAGCGCTTATGGCAGGGACCACGCTATTTCAAGCCTAGCTATTCACAGCTTTCACTGCCTTGCCTGTGTGTACGAAGTGGTGCCTAGCTATAGCGCTTATGCCAGGGACCACGCTATTTCAAGCCTAGCTATTCACAGCTTTCACTGCCTTGCCTGTGTGTACGAAGTGGTGCCTAGCTATAGCGCTTATGCCAGGGACCACGCTATTTCAAGCCTAGCTATTCTCAGCTTTCACTGTCTTGCCTGTGTGTACGAAGTGGTGCCTAGCTATAGCGCCTATGCCAGGGACCACGCTATTTCAAGCCTAGCTATTCTCAGCTTTCACTGTCTTGCCTGTGTGTACGAAGTGGTGCCTAGCTATAGCGCTTATGGCAGGGACCACGCTATTTCAAGCCTGGCTATTGACAGATTTCACTGCCTTGCCTGTGTGTAAGAAGTTGGAAACGAAGCGTGAAGAGTTGACACCGTTCTACGATAATATTTGCTGGCCTTTTTTTTTAATCAGTCAAGAACTAAGTGGATTACTTCAGTCAATGCATGTCTCTCGCCGTGGTGCTGTGTCTTATCTTGATCTCCGATCCATTGCGACTCATACATTTATGTACACACCAAGCAGATAGACAATGAAATGTGTACGTTGTTGACAGTAGTTCAAACAGAATTGTTCGTATTTGTGTTGGGTAATGCATTTAAAGAAATTGTCAATTATTCTGTACTTGCTTAGATTCTTTTGAACTTATCTTTGATAAAAAGTTCTTTTTTCAAAGCCTTAATTTTTTCTTTTACAGATTAAATTTCAGTATATTATGTAAAGAAATATTAAAAAAAGGGATAGAAGTTCTTACTAATTGCTAGATCCCAACGAACACATCCTAGAAAACTTGTAAAACTATTAAGAATGCTCAAAAAAGTACAGAGATAATCAGGGCGCCTTCATTATGGCGCCCCGAAAGTTATCACTATTATATTATGATATTCATATACAAATATTTAACATATACATTCAGATTCTTTGTTTTAGCCCTATGCTTCACTTAATTGACTCCATATTATTTCGGCCAGTCTCACATCGCTCCCTCCAACGGGAGTAGTTTTTTTTCCACCTCTGACGAATGGGGGTCAAATGAAGTCTTTCGTATCATCAAACCACGAGCGGATTCAATGGGTTAAATGTAATGATCACCTCTTTAGGAGTTATTAAATAGATTCAATATTGGAATTTTAACCCTTTGACGATCATATTATATCACTAACACACACTGAACAGTAATTATAGGAACGGTCTCATTTGTAAAATGAAGCGATAAAATCAACATTACGATACATGAGTAGTGTGTAGGCGTTTTGGATATTGCTACCTATTGGATAGAGCTGCACATTGCATATAGCTGTCTATTGGATAAGGCTGCAATTGGATATAGTTGGCTATAGAATATAACGGCATGGGTTAATAATTATGCCAGTAGTGTATTTTAAAATGACCCCTTACTCCGGTTGATATTGACACTTCAGTTTCCGATTACATTCAAATTGAAGATAAATTGAATAAAATAGTCGAGAAGTAAATGTACAGAGCAGTCAATTAGAAAATGTATAGAATGGTCAAGTAGAAAATGTACGGCATAGTCAAGTAGAAAATGTACAGCGTAGTCAAGTAGAAAATGTATATAATAGTCAAGTAGAAATTTACACAATAGTCAATTAGAAAATGTACACAATAGTTAAGTAGAAAATGTACACAATAGTTAAGTAGAAAATGTATAGAATAGTCAAGTAGAAAATGTATAGAATAGTTCATTATAAAATGTACATAATAGTCAAGGTATCGTGAACCATTTCTCAATTTTTCATAAAAATGAATTCGGGCGAACGTGTGGAACAACCATTTAAAAACAAAATTATTAGATACATAAAGTGTGTCTACTGGGAGCAGTGCATATGTAAAGTGTGCCTGTTGAGAGCAGTGCATACATACCGTGTGTCTATTGGGAGCAGTGCATACATACCGTGTGTCTATTGGGAGCAGTGCATACATAACGTGTGTCTATTGGGAGCAGTGCATACATACCGTGTGTCTATTGGGAGCAGTGCATACATAACGTGTGTCTATTGGGAGCAGTGCATACATAACGCAGTTAAATTAGTTTCTAAACTTATCAAACATACTTATTGTTATAGATTAATTTGTGCATAGAAGAGAGGCGGAGATAGAAGTTAGAGAGAAGGAGAGAGAGGGAGAGGGAGGGAGGAAGAGGGAGGAGGGAGAGAGTGAGCAAGACGGAGGAGTGAGAGAGAGGGATGAGAGAGAGAGTGGGAAAGACGGAGGAGGGAGAGAGGGGGAAAGACGGAGGAGGGAGAGAGAGGGAGGAGAGATTGAGAGGGAGGGAGAGAGAGGGTGGAGTGAGGAAGGAAAGAGAGGGAGGAGAGAGAGGGTGGGAGGTGGACTGATGGAGAAAGAGAGAGAAATTATACAGAGAGAGAGAGAGAGAGAGAGAGAGATAAAGACTCAAAGAGACCTATAATTCGAGAGAGAGACAAAGAGAGAAACATATTGAAAACATAGAGAAAGATAGAGGACTTGAGATTTTTTACAACTCGAGTTGCAAAAGCCATAGCTTAATGACGATTTATTGTCGTGAACCGAAGGTGAGACAGGTGCTAAACTCCTTCAAAGTCTATAACCGGGTGGATGATTGCCCTTTGTTATCACCCCCCCCCACCCCCTCCGTGGTCGGACTTGATATATGGCGACCATCACATCCTGCCCAGGTTTTACCTACAGGAGAGCCAAGTCAAAGAAGTGAGGAGTTGGTCTATGAGCGGACCATCTGGCAATTGGCCTTTAACAGGACAAGAGGTAAACAAAAACAGACAAGGCTATCGGGTTCCTAACAAAACATCTGTTAGGTGGCTAATAAACATTCCCACACAGCCCCTACTCGGAAGTTGGTGCTTGAATGTCTGTCGACAAAAATGTGCACCTGCACATTTCAGCTTTATTAACAGATTGCAGTGACAGTATTTGTGAGTAGCATTTGTGAAGAAATAAATCCAAATACTCGACACACTTTGCAATACCCCCTTGACATGAAGTATGTAGCAGTTGTAAGGATGTACCTCATGACCCCATGAAGTATGTAGTAGTTGTGAGAATAATAATAATAATAATAATAATAATAATGCTTATTTGAAAATCACGATTCATCCCCAAAAGGCTCGAAGCGCGATACAAAGTCATCCATATTAAAAAAAATGAACAAATCGATAATTTACCCCATTAAAATACAAAACGCAACATTACAAAAACTACATACGAGAATACCCATTCTAAGTCTTTCATCCCTTGCAACCATAAACAACACAGGCCACTTGACATCTAGAAGATAATAGCTAGCTGGAAAAGATGGTAGACAACATAACCAAAAATGTGTTTGCGAAATAGATATGTTTTCAAATCGGTTTTGAAAGACTCCAGTGTCTGGCTGTTTCTGAGACCGACAAAAAGTGACTTCCTAATTATACCCCCTTGACGCCATGAAGTATGTAGTAGTTGTGAGAATGTATCTCATGACGCCATGAAGTATGTAGTAGCTGTGAGAATGTACCTCGTGACGCCATGAAGTATGTAGTAGCTGTGAGAATGTACCTCGTGAATCCATGAAGTATGTAGTAGCTGTGAGAATGTACCGCGTGACGCCATGAAGTATGTAGTAGCTGTGAGAATGTACCTCGTGACGCCATGAAGTATGTAGTAGTTGTGAGAAAGTACCTCGTGACGCCATGAAGTATGTAGTAGCTGTGAGAATGTACCTCGTGACGCCATGAAGTATGTAGTAGTTGTGAGAATGTACCTCGTGACGCCATGAAGTATGTAGTAGCTTTGAGAATGGCCTCTAGCTGGCTAATTAAGACGCTGTTGTATTATAGAAACTTTGATCTATCATGAGGTTGAAATCTAGTTTAGATCTGATTTCTTTGAAAAGGTACAGGGATAACTGATACAACACCAGCTTAGGGTTAATGATAACTGGCAAAAAGCAGGTTAGGGTTAGGGATAACTGACACAATACCGAGTTAGGTTTAGGGACATATAACACAACATCAGTTTAGGGTTGGTGATAACTGACACATCACCAAGTTAGGAATAACAAGAACGACCCAGGTTAGGGTTAGGTGTAAGATACACAATATCAGGCTAGGGTTAGGTGTAAGATACACAATATCAGGTTAGGGTTAGGTGTAAGATACACAATATCAGGTTAGGGTTAGGTGTAAGATCCACAATATCAGGTTAGGGTTAGGTGTAAGATCCACAATATCAGGTTAGGGTTAGGTGTAAGATACACAATATCAGGTTAGGGTTAGGTGTAAGATACACAATATCAGGTTAGGGTTAGGGATAACGGACACAATACCGTGTGTGTATGTACAAGAAATATGTAACTCATTATATTTCAGGAAAAAAATATAACGGCGTTATACATACTTGGAAATTCAACTTATCAGCGTATTGTCTAGTATCGTGTGCCAGCCTGACATTGTTCATTGGGACTTAGACTATTATTGTGTCCGCAGATTTGTAAGTCGTGCTAAGTACCTTCGAGCTCGCAGTCTCCAGTTCGGGTAACTAAGACCACACTAGTCGGATAAAATGATGCCAGATGTCTGACCCCCACTGTACCGTTCCACATGGGTCCATCAATAAATTGTGTGTGTGAGTGTTTGTGTGTGTTTGTGTTGGTCTCTGTGTGTGTGTGTGTGTGTTTGTCTTTGTGTGTGTATGAGATGAATCTATTGTATTTAAACATAAAAGAAAATAAGAAAGGATGATAGCAGGCTATAAAGAAAAAAGGTCAGACTCAATGGTCTGCGGGCATTAAAAAAAAATCCTTTTAAATGAGTAGGTTTGGAAAAAAGACTCTAGCACTAACACAGAGCTGTTTCCTGCTCTGAACACATTTTGTTTCATTTTTCATTTCAATGAAGCCGTTGTTTCAAGCCTCTAATTCTATCGTCTGCTGAAGAAGGCACCCATTGGTAACGTCCCTTTGAATTTTTAATACATTTTTCTCCAAAGCCTTAACTTTACTTGTCCAAACATTTATTGAAAAAAAAAAAAACATTTCTTGAATTATTAAAAAACAATTTGAGAGCCAAAATTATTTTCAAGAACCTGTCAAGAACCAGGTTTTTCAGAGAAAAAAAAAACCAATTTGTGGCCGACTGGCCGAGCCGCATTCAGGTGACCAAAGAGCCGCAAGCGGCTCACGAGCCCCGATGTGCCAATCACTGAATAGACCAAGAGTGAAAACTCAAGTGCACTATATATATATATATAATAAAACATTGGCTCAATGTATCAAAACACTGGCTCATTGCATCAAACATCGGATCACCGTATTAAACATTGAATCACCGTATCAAACATTGGCTCACCGTATCAAACATTGGCTCACCGTATCAAACATTGGCTCACCGTATCAAACATTGGCTCACCGTATCAAACATTGGCTCACCGTATCAAACATTGGCTCACCATATCAAACATTGGCTCCCCGTATCAAACATTGGCTCCCATTAATTCATAAATAATATTTATTTGAATGCAATTAAAGGGTGAAGAGATTTTTAAAGCGCTGCTTCAGTTCAACCATTTCTGACGTTATTATTTCTACCCATTTAATGTATTTATGACGTCACGTGGTCGATGTGGTTTTTAATTTTTTTTTAAATCCCTGGTTCACAGAATGCCTAACAGGTAAAAGTCCCCATCAATCATACATTTGTTCTAATTTTCAAGGTTCTGGCTCTCCTAATTTGCCTTTAGAAAATAAGATGGCGGCCAATCAATTTCCATATCTCAGTGCATAAAATAATTTCAAAACTGTTCACATCTACTATGACCCCCATCTGACAGCACGCCTGCTATGACCCCCATCAGACAGCACTCCTACTATGACCCCCATCAGACAGCACGCCTATTATGACCCCCATCAGACAGCACATCTACCATGACCGCCATCAGACAGCATGTCAACTATGACCCCCATCAAACGCCACGTCTATTATGACCCCAATCAGACAGCACATCTACCATGACCACCATCAGACAGCATGTCAACTATGACCCCCATCAAACGCCACGTCTATTATGACCCCAATCAGACAGCACATCTACCATGACCGCCATCAGACAGCATGTCAACTATGACCCCCATCAAACGCAACGTCTATTATGACCCCAATCAGACAGCACATCTACTATGACCCCCATCAAACGCCGCATCTATTATGACCCCCATCAGACAGCACATCTACCATGACCCCCATCAGACAGCACATCTACCATGACCACCATCAGACAGCATGTCTACTATGACCTCCATCAGACAGCACATCTACCATGACCACCATCAGACAGCATGTCTACTATGACCCCCATCAAACGCCACGTCTATTATGACCGCCATCAGACAGCACATCTACTATGACCCCCATCAGACAGCACGTCTACTATGACCCCCAACAGACAGCATGTCTGCTACGAATCCCCTCACACAGCACGTCTGCTTTGACCACCATCAGACAAAAGTCTGGTATAACTCCCATCAGACGGTACGTCTGCTATGACCCCTATCAGACGACCCCCATCAGACGGCACGTCTGCTATGACCTCCAGAGTGTTCCTGTTTGCAGCTAATCCTTTCAGCTGTGTCCAAAACTGTCTCAGTGTCATTACCTCATCCAACTACGGGGAATGTTCGAACTGTATATGGACTTACCACATTCCACTTGATTGAATGAGAAAGAGGGAGAAAAGAGGACAGATGACATTATAGAAGAAATAGTGTCAAATAGAGAGAAATACAACATATGACATAGAGAACAAAATTGAATGAGCAATGGAAAGAGTGCCCCTGGATGGTAGTAACAGAATGAGAATGGCGTTTAATAAGAGAGAATAGAGGTGAAATGTATGTTGAAAGACAGATCGAAAGACTGATTAGAGAGAGAGAGAGTGAGAGAGAGAGAGAGAGTGAGAGAGAGAGAGAGAATGAGAGAGAGAGATTGAGGGAGAGAGAGAGAGAGAGAGAGAGAGCGAGATAGAGTGAGAGAGAGCGAGAGAGAGAGAGAGAGCAGGAGAGAGAGAGAGTGTGTGAGAGAGAGAGAGAGAGAGTAAGTAAATAGCAAATTTGTAAAGCTTTTTCACAACTGCAATATTTTAATTCTTTTTCATTTCATACATAGTATGATTGTCTACATAGTATGATTGTCAACATAGTCTGAATGTCTACATATTTTGACTGTCTACAAATTATGATTGTCTACAAAGTATGATTGTCTACATAGTATAATTGTCTACTTGTTAGGATTGTCTACATATTATCATTCTCTACATATTATGATTCTTTACATAGTATGACTCTCAAAGTATTTCTTGAATGGACCAAAAAAACCCAGTGGCTTAGGAATAGGAGATTGGAAGGGGGGGGGGCGACCCGGGGCGTTTATTTTTCTTAATATAGAGGGAGGGGCGACATTTTCGATAAATAGCAATTTTTTATCGTGGAAGGGGCGGAACTTATCTTGGCCCACCCGAGCTGCATTTACGCTATCTAAGCCCCTGGAGGCCCTTACCCTATCTACGTCCCGGGCTCCTCTTATCCCCGGGCGGCACTTACCCCTGCTACGCCCGGGCTACACTTACCCTATCTACGCCCCTGGTGGCCCTTGCCCTAGCTGCCCTCCGGGTGACACTTACCCTATCTACGCCCCTGGTGGCCCTTGCCCTAGCTGCCCTCCGGGTGACACTTACCCTATCTACGCCCCTGGTGGCCCTTGCCCTAGCTGCCCTCCGGGTGACACTTACCCTGTCTACGCCCCTGGTGGCCCTTGCCCTAGCTGCCCTCCGGGTGACACTTACCCTGTCTACGCCCCTGGTGGCCCTTGCCCTAGCTGCCCTCCGGGTGACACTTACCCTGTCTACGCCCCTGGTGGCCCTTGCCCTAGCTGCCCTCCAGGTGACACTTACCCTGTCTACCCCACTGCTCAAAAGATAATACTGTTTCACCAGATCATTTGCTTGGTATCTCACCAAACCCGTTCAAGGCAGAGAGTTGACGTTCTAATCTGTTCTATAATTAACCACATTTTGCACTTTACTTAAAGACATTTAAAAATAATTTGTGTATATTTCTTCGCTTTGGATTACTTCATAGATGTTTAGGTATACAATAATTTGTGTATAATTTCTGCATTTTGGACTAACTTCATAAATGTTTAAGTATACAATAATTTGTGTATAATTTCTTCGCTTTGGACTACTTCATAAATGTTTAGGTATAAAATAACGACACATGCTCATGCATGCATACATTAAATTATTTATTAAAAAAACAAACACCCATCAATTATACAAATTAAGAATAGTTCGGCCACCAACAAATCACCCTGAAATATATATATGTATAGACACGGTTCAGGGGTGTTTTGAGTTTATTGCGCGTAACTCAACCTTTTTTTGTAACACACTCACATTGTTAAATCAACTCTTTTGTAGATACATGTTTAATATTTATAGAGGAATAAGTGTAATAAGCTTAGTGATAGTAAGTGTGATCTTGTATCCGATGTTCAGGCTCAGACCATGTGACCAATACCTACCAACACATTGCGCTCGTGTCTGCGGTACCCACAGGTTCATTGTATTTAAAACGATAAAATATTCGAAGACGAGCATTTGTCTTCTGTAACTGGAGCTCTGTATAACTATGTGCCATGGAAACATTTATAGTAACATAAATGTATTAAGTAAATTTAACTAGGCAACCCTCAAAACAAAAAATCCTTTATATGCATTTTTCTTTGCAGTTAACGTCATCTCCGACACCCAAACTACGCCACAAATACAAAGCTTATAGCGATAGCTATATAATTAATCTCCAAGACACCAAAATACGCACTCCTTGAAAAAAAAGACATTAACCCCCCCCCCCTTTTTTTTGTGTTAATATATTTTTTTACAATTATTTTTTTTTTTAAATGAAAAAATTATTTTTTTGGGGGTGTTGGAGAAGCGTAGAGCTAAAAATTAGATCGAATGTGTTGACTTGGGCGTCGAGCCTATGTGCCGAGTTTCAGCTCGATAGGATGACAGAAAGTGTCATGTTTAGAAGATTTTGCCACTAAGAAATAACGACACGAACCAAAGCGAAGTTAATATAAAGAGTTTCAAAAAGAGACCACCAGGTATCAAACTCATGTGAAACTAAAGATGAAAAGTTCAGAAACATTTTCTACACACACGATTGCATTGTTGTAGAACTACTATGTTGTAGAACTACTTTGTTGTAGAACTACTTTGTTGTAGAACTACTTTGTTGTAGAACTACTTTGTTGTAGAACTACTTTGTTGTAGAACTACTTTGTTGTAGAACTACTTTGTTGTAGAACTACTTTGTTGAAAAGGAAGTGAGCCTTTTTTTTTTTTCTTTTTCGAATCGCTGATGATTCTAAAATTCCCTAAATTTCTATGTAAATCTTCCATTAAATGAAGACTTATCTTTCATAGAGGGAAGCCACTTTAAACTAAGCTGTATAACACATTTTTATACAATGCCATAATAAATATTTATATTTATAATTGCATAACATATTTAAACTAAATTTAAAAAGTTGACGCAGAGCCGGAATAAAATCTCATTATTGTTTTCAATCCGACCAGCTTATCAACTCTTAGCATTAGATACACAATCAAAAGATGAATTAAGCTTGAAAAACGTAATAAGCTTCTCGTCTGATGTCACTGATTCTGTTCATGCGATGTCGAAAATATAAACAAAAAATAAATAAATAAATAAATAAAAAACTTAAAAAACAATCGCTTACATCAATGTTGGCATCGAGGGAAAACTAAAAATATGATCGTTTACTTTATGTCCGAACTCCAGGATCAAATGTTATGGAAGCTTTCTAAAAATGTCTCGTTGAACCAATGAAATGCATCAGCTTGATCATTTTTGTGGCTGAATGAATTTATTAGTGTGGCACAAACAGACAAGACTTTAATTATAAGATTATTCCTCTTAATTGAATGAGGTGACTAATTATAAGATTATTCCTCTTAATTGAATGAGGTGACTAATTATAAGATTATTTCTCTTAAATGTTATAAGAGGACTAATTTTAAGATTTTTTCCTCTCAAATAAGATGAGTTAACAAATTGTAAGATTATGTCTCTTAAAACGTGATGGGGCTACTAATTATAAGATTATTCCTCTCAAATTCGATGAGGTAATATCTATGAAGATAGTCGTCTCTGCCTTGAATAGCGGTGACCTTAAAGATACTCGTCACTGCAGCAGGCAATGATGATACAACCAGATGAACAGGAGCGGGTCTAGGCAGGAGCGTAGAGATATCTTGTTTTGCTGCTTCAAATTTAATGTAAAACTCATTGACGTAGCTAGGGTAGGTGACGCCTGGGGCGTGTCAAGCTGTTTTGCTGCCCCATTCTACGAAACAACTTTGCATTCAGCTAGAAATGTCTGCCCCTCAATATAAAGAAAACCAATCCCCCCCCCCCCCCCCCCCCCGCCCCCTTCCCCCCCCCCCCCCCCCCCCCCCCCCCCTGGGGACGCCTGGGGCGTGTCAAGCTGTTTTGCTGCCCCACTCTACGAAACAACTTTGCATTCAGCTAGAAATGTCTGCCCCTCAATATAAAGAAAACCAACCCCCCCCCCCCCGGGTTGGACCGCTTCCCTCCTCCGCACCTCTTCCTACGCCCCTGTCAGGACTGCATTATGCTGGGTCTAAAAACTAAGTTCATAGTCATAGGAGAAACAGGGGAAGAGGCCAAACGGAGCAATGTTAATTATATTCGAACTGTCTAGGAAACAGGAAATTCCATCTAGAAATCTCTTAGTTCATTAGGGCTGTAGTGCTGGGGAGGGTCTTTGCGACTTAGCTTACACCGACAGGGTATTTTCTTATATACTCAATCAATATCTACATCGGCAGTGTAACCAAGTCTCGAGGCGTGGACGAGGGTCAATTGAGTGGCTTGGTCAATGCGAGGGGCTAGATTACACTTTGTTGTTGGGGGATGTTATCTCGCGGGCGCAGTTTGGGAGGCGTGTGGGGGGGGGGGCAAGTTTTTGAGAAATTGTCAGAAGATGGTGGCTCGGTGGGTTGTTTGGGATTCATGGGGTTTGATAGAATTGGTGGGAGGGGGGAATTATTTATATGTTACACAAACATAACTTCCCTACAACTCACCCACACACACACCGCTTCATACATACATACACACATATATATATATATATGTTTTTATCTATATGTTTGTATGTATGAAGGCATACGATGTAATTTGTTTAAAGGTTGCACGAGAAATGCTTACATTAACTTAAGGATCTTGTTAAACTACCACAGTCAGAGTTGTCCACTGCATTATAATCGTGTCGAATTCAATTCAACCAGGTGTTCAGCAAAGTTTTGTGGTTAACAAGCACTACCGCTGATGGCGAGTAGCAATTGAAAAATATCCACGCATGACTGTTTCTACGATTCACACCATTTACGTCAATGCCCTGTGTCAATCAGTGATGGCACAACAGCACCATTAGTAGGCATAGAAGGCACACTGAAGGTATACCATGAGTTTCTGCTTCTAAATCAGACAAGGCATCCCTCCGAGAAACCTGACCCCATTGGATTAGGAGTACCTGTGCAACAAACTTAACTGTCGAATTATGTTTGTACCTTTCGAACACAGCTGGTCGTCATCAGCCTGATGCTTTGTAGGACAACTCTTAAATCTGTCCCTGGTCAAACTGGCAAAGCCTGGAGGCCCTAGTTCTGTAATAACATACTGGTCACAGGAATCGTGCCCCCCCTCCCCTTAGATGATCAACAAAAACATGGGGACAAGAAGTGGCAGCACCGTGCCCCCTCCCCCTTCTCCTCAGATGACCAACCAGACATATGGTGACAAGAGCTGATAGAGGCGTGCCCCACCGCCCCGCCCCCAATTATTTCAATGGCAAACCAACTACAGTACCATTAGGTGGTAAATTTTTTTACTCCGCATCTTGATAATTTGGTATGAACTAAGCATTTGTCCTCACCAGTAGTGACCAGAAGTCTAGAACAGTAATCTATGTAACTAGTGGTGGTCAGATGTTACTAGTGGTAATCAGAGCTTGCTAATGGTAATCAGATGTTACTATTGGTAATCAGAGCTTGCTAATGGTAATCAGATGTTACTAGTGGTAATCAGATGTTACTAGTTGTAATCAGAGCTTGCTAATGGTAATCAGATGTTACTAGTGGTAATCAGATGTTACTAGTGGTAATCAGAGCTTGCTAATGGTAATCAGATATTACTAGTGGTAATCAGATGTTACTAGTGGTAATCAGAGCTTGATAATGGTAATGAGATGTTACTTGTGGTAATCAGATTTTACTAGTGGTAATCAGATGTTACTGGTGGTAATCAGATTTTACTAGTGGTAATCAGATGTTACTAGTGGTAATCAGATGTTACTGGTGGTAATCAGATGTTACTAGTGGTAATCAGAGCTTGCTAATGGTAATCAGATGTTACTGGTGGTAATCAGATTTTACTAGTGGTAATGAGATGTTACTAGTGGTAATCATATTTTATTAGATTAGTGGTAATCAGATGTTTCTATTGGTAATCAGATGTTACTAGCGGTAATCAGATGCTACTACTAGTGGTAATAATATATTATTAATAATCTTATTTTTTATCATCGATGTTTATTATTGAAATATTGGGAGTTATTTGTTGTCGTTGATAGAAAGGCTTTTGATTGAATTAAAAGAGCAAAGTGAGTACCGGCCCCTGATCTGACAGCCCTCTTGTTGTATTCTGGAGCAGACGCTTGTGACAGTACTAACTTGAGCTGATGTGTTGCCCGCAGTACCGCCTGCAGTAAGCACCGGCTGCTTGTGACATCTACAAGTAGTTGGCAATGTTTCTTTCAGACAATCCATTCCGGGGAGAGGCCATTTCAGACTTTCGGGTGGGCAGTGTGCCAGTGGCGTAGGAAGGGGTTAGGGTACCTTTTTTTTCTTTTTTATGGCGGGGCCGCTAACTGCAGAGCTTTTATCGAGGAAGTGTGTGTGTGGGGGGGGGGGGTGATCTTGGCTCGAACAGCTACGCCACTCAGCAGCGCATTTATCGGCGCCAAAATTAGGCACACTGGTGATCAGGGCCAAAATAAACCAAATTAATGCCGCTTTTAGTGCCCGTAAGGGTATACTTGATCCCAGCTAAGTTTCATCCCTGGAAACTATGTGGTCCAACTCTATAAACACAATTATAGGAAGTTAACACAATTTTTAGTTCGAGAAACCCGTCTTGATTGCTAACATTCAGGGTTTGTTGTTTTTTGCAAGAGGCGAGGGCGCCGATGGCTCCTGAGCGAAAGTGACTAGAGGTCTGGAAAGGGGTGAACTCTTACTCTTAGTTTTGTGATAAAAATTAGTAGTAATTAAAGAAAACCTAAAAACAAAGCTTTTCTTATAAATCCTTTGTATGCATTAAAAAATTTTTTTTTTAAATTTATAACAATATTCTAATGTCCCAACCAGTTTCGCCCCGCATATTTATTTCACAAACTATTTTAGAAAAACAAAAGAAAATATTTAAAAACAACTCATTTACGAATTTTTATTTTTAAGAATCTCTCTTAGCGCAGTTATCGGGAATTTTATTTCGTGAAATCAGTGACGTCATATTTGCTTCCCCCTTTCCCTTGAGAAAAAACAGGAAAACTAACTTTTTTTTCCGGCGAGGGGTGGGGGGTGGGGGTGGGGGGTTATTGTGGGGCTGAAAATTTTATAGAATGTGTTGTCATCGGCAACGAGTATGTATCCCATGTTTCAGCTCGATAGGTTGACTTCTTCTTCTATATCTTAAGGGCCCACGATCAATTTATTGATCATTTTGGCTCCTATGCATGTAGATGGGATTTGCAATGTTTCTGTTCCTGGTGTTGATGAGGAAATTTCACAGATTTCCAGTGCCACTTTGTG
>CAXITT010000025.1:1239644-1305373 GCA_964033795.1 Lymnaea stagnalis | reverse complement strand
TTCCGTGGTGCAGTTCCATCAGTCATATATATTGTTCCGTGGTGCAGTTCCATCAGTCATATACATTGTTCCGTGGTGCAGTTCCATCAGTCATATATATTGTTCCGTGGTGCAGTTCCATCAGTCATATGTATTGTTCCGTGGTGCAGTTCCATCAGTCATATACATTGTTCCGTGGTGCAGTTAATCAGTAATATACATTTTCCGTGGTGCAGTTCCATCAGTCATATATATTTTCCGTGGTGCGGTTCCATCAGTCATATGTATTGTTCCGTGGTGCGGTTCCATCAGTCATATATATTGTTCCGTGGTGCAGTTCCATCAGTCATATATATTGTTCCGTGGTGCGGTTCCATCAGTCATATATATTGTTCCGTGGTGCAGTTCCATCAGTCATATATATTGTTCCGTGGTGCGGTTCCATCAGTCATATATATTTTTCCGTGGTGCAGTTCCATCAGTCATATATATTGTTCCGTGGTGCAGTTCCATCAGTCATATACATTGTTCCGTGGTGCAGTTCCATCAGTCATATATATTGTTCCGTGGTGCAGTTCCATCAGTCATATATATTGTTCCGTGGTGCAGTTCCATCAGTCATATACATTGTTCCGTGGTGCAGTTAATCAGTAATATACATTTTCCGTGGTGCAGTTCCATCAGTCATATATATTGTTCCGTGGTGCAATCCCATCAGTCATATACATTGTTCCACGAACATTGATCTCTTTCTACATGACTCTCTTTACAACACAGCTATCTCCTTGATCTTCACTCTACAGTATTCTGGGCAATAAGTGTCCCCTAATGGTATTTTACCTTAAAAAATATGAACTTGTATTTCACCTTTATAACCTTTTTATTACCCTCCATTACCCCGCAGCAATGCACGGCAAATCCGAGCCATCCCCAGCAAGCCCCAACCATCTCCAGCAAGCCCCAACCATCTCCAGCAAGCCCCAAACATCTCCAGTAAGCCCCAACCATCTCCAGCAAGCCCCAACCATCTCCAGCAAGCCCCAACCATCCCCAGCAAGCCCCAACCATCTCCTGCAAGCCCCAACCATCTCCAGCAAGCCCATTTGTCTCACCATTTAGTAACCTCTGTTACTTTGTTACAAAAAAACATTCTATTCCCATTTGCTGCCAATATTTCGCTCATCAATCATTGTTTATTTAATAAACCAATCATCTTGTGAGTTGATGGAACACAAGGCAGCTTGAACAGGCCACGGTCTTCTTGTGAGTTGATGGAACACAAGGCAGCTTGAACAGGCCACGGTCTTCTTGTGGCTGCTAAACTTTACTCACTAAAATCTTGATGTCCTTGCTAAACTTGAATCTCCACAGTCTTGATGTGGTTGCTAAACTTGACTCGCCCAAGTCTTGATGTGGTTGCTAAACTTGAATCTCCACAATCTTGATGTGGTTGCTAAACTTGACTCACCCAAGTCTTGATGTCGTTGCTAAACTTCAATCTCCCAAGTCTTGATGTGGTTGCTAAATCTGAATCTCCACAATCTTGATGTAGTTGCTAAACCTGAATCTCCACAATCTAGATGTGTTTGCTAAACTTGAATCTCCACAGTCTTGATGTGGTTGCTAAACTTGAATCTTCACAGTCTTGATGTGGTTGCTAAACTTGAATCTCCACACTCTTTTTGTGGTTGCTAAACTTGACTCGCCAGTCTTGTTGTGGTTGCTAAACCTGACCCTCACAATATTGATGAGGTTGCTAAACCTGACCCGTCACAATATTGATATGTTTGCTAAGCCTGAGCCGTCACAATGTTGACATGTTTGCTAAATTTGACCCATCATAATATTGATGTGGTTGCTAAACTTGAATCTCCACAATCTTGATGTGGTTGCTAAACTTGACTCACCCAAGTCTTGATGTGGTTGCTAAATCTGAATCTCCACAATCTTGATGTGGTTGCTAAACCTGAATTTCCACAATCTAAATGTGTTTGCTAATCTTGAATCTCCACAGTCTTGATGTGGTTGCTAAACTTGAATCTCCACAGTCTTGATTTGGTTGCTAAACTTAAATCTCCAAAGTCTTGATGTGGTTGCTAAACTTGAATCTCCACACTCTTTTTGTGGTTGCCAAACTTGACTCGCCAGTCTTGTTGTGGTTGCTAAACCTGACCCGTCACAATATTGATATGGTTGCTAAACCTGAGGCGTCACAATATTGACATGTTTGCTAAATTTGACCCGTCACAATATTGATGTGGTTGCTAAATTTGACCCGTCTCAATATTGATGTGTTTGCTAAATTTGACCCGTCTCAATATTGATATGGTTTCTAAACTTGACCCGTCACAATAATGATATGGTTGCTAAATTTGACCCGTAACAATATTGATATGGTTGCTAAACCTGAGCCGTCACAATATTGATATGGCTGCTTAACCTGACCCGTCACAATATTGATATGGCTGCTTAACCTGAGCCGTCACAATATTGACATGGTTGCTAAATTTGACCCGTCACAATATTGATATGGCTGCTTAACCTGACCCGTCACAATATTGATATGGCTGCTTAACCTGACCCGTCACAATATTGATATGGCTGCTTAACCTGACGCGTCACAATATTGATATGGCTGCTTAACCTGACCCGTCACAATATTGATATGGTTGCTAAACCTGACCCGTCACAATATTGATATGGTTGCTAAATTTGACCCGTCACAATATTGATATGGCTGCTAAACCTGACCAATGATAAATTTTTTACTTTTTATTTGCATTTTAACTGATATTTTGTCTGGCTGTGTATTAAATACCAAAACAGTGCATTTTGGAATATTAGTAAAAAGTCTGCCATTTGGAAAATCATAAAATGCTAACTTCTAGAAATCCTACATGGGAACTTATTTAAATTATCGCAGGGTGAACCTATACAAATTATTGTATCCAAAGGATGTTTTTAAAGCTTGGATAATATGTTTACCTTTATACATTTTCATATGTTTACCTTTTTAGATTTTAATATCTTTCCAGTGTTGCAAATAATTTGAATTTGGTTAAACTTATCATTATTCCTGTCTACCTCCCCCCTCGCCCCCCCCCCCCGTTGTTTACGCCAAACAGTACTCTCTTTAGAGCTATTTCTTCAAGTCTCTATAAAAGAAAATCTTAAGGGCATTCAAATTTTAAAGCACATTTTTTTTTTTAATCTGTGGTGGAGCCGGTTGCCTACCCGGACATTCGGAAATGCCGTGACACCCGGAAAATACCCAGTCAAATAAAACGGAAACGAGTTTGTGTGCTTAAACAAAATATTTTCTTAGGCAAATGTTGACCTAATGTGTGACCTATTGTGTGACCTATTGTGTGTCGTATAGGTATCTTTGCTATAAAATTAAATAGAAAAAAATTAATATAAAACTCACTAGCGAGAAGTACGAAGCTAAATGTAAGCTTAATGTAAGCTTAATGTAAGCTAAATGTAAGCTTAATGAAATTGCAAAGTTCTGATATAATAATGTAGCTGTTGCCCAAAGCGTGACATCATTCATCTTAGACAGATGCCTTTCTCTCGTTATAATCATGAAATTCCCCGTTTACAAGACACATGTGCTTTCATTAACTTACTGATGATACAGGGTAGCCTATGGTTTATTATTCTTTCAACATTTCTGAGTACTGTCATAGAATTCAATGAGATTAGATCTAAGGAAATTTAACACGCATTAAATATTGTGAAGGAATGGAAAGGGGAGGATGATACATGTGGTATCGTCATAAGGACGCCATGACTATTTAATAATAGAAGCTTGTCGTCTAAGTCAAATGTAAACTATGACTAACAAGCATCCAGGCACTGCAACCAACCAGTGACCAGCAACTGCTGCCAACCAGCGACCAGCAACTGCTACCAACCAGCGACCATCAACTGCTACCAACCAGCAACTGCCACCAACCAGCAACTGCCACCAACCAGCGACCAGTAACTACCACCAACCAATGACCAGCAACTGCTACCAACCAGTTACCAACAACTGCCACAACCAGTGACAAGCAGCTGCTACCAACGACCGACCAGCAACTGCTACCATCGAGCGACTAGCAACTGCCACCAACCAGTGACCAGCAACTGCCACCAACCAGTGACCAGCAACTTCCACCAACCAGCAACCGCCACCAACCAGCAACTGCCACCAACCAGCGACCAGTAACTTCCACCAACCAATGACCAGCAACTGCTACCAATGAGCGACCAGCAGCACTCACGCTGAAATCTCAGCTCCACTTAACGTTATTGTTTGGAATTTGTATGCCTGGGGGTTGTATGATGTAAGTGTTTAGAAGCCTTTAGCTTTGATGCATTCTCATATCTATTGTTCTATATTTGCGGTTTTTACTTTTCACCATCGAATGGATCAAACTTCTCAGTTTCCGTGGATGATTCCTGAATTTTAATATTCGGAAGGGATACCCGGTACATGTTCAGCACTACTGAAATCCCATTGCTTCATAATCGTTTTCGGGGTGGTGTGGGGGTTCTAAAAATGGGCAGGACACCGTTTCAATTATTCAAACAGTCATCACCTTGTCCACACAGGGCACCACTTCATGTCTTAGACACATTAAAGAGGGCAATTTCAAAGATTGTATTGACCTGAAGTGTGCGCCTCTGCTACCCCCCCCCCCTGGCAAAGTAGACAATTTGTCTCGCACGCCCACACTTCGCTACAGACTAGTGTTGAAATATTGAGCACAGTTATTCGACAACTAACTTAATTTTAAAAGCGAACGGGAAATAGTGCTGGAAATTTTAATGGAAGGGAGAGTATTTAAGAAGTCTCCGCGGAGAAGCTCTTCTCCGCGGAACGCGTTTTTAGAAGCAACGATGAACGTGCAAATAGGACGAGCCATGGCATGAATGTTCTCATCTTACGACGCGCATTACAACGATGTCACGACGACTGGTAGAGGGTTCAAGAGGTCAGGGTTTAAATGAAGTGTTGACATGCGCGGGCTTAAACTTTGTTGAAATGTATGAAGCTGTGTTTAAAATCTGAGTTGTGTTTATTGAGTGACTGGCGCGGTGTAGGTTGGTGTTAAAATTGTGATTAAATGCGAGGGTTTGTGGATTGAATTGGGAGGTTGTGGACAAATGTCGGATGTGTGTTTAAGTGGTTTGTGGCTAAATTTAGGGGTACGTGGTTAAATATTGGATATGTATTAAGCGGTATGTGGTTAAATTTGGGGGTAGGTGGTTAAATATTGGATATGTATTAAGCGGTATGTGGCTGAATTTGGAGGTACGTGGTTAAATATTGGATTTTTTTAAGCGGTATGTGGCTGAATTTGGAGGTACGTGGTTAAATATTAGATGTGTTTTTTAAAAGGTATGTGTTTAAATGTAGGGATATGTGGTTCAATGTGGGTGTATGGTGTTAAATGTGGGGGCTGTCATTAAATTTTTTAGGGAATAAGTGATAGACATACGCCTCCTACCAATGTAGACACACGCCCCTACCCATAACACCCCCCGCTCCCCGTTAATGTAGCTTTAACAGAAAATGAAATAGTTCAGAAGCATAAAAATATTATTGCATTATAGCCTTTCCCGTCCTGAACGATACGTCCTGAACGATACGTCCTGAACGATACGCTTCAGAAAAGTTTAATTTTATTTTGATACATTTTAAATGACAGCGCGTATAATAGGCGCGCCATTTTGGTGGCCGGAAATAAGAGGTTTTCTATTCATGGCCTCCACTGTATTAGGACTCAACCAACCGGCGTTCAGACACATTTTGGTGACGATCTCTGGCGTTATTAAAAGTCAATCTGTCTGTGTACCGCCGTTAGCCCCCACCCCCCCCCTCTTCCCCGTACTTGGAGCGTCTGTGACGTGACTACAACCCCAGGGGGGGGGTTGGAGTGGGGGGGGGGGGGGGAAGGCCGGGGGTGGCGTAAGCTGCCTGGTCGCGACCAACTGTGGACAGCATGCGTCTTCACTTTCTTTAGATTTAGGAACGCTTGGAAAAAGGGGGTTGGTTATTTCCTTTTCTTTTTTTTTTTTTGTGTTTTTTTTTTCGTCTCGTTCTAAACAACTGTCCTTTTAATGGCGAAGGTAATGTTAACATGAATGTCTACAGGGGCCTCATGTGGACGAACAAGAGGTGGCGCCACGAGTCCGTGGATCGGAAATAAAGAACTAATCGCTGTTCGTCTCGCGTCCGATCGATGAATCAGCCAACAACCTTTCATACATTACCTTGTTTGTCTTCTAATCTGATTTTTTTTTTCGCTCTCTGCTAAACGACAGAGTGTAAAAATACAGCCGTGTCGGAGTTGGCCCTTGTCAAACAATGCACCTTAAGTGGTCACTCTCGCATTCCTGAGCAAACATTTTCCACTGTGGTGGTTGCTGGGTGCCCGATGACTAAACGGCCCCCCAACCACCGCCCACCACCCCCTCTTTTATTACACATGTTATTCCGTCGGCCTACTTCCTACTTTCCCTCTGTTTAACTTTCATCTCTCACTTTTGACATTTGTCTAAATTTGGGGGGTTTCCCCGATAAGGCGCTGGAAATAGAGTCGCCCCGCGTACGACGCGAAGGCCGCCATGATAATTGTCTTGATGTGATATCAGTTACTGCTTCACGCTGATTTTGGTACGCATTGGTCCGACTTCATTAAGTGCAATTAACATTCTTGTAGCGACCGTGTACGTTAGAGTAAGCTGAGCGGTCTAGGCGTACATTTTATAATAGGAAAACGTCTACAAAAATATGTCGAATATTTACATAATACCTTGGGGAAAAAAACAACGCAACCATTTTTTTTTAATGTTACCAAATAAATAGGACAATATAATGATTTTTTTTTTCTTCTATTTCTTTCTTCGAGTCTTTTTCCACATGACCACATTTTACATTAGGAAACCTAAATCACCCCCTCCCCCCCCCCTCCCAAACTGCTCACAAAATACCTTCTCCACATTCTCACCAACTAGCCCCCTCACACCCCAACTAAACACCGCACCCCCCCCCCTTTCAGGCTAGAAACACCCCATTTCGAGCCAACCCGCGAAGCAGAGAACCCATTGCAAAATGAGCTACAGAAATAACTTCCTTTCCCGTTGAGACTAAAATAAAAAGAGTGCTGGCCGCCATGCTTCTTCTCCGCCATTGATCTGAGGCCCTACAATCACGTGTATTTACTCTCAACTTAAACCAATGCTTTGTGATGTCGAAACATGATATTAAATTGATAGTGCAGGCTACAACAGCCATTTGACAACAACTCTGGGTGTGTGTGTGTGTGTGTTTTTGATGGGTGGGTGGGGGAGGGGGGGAGAAGATGCGTGATGTCATGAGGGCGTGTTGGCGTCTTGTGGGAGATTGCGGTTGTGTGGGGCCTGGTGGGTGCTTTCTGGGGTCGTGTGGGACTGTGGGGTTGTGGGGGTGATTTCTGGGGTTGTGTGGGGCTGTGGGTGCTTTCTGGGGTTGTGTGGGGCTGTGGGGCGCTCTCTGGGGTTGTGTGGGACTGTGGGGTTGTGTGGGGCTGTGACGTGCTTTCTGGGGTTGTGTCGGGCTGTGGGATGCTTTCTGGGGTTGTGAGGAGCTTGTGTGGTGTTTTGTGGTATTTTTTGTGGGTTATGTTGAGATGTGTGTGTTACGCACTGGCTTCTCTTGTGAGAAATTAATCTCCTATTTTAATATTATTGGCTCGTCGTAAACAGAAACAGTGCCTAACAAAGGACGACACCATAGAGTCAACAATAGTAAAGATACGACACCCAAAACAGTTGCTAGTTACAATTAATAAGATTTATTTAAGTCTTAATATAATTACAAAAGAAAAGAAAATATAATGACAATCATCAACTTACAGTATGGTAGATCGTGTACCGGTACACCGTTAAAACAGTTAGTACAATGTGCCAATGAATAATGATGAATTACGAAAGCGAATAAACACATAAATACACAAAGAATAATACACGTCTCGTGAAGTTAATAAAACCTTCTGAATCCTTCTCCCTCTCCGTGCCTGTCAATCCTTTATATATGTGGGTCTACCGACTTGTTTAGAAACGCCTTTACTTTTCTAATACAATCGAGAACCATAAGCTACTAGTAGACATACTAACCATGTTTAATAGGTAGAGCGGTAGTAAACACGATACTTTAAAGACTAAGCCACGCCCACAACAAACGCTACAGTCTGCGAGGGATCTAATTTGGGTCAAGCAAAGTTCAAGCACGGGAAAATAGTCTACTTACATAACAGTGGGATTATGGGATCCTTTGTGGGGGTTGTGGGGTTTTAGATGGGTTGGTTTATGCCTTGCATGGGCTTATAAGATTATGGTATAAACATTTCTCAAGCGCATTTTTTAAAAACAATTTTACGAACATTGAGTTAAAAGTTTGGCTTTTCAAGTTAAAATAACTAATACTTGCAGATATGGTATCAGGTTATGCCATGTCAATCATACACACAAAAGCCGTATGTTTCAGGAAGAGCTCAATAAAGGCATGGAAACATGTATGTGATGTAACATACTTTGTTTAAACAAATGTAAATTAAGTACTTTTACGACAAAGCCCCATCGTATGGGTTGTGTGGAGGATGTGCGGGTTTTTGTATGTGGTGTGGTGGTTATGAGATTGTTGGTGTTGTGTGGGAATTTGTGGGTTATTTATGTTGTGTGGGGGTTAATGGGAGGTTGTATGTGGTTGTGTGAAAATGTGTGGATTTTTGTGGAGTGGATTGCCGCGATATAATGGTTTTGATATGCGAACCTACTATGGTCAGAGGATGTTTGTGTACACATCATTTAACAAAAAAGAGACACTTATAACTGTTTCTGTACACAAAAAATATATTAAACAAAATTAGTACTGATATCATAACAGGCTCTGTCAGTATTGATGTCAGACAGGTTATTACATGACAGGTTATGTCAGTATTGATGTAATGACAGATTATGCCATGACATGCTGAGTATGTCAGTACTGATGTCATGACAGGTAGAGTATGTCAGTACTGATGCCATGACAGGCTGAGTAAGGCAGTACTGATGTCCTGACAGGCTGAGTATGTTAGAACTGATGTCAGGACAGGCTGAGTATGTCACTACTGATGTCATGAAAGGCTGAATATGTCAGTACTGATGTCATGACAGGCTGAGTATGTTAGTACTGACGTCATGACAGGCTGAATATGTTAGTACAGTAAGCTAAAATCTTTGAGACTGCCTTTATCACATGACTTTTTCCAGAGTTTTTACCCTAACCCCCCCCCCCCTTCTCCAAAATCCACACTTATTTTTGATGATTTCCTCAATGCTACTCTTGTGTCTTATCTCCCCTTGAGACATCCGCCCGGTGACCTTCAATTTTGTCCAGCATCGCAGGCGTCACTGTGTCCGGGGCGGGGTAAAATCCACACTTATTTTTGATGATTTCCTCAATGCTACGCTTGTGTCTTATCTCCCCTTGAGACATCCGCCCGGTGACCTTCAATTTTGTCCAGCATCGCAGGCGTCACTGTGTCCGGGGCGGGGGGGGAAGGTGGTAACGCCAATTCAATTATTGAGTCAAAGAGAACATGTTTATTATAAGGAGACCAATGTTTATTATGATGTTTACATAGTGTAAGCCATGGGTTGCTTTGTGCCTATAATTGAACTAACCTTATAAATATACAAGAGAGGATTCCAAATAGAATTATTTTAAAAGATCTTTTATGTTTAATGAAAAAAAAAATTAATATGACATTTTTTCAGTGAAGTATTAGATGTGTCCTTTTTTTCCAGTCAGAAGACGTTGCCTACATTATTGCAACGTGCTAACTTGGCTAAACACTGATTGTATTGATACATTGTGCTAACAAGGCTAAACACTAATTAAATTGTTACATAGTGCTAACATGGCCAAACACTGATTGCATTAGTACAAACTATTACTTTAGCACCAGAAACTTACTTTAGTAAATAATACTTACGGGTTATTTGTAAAGACTTATTAAACCAGTATCCAATAAATACATGTTTAACATGTGCTCACATCTGTAGACAGTAACATTATAAGAAATATTTACATTGCACACTCTACTTACAATAGCGACTAGTCTCACTTCAGTAAACCATATCTTGGATAACTCACTTTGAGCAAGTCTATTTCAGTAAGCCGTGTATAGGACCACTCACATTGGGCAAGTCTGTTTCAGTAAGCCGTGAAAGGACTGTTACGCACTGGCTTCTCTTGTGAGAAATTAATCTTTTATTTTTAATTTTATGGCTCGTTCAAACAGTGCCTAACAAAGGACCATACCATAGAAATAAGATAATAAAGATACGATACCCAAAACAATTGCCAGTTACAATTAATATGATTTAATTTAGTAATAATAAAATAACAAAACAAAAGAAATATAATTATAAATCATCAACTTACAGTATGGTAGATCTTGTACAGGTACACAGTTAATACAATGTGCCAATTAATAATGATGAATGCGAAATAAACACATATGAGCACACAAATACACAAAGAATAATACACGCCTCGTAAAGCTAATAATATCTATCTGAATCTCTGTCTCTCCGTATCTGTCACTCCCTTATATACACGTGGGTCTACCGACGCGCAAGCCCTGCCTTCCAGAAGCTACTCAGCATTTGTTTACATTTCTAGAAAAAAATCGAGATCTTTCGACAAGATACTAGGAGACAGTCTAACCATGTTTAATTGGTACACAGATCAAAAGATCTATCTATGAAGCGAGCGTCTGCTTAATAATCTAATTTAAGGTCAAGCAAAGTTCACGCACGGGGAAATAGTGTAAAACATTATACATACCAAGGACCATACACTTGGAGCAAGTCTTTTTCAATAAGCTGTGTATAGGACCACTCACTCTGGGCAAGTCTTTTTCAGTAAGCCATGTATAGGACCACTCATTTTGGGCAAATCTGTTTCAGTAACCAGAATATAGGAACATACTAATAACATTACTTTGGAGATGGTGTCGGTGGGTCGTCGAGTTGCACTCATAATACCCCCCGGCACTCCCCCACAGGGATCAGAGCTGGGTCTCCCCGACTCCAGGCCCTGCGGAAGCGAGCCAGGAACTTCCCTCCTGGCTTGAGGGACGTCCGGTAGATAAAGGGCGCTGCGTTTGAAGCGTTCGTAGTCCACTCTCCTATGGGTCAGGACGGCTTTACTTCATCTCCGAGGAGGTGGTGTTGCGTTACCACTCCCCGCCGCCCAAGGAGCTGTTCGGTCGGGACGTAGCGGGGACGAAACGGTCACCTAGGGGGTGGTTTTCTCAGGGCCGCGTCTTTTTAATCATTGGCAAGGGTTTGGGCTGCCAACCATTGCCTCATACCCATCAACGGCAACAAGTAATCATGTTAGTGCGAGCCTTCCGTGCGTAGGAAGTCATGCAAGTGGGTCGTGATTTTTTAGCTTCGGGCAGTCCCCCCCCCTACTAGTCGTCCACGCCGCGAAAAGCCAAAATCCCATGTGGCACCACCGGCAGTGGTGTTGCTCCGTGGCCTAGAGGCTTTCGGCCACGATCATCGCAAACGTATAGGAACATACACAAGGGGCAAGTCTATTTCAGTAAGCCGTGTATAGGACCACTCACTTTGGGCAAGTCTGTTTCAGTAAACCGTGTATAGGACCACTCCCTTTGGGCAAGTCTGTTGCAGTAGGCAGTGTGTGGGAACCACTCACTTTGGGCAAGTCTGTTTCAGTAAGTCATGTATAATGTATAGGACCACTGACTTTGTGCCAGTCTATTTCAGTAAGCCATGTATAGGACCACTCATTTAGGGCTAGTCTATTTCAGTAAGTCATGTATAATGTATAGGACCACTGACTTTGTGCCAGTCTATTTCAGTAAGCCATGTATAGTACCACTCATTTAGGGCTAGTCTATTTCAGTAAGTCATGTATGAGACCATTCACTTTGGCCAAGTTCATTTCAGTAAGTCATGAATAGAACAACTCACTGTGGACAAGTCCATCTCACACCAGTAAGAATTGTATAGGACCGCTGTATAAGACCAAGGCCTGACCATCAGCTGAATGTCTGATGACCAATCTCTGTATCTGTTAATGTGACATGGCCGTCCATTCCTACGGTGTAACGACCTGTTTCCGCTAGTCGATTCCTTCACTTAGACAGATTGCCAGCACATCACATTAGAATTATTTACCTCTGTGTCTGGACGTCTAATGGTTCACAACTACTTCTTATTGACCCTTTCGCGCTCCTTCAGTCTGACATATTTAGTGTTTCTTAACGCTAATCTGAAACCATTAAATATTAAATTGAAATGATGACGAACTTTTCCTTTTTTTTTTTTTAACATCTTTGATATATAACATTAAAATATATATTTCGACTTTTTTGGGATCTAATTAAAATTTAAAAATTTTCGTTCAGACACTAGGTGTCTTCTTAGCTTAATAATACGGGTAATATTCAATATCAGCCTAAAAATAGGGGTCGAATTCAACATTGGCCTAACCGTGAGAATCACACTCAGCCTTAGCCTCTTACACTCCAGAGGCACGAATAAGTTATTATTTTTTTTATTTTTTTTATTTTTTTTTATTTTTTTTTTTTAAATTCAGCTTTGAAGTGTTCGAAAATGTCAAAAGATGGAAAAAAAATCCTATTATTAATTATTTGTTTCTGGGGTGTGGTTTACGTTTATGTTTTTAGAATATCTGATTATGTTTACCAAATGTCCCCAGATTATTTGTTGCTTATACTTTTGATTTTTGTGTTGCGGACGTTTTGAAAGCTTAGTTCACTTTAAATTTAAAAAAAACGTAGTGTTTTCAATGTTTAACTTAAACAATCAGGGAGGGCACTTCCGTCTTCGTTCTCAGCAGCATCTGAACTTGGTCAATGTTATAGCGAATACCTGCGGGGAACTTTCGGACCAAGTAGGTCAGCTTTCTGAATCAGATCTTTAAAACGTAAAAAAAAAAAAAAAAAAAAAATAATAATAATAATTAAATTAAACAACAACAACAAGAAAAAGACCAAGTCAACTTTGAACCAAGTCAAATCGACCACGAAGAGTTGTTTTAGCGTTGTGTCAGATTCTTGGCGGCTTTTCTTGCTTGGTGGCTTTTCTTGCTTGGCGGCTTTTCTTGCTTGGTGGCTTTTCTTGCTTGGTGGATTTTCTTGCTTGGCGGCTTTTCTTGCTTGGCGGCTTTTCTTGCTTGGCGGCTTTTCTTGCTTTGTAGCTTTTCTTGCTTGGCGGCTTTTCTTGCTTGGCGGCTTTTCTTGCTTGGCGGCGATTCTGGCTTGGCGGCTTTTCTTGCTTGGTGGCTTTTCTTGCTTGGCGGCTTTTCTTGCTATGCGGCTTTTCTTGCTTGGCGGCTTTTCTTGCTTGGTGGCTTTTCTTGCTTGGTGGCTTTTCTTGCTTGGCGGCTTTTTTGCTATGCAACTTTTCTTGCTTGGCGGCTTTTCTTGCTTGGCGGCTTTTCTTGATTGGCAGCTTTTCTTGCTTGGCGGCTTTTCTTGCTTGGCGGCTTTTCTTGCTTGGCGGCTTTTCTAGCTATGCGGCTTTTCTTGGCCCAGATGGCGCAGGGGTAAACTTTTTGTTTCAATCTGTTGATTGAGTGCGTCATGAAGGAAAATCGCGTTTTAAGCAGCTCCTCATTTTAAGCAGCAGCTTTGTTGGAAGTTGAAAAGACAGCTCAACCTGCCTTCAAACTGGCCTTCAAAAAAGAAAAATTCGGTGGACTTACCTGGTATAACAATTGCATAGTATATTAGAGGGACGTATCTGGGTTAACAGAGAAAATATAAATTAGATGGACTTACCTGGGATAAAAAAAATAATAATAAATGAGTTTAATCAGCTGCCCATTCAGACTATGAAAATGATGATATTATTTGATCATCTCAAAATGTGCAAGGTTGAACTAAATCAAGAGAAATTACGGGGAAATAGCAAATTTATGGAGCACCTTTTGCTTTTGTTTCCTGACAAATGTTGGATTGTTTTTAGACACTCTCGAGAGGTCACTGAAAGTGACGGGGTGGGGGTGGGGGTGGGGGGCGTTGCCTCACACCAAGATAATCTCCCATGTCTTCACACCAGCTCGCGCGCCACGTTGAAATCCCATGTTTATTTAAAGACGAGTTGACGTAGTACACAGATCAGTGCGCTCGCATCAAAGCTCGCAGAGTATGAACCCCCATGTTCACGAGTGTTTGATTCGTGTTGGCAGTACGAACTAATTGTGTCTGCTTTTCTCAAGTAGGGGGGTGTTGGACCGGGGGGGGGGAGGGGGGAGGGGGAAGCTGGGTTAATGCCTGGCTGACGTACAGAGAGACATACTCTTGGGGGTTGTCACAGGGGATTTAGTGGTGGTCACAAGTTGTTATGGGGTGGTCACAGGTGATTTAGCGGCTCCCCCATGTTCACGAGTGTTTGATTCGTGTTGGCAGTACGAACTAATTGTGTCTGCTTTTCTCAAGTAGGGGGGTGTTGGACCGGGGGGGGGGAGGGGGGAGGGGGAAGCTAGGTTAATGCCTGGCTGACGTACAGAGAGACATACTCTATGGGGTTGTCACAGGTGATTTAGTGGTTGTCACAAGTTGTTATGGGGTTGTCACAGGTGATTTAGCGGCTGTCACAAGTTGTTATGGGGTTGTCATAAGGTGTTACGTGAAAGTAACATGGTCATACATATCAACTCACTCAGTCATTACACGAATGTAATAGTCCATATAATAGTAGTGGTGTATGTAAGTACGTATGACCACAGGGTTAATAACATAATGACGACATGCTGGTCGTAGATAATATTTATTCTTAAACTTTGGCTAACATACACCATTCTCTGAGTTGCATTTGACCCCACCCCTTGCCAAAACGTCACCAAATTCATAAATCATAAATGAACTTATAACTCATTCTATGCTATCCATCAAAAAAAATTCCTAAATTCGCTCAGACGACATGAAGCGTATCAAATATTCGCAAAAAAATACTTGCCCTCAAACTTTTATTTTTTTCAATCAACTTGGAAAAAGATCTAACTCGAGACGGCCAACATGGCGCTGGAATAGAATAGTTATTGCATTAAGAAAATAATTCCATTACATATCATAAAATAAGATATTTTTTTATCAGATAAGATATTTTTTATTGATCTATGTAAATGGATATTTATTTCATTAATTTTATTTTCACATATTATTTTCATTACTGAAAATCCTTGTTTGAGTCTTTCGTTGTTCCTCAAAGTTAATCTATAGACCTAGCAAGGCTTTCGTCCAATAATCGTGCGATGCGAAGCGCTGTTGAGTTCTTGTGGGTGAGTTGTGATTTTGAAGAGAGTCTTTTTGGATTTTTGTTTGAACAGTGTTCTCTTTTTAAAAAATAATAATTCCCATGACCAATGTCGCATCCGATGGCTTGATTTCAGCACCAAGATAGTCTGATGGCTTAATTCAGCACCAAGATAGTCTGATGGCTTAATTCAGCACCAAGAGAGTCTGATGGCTTAATTCAGCACCAAGACAGTCTGATGGCTTAATTCAGCACCAAGAGAGTCTGATGGCTTAATTCAGCACCAAGATAGTCTGATGGCTTAATTCAGCACCAAGAGAGTCTGATGGCTTAATTCAGCACCAAGATAGTCTGATGGCTTAATTCAGCACCAAGAGAGTCTGATGGCTTAATTCAGCACCAAGAGAGTCTGATGGCTTAATTCAGCACCAAGATAGACTGATGGCTTAATTCAGCACCAAGATAGTCTGATGGCTTAATTCAGCACCAAGATAGTCTGATGGCTTAATTCAGCACCAAGAGAGTCTGATGGCTTAATTCAGCACCAAGATAGTCTGATGGCTTAATTCAGCACCAAGATAGTCTGATGGCTTAATTCAGCACCAAGAGAGTCTGATGGCTTAATTCAGCACCAAGATAGTCTGATGGCTTAATTCAGCACCAAGAGAGACTGATGTTTTTGAATTCAGCACCAAGAGAGACTGATGTCTTAATTCAGCACCAATTGAGTCTGATGTCTTGAGTTCAGCACAACGAGAGTCTGATGTCTTTTATATGAGCAACAAGATAGCCCGATGACTTTGATTTGAGCACCCAGATAGTCTGATGTATTCGATATGAGCACGAAGATAGCCCGATGACTTTGATTTGAGCACCCAGATAGTCTGATGTATTCGATATGAGCACAAAGATAGTCTAATGACTTTGATTTGAGCAAAAAGAGACTCTGATGAGTTTGATTTGAGCACCAACAGAGACATTTGCGTCTTGAAACATCTGCGGAACATTGTCGAATACCTCGTACAAGCTAACTAGTTTTTCGACGACTAATGACAAACGCACTTAATGACACGGATAAGCTAATTATTGTGAGGACCTTCTTTGTTCTCAAGAGTAGTTAATCATTGAGACAAGGTGGTTAAAATTTAATTCACCGCAGTAATGAGGTAATTTAGTTAGCTGATCCATGAGCGTTACCAGCGACCAAATGTTTGCAATGAACTACATTAAAACACGTTTGTTCCTCCGAATGAGCGATAAACCGATGTTGTGACCCGTCCGTGCTGGTGAGCCATCCTTTTTGGCATTAAGTAAGTTGCTACGTGTAATTTCGTAGTCGCCGAAGACATGCCCAATAGTCGCTATGTTTGACAACACCTTCGAATCTGTAGCTAAGCGTCTTGCCAACGACAAACCTTAATCCAAACCTTCCAAACCTCCAAACCTCTAACTTTTCTCTCTCCCCTTTGCTTGTCAATTGTTTTCAATTATCTCAGCCTGTATATAATCGACTCTAATTTCATGTCTACAATCAAAACAGTGTATCACTTTTAAAAAAAAAAGGAAAGAGTATAATTTAAAAAGTGTGTTTCCTGATATGTGTCTTCGGCGCGCTCTCCAGGATTCCTAGCCCCCCCCCCCACCCTCAAAATGTTTGTTTTTTCAAAGAATTTTTAGTGCCCCGTGGGCCATCTCATCGCCCCCAGGAGGTTGGTACCTCCCACTCTGAAAAACTGTTTAAACGTGGACCGGAAATTCCGCCGCAAAAAAATGGTTCCGTCCGGTGCTAACCCCGCCCATTACCAATCTCTCACCAAATCCTTGTCTTCCTACGCTGATGTGTGAATGTTCTTTTTATGTTACGTTCAGTGACATGGTTTGACATGTTTAATATGTTTTAGCATTTGGCCCGTTAGATGAACAATGCGTAACACAAGACTGGAATCAAGAGACAAAGAAAAACAAATTGATATAAAGAATACAAAATAAAATGTACAGAAATAAAAAATATATTAACTCACAGCACAGCATGTGAAAAAGTATTATCCCCGAAAGAAACAAACACACTCACACGCAAAGAGATAAATCTTGTATGGCTGCTATAATTATATTTCGTCTCGTAAGTTTCATGTCTTTGGACGTTCAGCAAATCTCTTTCTGTTGAGAAAGCTGCCGGCTTATTTATAAGGAGGGAATTAGAGCCCTCCGAAAAAGAACGTCTTGAGATTGCATCACGAGATGGCAGTCTTTAGAATAAATTAGAACGTACACAACATTTTCCCAATCAATGAAGGGGTGGGTAATGGTAGGGCCTTATGCATTACGTTACGTTAATATCAAACAAAAAGCGGGGGTGGGGGGTATGTGGTGGAACCTACAGATCTACTCTGAGATATAATTGTCATCTTGCGGCACTGATATACCAGACAAATCAACATAATCCTCATATAACCATTCAGCAGTTAAAATAGAATCATTGTCGGTGTGAGCAATAATTGCCATAAGCTCTCTCCATCTCATTACAGCTACTCGCATTGGTTGAATCCTTTTTTGTTGAGGAACAGGTGCTAATTTCTTATGCTCAAGAGGCCATTGTCCGTGCTGTTGAACATGCTTTTTCAACATGACTTGTGATGCAAAGTAGATGTTTTCAAGATTTCGCAAACCCGTTCAAGCAGCGATGTTATTATTGTTGATCACTTTACATTCCGCTGATTCTCAAAATATCGTACTCCTACTCTATTAATATCTTTAACTTTGGACTTCTCTTGCACTAACAAAGTGTGCTAACATTCTGACCAGCCATCTGCAGTGCACAGACAGACACACATTAAATAAATCTTATATTGTTAAAAGCCTAAAAATTGTATGACCATTAACACTCATTTACACTTATATTTTAAAAATAAATAATGTAATAACCAGTCAATTTTTAAGATTAAACTGCTAATAGAGAAAACCTGATTGTTGACGTCAACTTATCTAAACTCCCTCCCCCCCCCTTGTCAACCACTGTCAAACATTGCCACCCCCACCCCCCTATTTTGTTGACGTAATTAATCGACGCCCTTTACTGAAATGACCACAGTTCAGTTTGATGATCCATCAAAGAAGGACGTTGCTTCCACGTAGGTACATCTTATCTTAAATGGTCTTTGAAACTATAATGGATTAGATCCAGTGTGTGTTGCCTCTAAAGTCCGTCTCGTCTATGTTGATGAATCGCTCTGTCCGGCCAGAGTATCCAACACGCCCGAGGTGACGTAAATCTACTTCATCGACACTGAAAACAAACTTTTAGATTCCTTATCGGACAAATCAACAGTGAGTCTGCATCGTAAGACTGCTCCCTTTTTTATATATAGTTTTTATCTACATGGATTATACGGTTTTAAAGGGGAATGTTATAGAACAGGAAAAAAAAATTGTTACTTTAATGAATCACGTTGTCATGGCAATAGAAAACTGCAGCAGTACATTTTAAGAGAGATGGCTATTCCGTCAGATTGTTTAATGATTAGATGATACATGTCCAAAGAAAAGGAGTCTTACAATAAAAGATGAATATATATTTAATTCTGCTTGCAGATAGCGACTCAATGAAGATAGGGACACTAAGTGAGGATAGGGACAATCGGTGAGGATAGGGACACTCAGGGAGGATAGGGACAATGGGTGAGGATAATGACAATCGGTGAAGATAAGGACACAGAGTGAGGATAGTGACACTAAGTGAGGATATGGGCAATCATTGAGGGTAGGGACAATTGTTTAGGATAGGGACACTAAGTGAGGATAGGGACACTAAGTGAGGAAAGGGACACTCAGTGAAGATATGGACACTCGGTGATGATAGAGACACTCAGTGAGGATAGGGTCACTAAGTGGGGATAGGGTCACTAAGTGAGGATTGGGTCACTAAGTGGGGATAGAGACACTAATTGAGGTTAGGGTCACTCGGTGTGGATGTGGATAATATGTGAGGATATGGACACCCAGAGAGGAGAGGAACATTTGGTGAGGATATGAACCCTTGGTGAGAATAGGGATAATCAGTGAGTGAAGGGACATTCGGTGAGGATAGGGACATGCGGTGAAGATAAGGACACTCAGAAGCTATGCCATTTTTAGTTTTCTTTTGGAATGTTCCAGATATCGAAACGCTGAAAAAAGTTATCATCTATTAGTATTTCACAGGATGGAAAGTCAGCACCTAAGTTGACTCATTTGACCTTTGGAACACTTCCAACATCACAACTTGACAATGAACAACTTCCTCACAGCCGCACTTCAGCCCCCCCCCTCCCAGCACTGGGATGAAAACGTCCGTAGTGCCGTATATTTCCCAGGAGACCCGGGGTGAGAGGCTATATGACATGCAGTTCAGGGACACTACTAGACAGGCAAAGCGGGCCTGATCTCTTGAAAGACATGACGATGAACACACACCCTGGACCGAAGGATTACATATGACACAACTTTGCCTGTTTCATTGGATGATGAACAGACATCCTGGACCGAAGGATTACATATTACACAACTTTGACTGTTTCATTGGATGATGAACAGACATCATAGACCAAAGGATTACATATTACACAACTTTGCCTGTTTCATTGGATGATGAACAGACATCCTGGACCGAAGGATTACATATAACACAATTTGGCTGTTTCTTTGTATGATGAACAGACATCCTTTTCCAAGTTATTACATATAACATAACTTTGCCTGTTTTATTGTATGATGAACAGACATCCTGGGCCAAAGGATTACATATTACACAACTTGCTGTTTCATTGGATGATGAACAGACATCCTGGACCGAAGGATTACATATTACACAACTTGGCTGTTTCTTTGTATGATGAACAGACATCCTTGTCCAAATTATTACATATAATATAACTTTGCCTGTTTTATTGTATGATGAACAGACATCGTGGACCAAAGAATGACATAGCACACAACATTGCTGTTTCATTGCCTGACAAGCTTGACTTGAAGGCGACATTATATAAGGCGTTCTTGTTTCTTCCTCAGTCAACTGACAGTCACCACTGAAGCGGCCCACAGTGAGGTGAGTAAGGAAGACATGTCATACGTATTAAAATAGAATGAGGAGAATGACCTGAGAAAAGCTGATGCAGTAAATACATGACGAAGGCAAGATGTAATGAGGCAGTGCTGCCGTCTGGTCAAGGCTCATAACATCCTTTACATCCGTGGAAATGGCAAGGCTCATACGTGAGGAAAGGACATCACAATGACTTTAGTCTCAATGGTGTACTGTAGGATTCCTCGCTGGACAATAGTTTCAGTAGAGAGACATTCGGACCCCTGGCAAGGCAAGAATCTCGATGGCGAAATTATAGGATATCTCCCTGGATATTAGCATCAATGGTCTTAATTTAGGATCCATCGCTAGACAATAGTCTCAATGGCCAGAATATAGCATCTCTCGCTAAACATATGATTTAGTGGCCCTACTATAGGATCCCTTGCTAGGCATTTGGACGTTATAAAAAAAACCAGTGAGGCTTTCCTTTTCCAACACTTGATATCAACTCACTTGTTGAGTGAGGCTTTCTTATCTACGCACTCTTTGGGCGTGGGCGCTGCGTATACTCTTTCAGGCTTGTGCTCCAACAGTGAGTCTGCCTCGTAAGACTGTGTGCTCCAAAAGTGAGTCTGCCTCGTAAGACTGTGTGCTCCAAAAGTGAGTCTGCCTCGCAAGACTGTGTGCTCCAACAGTGAGCCTGCCTCGCAAGACTGTGTGCTCCAACAGTGAGCCTGCCTCGCAAGACTGTGTGCTCCAACAGTGAGCCTGCCTCGTAAGACTATGTGCTACAACAGTGAGTCTGCCTCGCAAGACTGTGTGCTCCAACAGTGAGCCTGCCTCGTAAGACTGTGTGCTCCAACAGTGAGCCTGCCTCGCAAGACTGTGTGCTACAACAGTGAGTCTGCATCGTAAGACTATGTGCTACAACAGTGAGCCTGCCTCGTAAGACTATGTGCTACAACAGTGAGCCTGCCTCGTAAGACTATGTGCTACAACAGTGAGCCTGCCTCGTAAGACTATGTGCTACAACAGTGAGTCTGCCTCGTAAGACTGTGTGCTACAACAGTGAGCCTGCCTCGTAAGACTATGTGCTACAACAGTGAGCCTGCTTCGTAAGACTATGTGCTACAACAGTGAGTCTGCTTCGTAAGACTGTGTGCTCCAACAGTGACCCTGCCTCGCAAGACTGTGTGCTCCAACAGTGAGACTTCCTCGTAAGACTGTGTGCTACAACAGTGAGTCTGCCTCGTCAGCTTGTGTGCTCCAACAGCGAGTCTGCCTCGTAAGACTATGTGCTACAACAGTGAGCCTGCCTCGCAAGACTATGTGCTCCAACAGTGAGTCTGCCTCGTCAGCTTGTGTGCTCCAACAGTGAGTCTGCCTCGTCAGCTTGTGTGCTCCAACAGTGAGTCTGCCTCGTCAGCTTGTGTGCTCCAACAGCGAGTCTGCCTTTCTTGCGCGTACGCTCCATACCAGGTGTTTCATGCGATGTCCATGGCTTTGAGTGAAACTTTTATTCAGTCCTGAAAAAAGCGTTTTTTTCTTACCCCAGCTGAGCGTCGCCCTCTGGAGAGTTCACCGAACATTTGTTGTTTAGGAAGTCTGCTGTCTGACATTCTCGCACCATTCCCTGTCCATCTGGCTTGTACTTTGTGTAAGAGCGCGTGGATGCTGATAAAGTCAGCCTTTTGTTGGGCTTCTACATCAGGGACTTTTGTCCTTTCAGCTTATGTCAAGAAGTTTACGTAGATAGCTTATAAGGGGATATGGCTTAGTTGTCTAACATGTCTGCTGTACACTGTCGGTGCCTCTCTAGGACATAGGAGAGAAGTTAGTTACGATTGCTCTACACACTTTCAGCTCAGTGAGAAGGATGAGAGCTCTTTGGTCCAAGACACTCTTTCGGTCAGTAAATTGAGAAGGCCGGTGACCAATAGCGTTGGTGAACTCCTAGCCATTTAGTTGAGCTCCTAGCCATTTAGTTGAACTCCTAGCCATTTAGTTGAACTCATAGCCATTTAGTTGAGTTGCTAGCTGTTTAGTTGAGCTCCTAGCCATTTAGTTGAACTCCTAGCCATTTAGTTGAACTCCTAACAATTTAGTTGAGCTCATAGCTATTTAGTTGAACTCCTAGCCATTTAGTTGAACTCCTAGCTATTCAGTTGAACTTCTAGCTATTTAGTTGAACTCCTAGCTATTTAGTTGAACTCCTAGCCATTTAGATAAGCTGCTAGCCATTTAGTTAAGCTCCTAGCCATTTAGTTGAACTCCTAGGTATTTAGTTGAACTCCTAGCCATTTAGTTAAGCTGCTAGCCATTTAGTTAAGCTCCTAGCTATTTAGTTGAACTCCTAGCTATTCAGTTGAACTTCTAGCTATTTAGTTGAACTCCTAGCTATTTAGTTGAACTCCTAGCCATTTAGTTAAGCTGCTAGCCATTTAGTTAAGCTCCTAACTCATAGCTATTTATTTAAACTCCTAGCCATTTAGTTAAGCTGCTAGCCATTTAGTGAGTAAAACAGAGTAGCCATTTAGCGGAGCTCCTAGCCATTTAGTTGAACTCCTAGCTATTTAGTTTAAATCTTTACGAATTATCTGAGGACAATATGATCTAGGTGATTTAGTGCAGTCATTTGTTTCGGAGTTTATTTTCCCTTCTGTATTTCAATGTCCGAAATTAGTTCGCATAATTAGATTCTGCTAGGATATGCAGTCCCAAGAGGGACAGAGCTGTTTGTAATGGAATTTCCCCGTACTTGGTGGTGAAATGGCATTTTTTAATCATGGCGTATCCCACTGCGGCGTGCCGTGTCTGCTACGATGTGACAGCGACCTTGAACTCGTGTCTGAACATGGGCGGCACAGATTTATGTAGGTCATTTCACATAGATTTATGTAGGTCATTTCACAATTTGTGAGCCAACACGAAAGGTCCCATCGTTTGCTTTATTTTGGTAAGGTCATAGCTATACTTTGCTCAACAGAAATCTTACTATTAATATAAAGATACTAGGACATACCCGGGTGAAGTTTTATACGCCGGGTCCGGGTATTTTGAAAAAAATACCCGGTGGATCCAAGTGTTACAAAAAGAGAATAGGGCTTGTCATGTAATGGCGGAAATCTATTAATAGAACTGATGTCATCATTACTCATCATCCGGGTACTCAGCGCGGACAAAATGTCAACACTGTTCAGTATTACTGTGTTAGCGGAGTGTCCTGAAACTTGTTTACAATTCTATTTTACGAAATATTTTACACATTTTTTTTTTACTTCTATTTTCTGAAATGGGACCTCATTGCGCGAACGGCATATATATCAGTGACTCTAGATACAAGGATCGTCCGAACGCTATGCTGAAACACATTATAAGCTGCCATCTTTTAAGCAATATTTGTCCGCCGACCATCTAAAAATAGTACGCTATGACGTTTACCGGTCTGAGAAATGGCAAAGCCTATTAACTTATCATTTTCAATAATATACAGCGGCCTTTAAACAATAGACCTAAGAATCCCTACAGCCTACCTGCCAGCCTTTAAGCAATAGTCCCACAGTCGTACACCCTACCTGCCGGCATTTAAACAATAGGTCTACAGACAGTCGTACACCCTACCTGACGGCATTTAAACAATAGGTCTACAGACAGTCGTACACCCTACCTGACGGCATTTAAACAATAGGTCTACAGACAGTCGTACACCCTACCTGCCGGCATTTAAACAATAGGTCTACAGACAGTCCTACACCAAATCTGCCAGCCTTTAAACAATAGTCCTACAGACCTTTCTCAGACAGTCCTACACCATACCCGTGGCTCTGTATTAATTAATATAATAGTCGCTTCCCTACTCATTTTTCTTTTAACCATTGACCCGAGTTCAACCATCATGCACGACGCTCGCAGCGTGACAGACTTTTTTCACTCAGTACTATTAATATAAAACATGCTGAGTTGGCGGGGGTGGGGGGTGGGGGAGGGTTATTTTGAAGAGGAAGTAGGACGTACCAGAATCCAAATAGATGTACCAGATAACTACAAACGATATGAACAGCTCAAAATTGGCCATTCGGATTTTGCAAGCAGCCAGATTCATTCAAATTAGCATTAGGAGTTTTAATAAGCATTTTTCCATATCCCATTTCATTCTCACGACTGTACAGAGATGTGCGCTCTTTAAGTCAGTTTAAAATTGACAAAAAACTATTCTCAAGCTGTTTCGAATAATTATCCTATTATCTTATATTGAAAGGAGATCATTTACACAACCACCAACCTCATCCACTTATCTAAGGTAAGTGTCATATACTAAAACTAATATCTTAAGAAAACCAGCAGACGGTCGAGCCAGAGCTCATCAGGTCTTTCCCCAATATCCTATCTCTCCCCATAAATATATCCTGATTAGTCGGGCCACAAGGCGGCACACTGGAGGCTCTCCGCCGCTGAGACAACCCACCCGCCATCCACTCGGTCGACTTTGCGAGTGGGGTGGCATCAACCAAGGAGCACCTGCTCAGTTGTTGGTGCTGCTTTCGCAGTTGACTACAATCTTATGAATACTGAAAGGTATTTTGGAAAACTTTAATATCATTTTAAAGTGTCTTCGGATCTATGTTTCCCACGTTTTTTAAACCAGTTTTTCGATTACGTTTCATTTGCAGCAGCTGAAGTCTAACTTTCTTGGGGCTAGGGTGGAAATGTTTAAACATCCCTAAAAACACTTCTTCGCATCCAGGGGTGGCGACAGATGCCCTCTTATAGGGATTTCTACACGTTGTTTCTACTTTGTGATTAGGTCACATCGTAGCTGGGACGAGGCGGTTGTCACTTTGACAGTCCCCTCACAGGTTGTATGATGGAATCATGGCGTCCTAAACCTTGATCACCCAGAAAGTTGACTCTAAACCTTGATGACTAATGGCCGTCATATTTACAAAAGAAATGAACAAGAACTACAGCAACACAGAAGTACGACAAACTAATTTTTAAAAAAAATGGAATTATGGAAGAAGTACCATTAATGAAAGATGGAAGAAATACCATGAATAAAAGATGGAAGAAAAACCATGAATGAAAGATGGAAGGCATACCATGAATTAAATATGGAAGAAATGCCATGAATGAAAGATGGAAGAAATAACATGAAGGGAAAAGGGAAAAAATACCGTGGGTGGAAGTATGCAAGAAATAACATGAAAGAAAGATGTGAGAAATACCGCTTCGGTTTTCAAGGAATCCGTTATTCCATATTCCATTTCAACTCGTAATGGGCTTCAGTGCTGTCTCGCGAGTGAAATCTAACGTCTAAACAGCATATTATACTAAATCATGAAATTTTGATGGGCTATCAGATATCAAGAAGATATAAAGGGTTTAAATCCGCTTAGAGTAAAGAAGTAATGTCATCAAATCAAATCAGACTCGTCAGGCACTACTGACCGACATTGCGGCTCACCCATTCAAAATCAGCGCCAACCACTTCAGTAAAGCTGTGGTCGATAGAGAGGTTTTGGCAACTTTGACGCTCTGTCTGATGTTAAAGATAGTCGATGGCCAACACAGTACGCTCTGACCCTCTCATTCGGTCTGTGTCATCGATGGCCACCACAGCACGATCTGACCCTTTCATTCCGTCTATAACTCATCCAGTTTGGCTATAACAATGGCTATGCCAGAGTTTACAACTGAGTTCAGATATGACTGCAGCTATTGGATTAGATCTTGCTAAACATGTATTGTAAAATAGTTGGCTAAGGTTTTGTTGAAAAATCACGCAATAGTTGGCTAGGGTATTGATGACAAAACATGCAATAGTTGGCTAGGGAAATGATGACAAAACATGCAATAGATGACAAGGTTACTGATGACAAACTTGCAATACTTAGCTTGGGTATTGATGTCAATAGTCGCCTAGGGTATTGTTGACAAAACACACAATAGTTGTCTAGGGTATTATTGTCAAAACACGCAATCGTTGGCTATGGTAATGACCACAAAACATGCAATAGTTGGCGATGGCAATGATGACAAATCACGCAATTGTAGCTAGGGTAAAGTTGACCTTTAAAAATACTTTTTATGGTTGGCTGTATCATGGCCAACAATTTTTTCCCTTAACAAATATAAACCCGACTTGAAATTTTATTTTTCTCCCACACGTTTAAAAAACTATCGTTTATTAGCAAAGTTAAAATAGTTTAAATGAGGAGATAGCCGCTGCATCATATCTACCTCCCAGATTCTTCTTCCCTTGTCACCCTGGACGTTTGTAGCGGATAAGATGAGTGACGTGATGGGGTTGGGGGGGGGGGGGGTTCTTTCCTTTCACCCCTGCTAACATTGATGATATTATAAATATCATTTAATGTCATGCAAAAAAAAAAAAATTTGAAAATAATCATATATATTTATTGCTAGGAGACCCACATGAGATTGCAAAGATACTTGTTCCTTTAATTTCATTCTCCTGATTTCTTTTAAAGTTGTTTACAACAAGCCGTTCTGACATAGTTGAAAAAAAAAGTGACGGGGGGGGGGGAGGGGGGGAAGCTACGATCATTTGTTTGAAAAGCCGAAGTATTTCAAGCGTTTCATTACCCCCGGGGCGGCCCATGCGATACCTTGTTGCTAAATAACTTGTCGCTTCCAGGGGTAGAGCCCGCAGCGGAACCTCCCTGGAATGGGGAAGCTACGATCATTTGTTTGAAAAGCCGAAGTATTTCAAGCGTTTCATTACCCCCGGGGCGGCTCATGCGATACCTTGTTGCTAAATAACTTGTCGCTTCCAGGAGTAGAGCCCGCAGCGGAACCTCCCTGGAAACGCAACCGTGGCTTCTTACACAAGATGAAACGCTGCCAGCATCACCCCCATCCACACACTCCGGTCCGGGTCTGAGGCACAGGAATGTAACGTGAGGGTACCACGCAAGGTGGCGGCCATACCGCTTTGTTTTCACCCCAAATATCATGCTTAGTTCACTTCATCTGTGCAGTAGGTTCACTGGGAACGTTTACTGCTCGGTCGGGTGTAAGCAGTTTATTGTTGCGGGCCGATTTATCTAAGCCTTACACAATCTGACTCAACTAAACATCGTACTTATCCAAATATCTCCCCCCCCCACACTCCCACCCCCCGGGGGGAAGGGTTGACCCAGCGGACAGCGCAACATTCTACACTCTAACTAAAACTATTCAGCTCCCTTCCCTTTGTATTCCAAATGTTAAAATGACTTTAGCAGCACCGTGCACCTGCGGTTGGAGATTCAGAAGAAACTGTTAAGAGCAAGTGGGGGAGGAAAGAAAAAAGAAAAGAACGAAAGGTAGTTTCATGGACGATTAGTTATCATTTGAAGAAATCTTTATATTGCTCTCGCACACTGCGTTATACAGACTGAAAGCTTGATGACTTAAGACTCCGTCAGAGTTCGGAAATATTACTTTACGTCTTCATGTGTTTCAAGTCTTTTTAGCAACAATGATCGTCGTCTTTGCTTGTGCATCAACTTACTTCGTTAATGTAATTGTTTAAAATCGAATATGTAAGAGTTCAGTACCAAAGTTCTTTTCTACTTCTTTCATTCTCTATCTTCCCTCTACCCAAATAATAATGAATTTAAAAAAAATTCAAAATTATCTAAATATTAGTACAAAATATTCAATCGCAACCGCCTTATGGAATATTTTAAAGCTCATAAAATATTCCTATCCACTGGATGTACGCTGTAAGGTGATTATACCCCATCCAGTTCTCTTGTTTCGCTCGGCATCCATTAAGTGACCGGTCCTTGGGCTAAAAAAGATCGCTGGACCGTTGACCATGGGGCCGGACATACACTTATATGTGTCTACGACAGATGTTTCACTCAGACTTTGTCTTACGTGTCTGTGACAGATGCTTCACTCAGACTTTCGTACGTGTCTGTGACACATACTCACCCATGCAGAATCAAAATAAAGATTTGGTGCTCTTGAGCGAAAAATAGTAAATGCTTCTATTTAAATATTGATCGTATTCATAATATTATCAATAAAGTTATTAATAAAAACTTGTTAGCGTGTTATGATTAATTCCCTTGTGAAATGAAAAGTACCCCAACCGCCAAAATGGGTCAACTATAGTAACTAGATACATCTGGATGTTGGTAACATATGCCAATATGATCATTCGAACTGAGACACGTGCCTTTTTGTTATCTATGATACTATAAACAGAATTCAAATTCATGTTGGCTGCTCAAGGACAGATGTGATTTCAAGACCAGCATGGCCAGAAGCTGCCAGCCATATATCCATAAATTTTGGAGCCACTTTGTAGATCAAAACATTTAGCAACACCCCTCGCCCCCCACCCCCACCCCCTGCTGAGTTCATGTGTTTACTCCGTTCATGAACATTAAGTATCTCCTCTCTTCTAGAACTTGTCGACATTTTACTCTCATACCAGACCCAAAATAAAGGTGCTAACGTCATCATGATATGGATGGGGGGGGGGGTTGTTGGAGGGGGGTCGAATTCCTGACTTGGTAACGGCATACTAAATTGTTGAGATAAAAATGCGAGTGGTCGGCATGAATACAGGTGACGTGGAGATAACTCAATACTCAAAGGACAAAAGATACCATGACTTACAGGACAAGAGATTTCCGTAAACAACATGTTTACTCTCATACCAGACCCAAAATAAAGGTGCTAACGTCATCATGATATGGATGGGGGGGGGGTTGTTGGAGGGGGGTCGAATTCCTGACTTGGTAACGGCATACTAAATTGTTGAGATAGAAATGCGAGTGGTCAGCATGAATACAGGTGACGTGGAGATAACTCAATGCTCACAGGACAAAAGATGCCATGACTTACAGGACAAGAGATTTCCTTAAACAACAATGCCATGACTTACAGGACAAGAGATTTCCTTAAACGACAATGCCATGACTTACAGGACAAGAGATTTCCTTAAACAACAATGCCATGACTTACAGGACAAGAGATTTCCTTAAACAACAAAGCCATGACTTATTCACATTAAACTTTGACATCAACAACCTTATGATGTCAAGGTTTTTTTCCATATCATATTATATATCATAGCATCATATATGATATCCCATCATATCATATCATATTACTTATCGTAGTATCATTTTATCATATCACATCATATCAAATCATCATGTCAGGTCATATCACGTCTAATCATATCACACCATATCATATATCATATCAACGTGTCAGATCATAATCAGAATATGTCATATCCTAACTAAGATATTTGAAATGATCCTAAAGGAAGCAGAACATTTTTTTTAAAGCAATCTGTAACTCCCAGAATGCCTTTGCAGACCATGACCTCAGTGTGGCTCACAGAAACAAACCAAGGGCGACTTCGAGTATTGCATGTGTACCGTTTCCCAGACAGATCTGCCTTTTTCATTGGTTGATTCAGTATTGTTACTGGGACTCGCGTTGTTGTTTTCAATACGAGTATTGTGATTGCACCGTGCAAATAATTAAGCTGGCAGCGTTTTCCCGATTAGCGTCTGAGCAAATATTCAGAGCATCAATGACATCATTAGCGGGATGCACTCATTGAACTGCTCCCCGTTGATCTTCACCGTCGCAGCGTTCGATGAATAAATCATAATAGAATCGCTGTCATCGAATCTAGCAAAGAATCGCTATTAAAGTTGAATCAATGTAATCGAATCTAGCAATGTATCGCTATTAACCTAGAATTAATGTAATCGAATCTAGCAAAGACTCCCTTTTAAAGTAGAATCCAGGTAATCGAATGATGCAATATATCGCTATTAAAATAGAATCAATGTAATCGAATCTAGCAATGTATCACCATCAAGGTATCATTCAAGGTATCATTCAGACTGAATTGAATTGTTATGAATTAGAGTCTTTTTTAAAAATGTATATATCTTTATTCTTTTAAAATCCTTTATATTAACTTCTCCTTTGTTCACGTGTTTCATTTTGGGCTCTCCTAACAATGATCTCCAATTTCCCTGTCATTTTTTTTAAATATTGTATAAATTTCTAAAATATTTTGGTCCCTTACATCTTAATTTCAACTGTAGGGGCCAAATTATGCATCAATTCTTTTACTTCCTGTAAAAATATTTTCTTTTGTTTTTCAGAAATAGTAGGCGCACTAAATCTGCTGTGTAAAAGCGGATGAGTCATTAGAATGCATAGGAGCCAAAAAGATCAATAAATTGATCGTGGGCCCTTAAGATATAGAAGAAGAAGAAGAATATTTATAAAAAAAAATTAAAAACCAAACACGTCTATAAGGGATTTATCATAAAAAATTTGATTTTAGGAGTTCTGTAATTATAATTCGACAATGCAAGAAGGTTAGCGATTTACGAAAGCAAATCTTCTATTGGCTACTTTTTGCATCAAATGCTGTAATCTGGAGCTGATATTGTTCAGCTTGGGTGTCCCGTGTCTTCTCTTCAGATATGTACCTTCCATGGAGACCAACACTAAGTTACACGGACACTCACGGAGCACTAACGAACAACTCCCGGACTGCTCGTGTACAGCGCTTGTAGTGCTCGTGTACTCCTCGTGACTACGACCACGCTTGGACCGCTCTTGGACTGCACTTGGACCACGCTTGGACCGCACTTGGACCACGCTTGGACCACGCCTGGACCACGCTTGGACCGCACTTGGACCACGCTTGGACCACGCTTGGACCGCACTTGGACCACGCTTGGACCACGCTTGGACCACACTTGGACCACGCTTGGACCGCGCTTGGACCACGCTTGGACCACGCTTAGACCACGCTTGGACCGCACTTGGACCACGCTTGGACCACGCTTGGACCGCACTTGGACCACTCTTGGACCACGCTTGGACTGCTCTTTACCAAATAAAAACATACCGAATCACAAAATAACCACTAAAATCATATTAAATAAAAACGTACCAAAGAAAAACATACCAAAGAAAAAATACCAAATAAAAACCATACAAAAACATACCAAATTCATACCAAAAACATACACAAAAATACCAAAACATACCAAATAAAAACATACCGAAAAACATACCGAAAAACATGCCAAAAAACATACCAAAAACATACCAAATAAAAATATACCAAATAATTTTCAACAAATAGAATAATGATATCAAATGCACATTTTTACATTTTAACCTGATTTTGAAAAAAATGTAGACACAGAGAACATATCTAAACATTGGATATCACATTGTGTCACACACAAACAATAAATTTGTAACACGCATACAAAAATATTAATTTCAATATTTATTTACAATCCGCGATCGCACAACATAGTCACCATATAAAGTCATCGTTAACGCCGATGACAACATCACAATGCACATAGAACATGCAGGACGCATACTGAAATGAATCAGCACCCACACACATTGGCAATTACAGCAATGCTACTCACCTTCGCACCGGAAATCTCCTAAAGATACAGTTAGCCGCGCATGTTCAAATGATAAGGACGAACACTGGGGGTGAGATGATGGGATAGGAGGAATCACACCATCAAACAACTATCACAGCCGTCAACGATAGGATATCAGTTGTGGCGGTGATTGCTGTGGTGGTTTGGGGGGGGGGGGGGATATGGCGCATTCTGGCAATCATTCAACTCAGTAGGTTCAGACCTTGTAGGTGGCGGCTAGGAGCGGGTCAGATCACCCACGAGGGTCCCCCCACTTTTGAAATAGGAATCACACCATCAAACAACTATCACAGCCGTCAACGATAGGATATCAGTTGTGGCGGTGATTGCTGTGGTGGTTTGGGGGGGGGGGAGATATGGCGCATTCTGGCAATCATTCAACTCAGTAGGTTCAGACCTTGTAGGTGGCGGCTAGGAGCGGGTCAGATCACCCACGAGTGTCCCCCCACTTTTGAAATGTGTGTAAAATATTTCACTGAGTGCCACCATGAAATAGAATCAGTAGCATCCATTAAGATAAAAAATAAAGTAACCAGGTAATAGAAAGACTTCTTACTTAGAATGTTTAAGTTAACAGTGATGGTAGAGGTGGATGGTATAGGTTGATGGTATAGGTTGATGGTATAGGTTGATGGTATAGGTTGATGGTATAGGTTGATGGTATAGGTTGATGGTAGAGGTGGATGGTATAGGCGGATGGTAGGGGTGGATGGTATAGGCGGATGGTATAGGTGGATGGTATAGGTTGATGTATAGGTGGATGGTATAGGTCATAGGTTGAGGTATAGGTTGATGGTATAGGTTGATGGTATAGGTTGATGGTATAGGTTGATGGTATAGGTTGATGGTATAGGTTGATGGTATAGGTTGATGGTATAGGTTTATGGTATAGGTTGATGGTATAGGTTGATGGTATAGGTTGATGGTATAGGCGGATGGTATAGGCGGATGGTATAGGCGGATGGTATAGGTGGATGGTATAGGTTGATGTATAGGTGGATGGTATAGGTCATAGGTTGAGGTATAGGTTGATGGTATAGGTTGATGGTGTAGGTTGATGGTATAGGTTGATGGTATAGGTTGATGGTATAGGTTGATGGTATAGGTTTATGTTATAGGTTGATGGTATAGGTTGATGGTATAGGTTGATGGTATAGGTGGATGGTATAGGCGGATGGTATAGGCGGATGGTATAGGTTGATGGTATAGGTTGATGGTATAGGTTGATGGTATAGGTTGATGGTATAGGCGGATGGTATAGGTGGATGGTATAGGTTGATGGTATAGGTGGATGGTATAGGTGGATGGTATAGGTTGATGGTATAGGTTGATGGTATAGGTGGATGGTATAGGTTGATGGCATAGGTGGATGGCATAGGTGGATGGTATACACCGAGGTTGTAGACTGATTATATAAGTATTATTGGCATATGCTATGGACCTATGGAACAGATAGTTGGCATAGCAGATGGAATGGCAGATGGATGGGACAGCCGATGGTCAATGGTATAAATGGATGGCTTAAGGTAGTGGTCGATATTAGAGGCAAATATCTCATTGTTAAGTCAAGTTTCTTCATTAACTTATATTAAATTTACTGTCTTAGTTTTTGGCTTTGCTCATTGCACAGCGTTCTCCAGTCAGAGACGCATACCCTCCATTTACATCCTGCCATTGATGAGCTTTGCTGTGCTTGTCAATAGTTAGGTTGGGGCGCTTATATTGTAATCAAACTAATTCTTTCTCTTCCCAAGACGCGCACCAAAACATACGGTGAACGATCTTTCTCTTGCTGTGCCCCCAAACAATGGGATTCTCTTCCATGACATATCCGCAATATACCGAACATCGGAGCCTTCAAAACTGCACTCAAAACACATCTCTTGAACCTCTACTCAGGGTCTCACCATTCACAGCATCGTTCTTCTTAAACTACCAGTTTTTGTATTAGGTTAAGTTTTTCTGTGAAAAAGTTATACCAAGACTTTAAGAACAGTTAAAAATATGATAGTCATAGTTATCAAATAAAACATTTCAATAAAACAACCCAAAACAGGGCTCCATAATGTCTGCTTCATAATGTCTGCTTCAAAATTTCTGCTTCAAAATGTCTGCTTCAAAATGTCTGCTGCAAAATGTCTGCTTCAAAATTTGTCTGCTTTCAAACTTCTGCTTCAAAATTCTAGCAAATGTAAAAGAAAAGAAGCACTCTATTTGAGCAATTAATAAAACCTAGATGGATCAGATGCAGAATCTTTAAAGAACAAAAAAAGCAAAGGTGAAAGAGAATGGTTTTGTGTTTTTTCACTCTTCATCCTTTTTTTGTTCTTTCTATTGTGAGTGTGTGTATGGAGCAGGGGGCGGGGGAGAGACAGGGAGGGGGGGTGGCGTTACAATCCTGGCACTATTAGCTTCTGAGCCCTGGTCGATTCTGTCAGACGCGAAGTTTCAGCTTCTTGGTCATCTGGAAGATTCCTGTGAGTACAGAGCACATGCATATAAACACACTCAGACAGACACACATATACACACGACACATACAGCGACACACATAAACACATGCATTCACCAACACACACGCAGAAACACTCACACACAGAGACACACAGAAAAACATACAGACTCAGACAAAAAACACACACACACAAACAGACGTACACAAACAGACGTACACAAACAGACGTACACAAACATACTTTCAATGAAACACTGACACGTCTAATGTATAATTTATACATTTCATAGAGACGCGGCTCTTATACAAATGACCACTAATTATTATATTCAAGAAAACAATTCAAGGATCCCAACACTGTGAACCAAGACCTTGATTTCAAAACTAACCAACCATTTACATACCCTTGTCAGATAGCGTACATAATTTAGTGTCTTAGCCCGACATAATAGAGATGTAATAGGAACTCTGTGTGTGTGTTCTCAGTTTCCTTGAATTTTGGATGGGACGATAGAAATAGACCTATTGTTAAATTCATCAGTCGGCCAGTCTCTCGGTTAACCAGTTGTTGACAATACAAGCTATGACAGGATACGTAGCATTGTGACAGTCATGTCACGTGGTGTTGTTTTCGCTCGGAAAAAGCTTGAATTCTGGGCTAATGTGTCAGCGAGCGGGTTCTCTTGAGTTGAACAAAATGTCAATTTGAAAGCATCCTGGAACTTTAGCCAACGAGTGATGATTATGTGGGTTTTGTCAGCCGTAGGTAGAATGATATTTTTAATACGAGTTATTTTGTTCAGATGTTTTGTGTGCTCAATCATAACACATTTTTGTCATAGGAGTTAATTTGTTCAGATGTTTTGTGTGCTCAATGATAACACATTTTTGTCATAGGAGTTAATTTGTTCAGATGTTTTGTGTGCTCAATGATAACACATTTTTGTCACAGGAGTTCATATTTTTCAAAATAATTTTGATTGAGAGAGGAATTTCGAAGTTTTGACCTTCGCGTTTGAAGTCGATAACGCCATTTATTCCATGAACCATTGTGTGACCTATTTATGATTCAAATTTATGTTAATCCAGGTTATAAATAGCGGCGCTGCGAGTTTCGAATGTTGGCTTTATTTATTCTACACATGAGTCGTAGTAGGGCGTCTAGAAAGGTGTGTGTTTCTGTGGCTAGTGTGTAGGGGACCCTACCGTAGGCAAATGGTGTGGGAGTGCAAGCCATAAACGGTTCTCTAGTGCTACTATTGTACCCCAGTCAGCCAGTCTCTCTAACAACAACAAAAAGGTTTTAGAGAGTACAAGTCTAAAAAATGTTCAATTGTTTAAAAACATGAATTACAGCCAGAGACTGACAATTAAACTAATGTAGCAATGAAACAAAATATATTTTAATTTGAATTTCTGCTTGTTCCTCGTTCAAACTCAAAGTAAGATTTAGTCGCAGGTAGTGACAGAATTTCACCCCTTATTTTCTGAGCACTCGATCTAAACCATTAATTTCCTCCTTCGGTGCTGTTCACTTCTTCATACCAGAGATCATTGAATGAAAGCTGTGCCCTCAGGCATACAAGCTGGGCCTCTAGGCATACAAGCCCATATTGCCGACTGGTAGAAGGTTGTTTGAGATCGCCACGCCACTACTGGTGGATATGTCAGATCGAAACTTGACTCCTGTTCCATTTCCCCCCCAGCTAAGTTGTTTCTCAAACATTTTACAGACAAGTTTAAAATTAAAATCAAAAGAATTGTGTGCACTAACGTCTCCCTATGGGAGGCTTCTATCGCATGAGAGTACTCGAGTAGTTATTCGCAACAATAGGAGGATAGGTCTATATCCGTGAAAGGATACTCTTAAACGTTTGATAGATTAGTGGATTCTCTTGTGGATTGTCTTATAATTTGATGTTAAGGTGACTAGTGCCTATAGATTAGTCAGATCAAGACTATCAACAGACTGGTGGGGCAGTGCACGCCATAGACGTATCTTTAGTACTAATAGTACAACAGACTTCAAGCGGTGGATAAATCAGCTTATAGCGTCTGTATTGTCGAACACATACTGGGCGTAAGACAATCATATCTTTACATTCTTATTCATCACATACTCGACATAAGACACAGTCTCATCCCTTACATACTGGACATTAGACACAGTCTCATCCCTCAAGTACTGGACATAAGACACAGTCTTATCCCTCACATACTGGACAAAAGACACATTCCAATCCAGCGCATACTGGAAATGAGACAGAGTCTCATCCATCACATACTGGACATATGACACAGTCTCATCCCACACATACTGGACATAAGACACATTCCAATCCATCGCGTACTTGACATGAGACACAGTCTCATCCATCACATACTGGACATAAGACACATTCCAATCCATCGCATACTGGATATGAGACAGAGTCTCATCCATCACATACTGGACATGAGACACAGTCTCATCCATCACATACTGGACATGAGACACAGTCTCATCCATCACATACTGGACATAAGACACATTCCTATCCATCGCATACTGGACATGAGACACAGTCTCATCCATCACATACTGGACATAAGACACATTCCAATCCATCACATACTGGACATATGACACAGTCTCATCCATCACATACTGGACATATGACACAGTCTCATCCATCACATACTGGACATATGACACAGTCTCATCCATCACATACTGGACATAAGACACATTCCAATCCATCACATACTGGACAAATGACACAGTCTCATCCATCACATACTGAACATATGACACAGTCTCATCCATCACATACTGGACAAATGACACAGTCTCATTAATCACATACTGGACATATGACACAGTCTCATCCATCACATACTGGACATATGACACAGTCTCATTCATCACATACTGGACATGAGACAGAGTCTCATCAATCACATACTGGACATATGACACAGTCTCATCCATCACATACTGTACATATGACACAGTCTCATCCATCACATACTGGACATGAGACAGAGTCTCATCAATCACATACTGGACATATGACACAGTCTCATCCATCACATACTGTACATATGACACAGTCTCATCCATCACATACTATACATAAGTCAAACACATCCATAAAGTCTCGTCCATCCCAGACCAACGTTGATGACGTCATCATTCAGCCGCCGCCCCCCCCCTCCCCCTTGATTGTGACGTCGAAGGAAATGAAATGCTATTTGATCGGTTGATATTTGTGACCTTTTGCTGGAGTTATCTCTTTCAGCCAGGTGCTCTCCCTTGTCAGTCATTTTTTCCCCAATACCCCGCCCTCCATTCAACCCAACCCATGCATAGCATTCCTGGAAATTGATGGAATTCAAATACTTTGTAAGTTTTTCCAAAACAGTAATGAATGTATAAGGCGCTGTATAATTTACTTGATAGGAAAACGTAAAAGCACTCAATGATATTCAAACGTACGCATTCTTTCAATCCTATTTAAACGATGTTAACTTTAAGATTGTTAACACCTTCTCCATTCGTATGATAACAATTGCTCAGTCGTCGGCCAGACACTTATCATCACTCCAATGACTACATTCACTTTTGATTTCGTGGCATCCCATATTTTCAGGAGGAAAAAAAGTATAAAAAGCCTAGTTTATACACATGACCTAGTTTATAGTTTATACATAGTCTAGTACTGTGAGAGTCACATAGCCTAGAACATACACATGACCTAGTTGATACATATGACCAAATATATACACATAGCCTAGTATATACATATGACCTAGTATAAACACATAGACTAGTATATACACCTGGTCTAGTTTATACACATGACATAGTTATATACATAGCCTAGTTTATACACACGGCCTAATTTATACACATGGCCTAGTTTATACACATGACCCTCTTTATACACACGGTCCAGTTATACACATGACCTAGTATATAAGGCCTAGTTTATACACATGACCTAGTATATAACATATCCTAGTATATACACCAATTAAATTTCGCTTTATAGGGACAGTAAATTAACAAGTCGACTGCACTTTACAGTTGCTATGGTTACCTTTTAAATTTGTCCCGAGACTTTTCCCGTTCCATTTTCAATGAATATTTTATTTTTTAAATTGCTCTTTTTTCTTTCTTTATTTCCCCACTTGCTGCCTGGGACACGCTGGGAATATTAATAAGTTCTATGACAGCAACGAGAGAACTTTGAGGAGGGAAAAAAAAACACACGTCTGCAAGGTCAAGGACGTTCATGGAAAGTTACAAATAGTGGTCGTTATGACTTTGGTCTGTCTTTTGTCTGACTTTGGTCTGACTTTGGCCTGAATATCTCATGTCAATATGAGTCGAATCATTTTAAGTCTGTGGGCTTTTGAGGCAAGCATTTGGACTTTTAAGAAATGGTCCGAAATGAATGCTGACCTGGATTATACACAAAAGTATGAGTGCTTACTTGTGGCATACACAAGCATCACTGCTTACTCTTGGCATATACAGTATGAATGCTTACTTCTGGCATACACACAAGAATGACTGCTTACTTCTGGCATGCACACAAATATGAGTGCTTACTTCTTGAATGTATACAAGTATCAGTAATTCCTTCTGGCATGCACACAAGTATCAGTCCTTACTTTTTGCATACACACAAGTATGAGTGCTTACTTCTGGGATACACATTATTTTGAGCGCTTACCTCTGGTATACAAACAAGTATCAGTACTTACTTCTGGCATACAAACAAATATGAGTACTTACTTCTGGCATACACACAAATATGAGTGCTTACTTGTGGCATACACACAAATATGAGTACTTACTTCTGGCATACACACAAATATGAGTACTTACTTCTGGAATACACACAAATATGAGTGCTTACTTCTGGCATACACGCAATTTTGAGTGCTTACCTCTGGTATACAAACAAGTGTGGACGCCGACCTTGGCTGTACATGCGCGCTTTCCTGTCTCGTTAACTTTTAATGGAACAGTTCACAGTTAATGGCTCAGTAACACGAGATTAGTTGTTGTTGTTTTTTTTTTTTAACTCATTGCACCTTAAGTCTTTTTAACAGCCGACCGTAACATGACTTACCAAGTGTGCTGTAAACAAAACATGTTACATTCCCCACTAACAGTAATTTGTTTTTTTCCAAAGGTAAAGCCAATGAGTTTTGTCTAAAGTCGATTCAACTAAATAAATTGAGTTTCCCGTAATGTTGCCAAGGTCGCATCGTATGTACATTATTTATAAGAATGTGCAGAGAAGAGACGGTGAGTGGAAAGGTCAGCTGTCTACACACACCTGACTAGTGCGTGTCAAATATCGTATTCCAACACACTCAGACACTTGCATGTTATCGATGTCATCTTGATACTTTGAAACATCTTATATTAGATTTCCCCCTTTTTTTACACATAGATAAATATCTTATATGTCCTCAGATTCACCTTTTTACACAATGATAAATATCTTACATTTCCTCAGATTCACCTTTTTCTACACTCTTACACAACGCTGGGTACCTTTTGTTTTATCAGTCGATCCACCGAATGTATGATCGGGCCTCGTTGTAGGCAAGCAAAATGAACATAGTCTTGCAGAGATCATTTGTGGTTTACAATTAATTTCTTTATCCACCTGTGGATACAACGCGACGTTGTTTACGAAATGTTCATCATGTTCTTGTGGTCAGATTGAGAGCGTAAAGGTGTTAGGTCAGTGTTTACCATCGTGGGGCCCACGCCCAATTTTGATTGTTATTGGGGCAATGCGAAAATGAGCTGTCAAGAATTTGAAAACCAACCATGTTGAGGCGCATTTGAAGACCAAACATAGTTGTCAAATTATTTCAGATTGAAATTACTTTCAAACATTAAAGAAACAATTTGACAAAAGAACAACCTTATAAAAGAACTATGTTTACTGTTCGTAATGCAACTGACATCTGTACTCTTGTAGCTATTTAAGAAGTTACTTTACTCAGTGCTAAATCTGGGGAAAATCATACTATAGGAGAGAATTTAATCAAACCGTCAATATCAGCATTTCTTAAAACAGTTATGGAAAAAGATGAAAAAGACGTGAACGTTTTGCCACTCAGTAACAATACTGTTAGCATACACACAAAAAAAAATAGATGAAATGATCGAAGATTTTGAAATACAACTTATTGCAAAGCTGGGGGAAAAAAAATATCAGTGCAAATGGATGAATCAACTTTGAAGGACAGTGAGGCCGTACTGATAGCTGACAGGTTACGTAAGATCTATTGATAAAGGAGATTTTGCTCACAAAATGTTGTTCTGTAAATCATTAGAAAACACCAAAAGTTTTCCCTATGAATAACACACTGCACTAAAAGCATTTCTGGATTCCCATCCTTCTTTAATTTAAAGCAGCTTTTCTTGTTTTGCCCATCATATTACGAGCACCACCTGCAGCACATAATATTGTATTATTTTTTTCCTTGGTATATTATTGACATCTAAGTTATATTTTTTAGCTTATTGCTTCTTGTGCAATGTGTTATTCATCGAGAAAATTTGGTAGCTAAAAATATTTCGCCTGTTCTTAATTCAGTTCTGAAGTGTATCATTGCTGTTGAAGCTAATGCCAAAGGGGAGCGAGCGTCTATTAAAGCTATTTTGTGAAGAACAAGATGCAGATCATGTGAGACTTTGACTTCACACTGACGTAAGGCGGCTCTCGAAAGGGAACTGCTTGAAAAAGATTTATGAAACTATTTGATGCCCTTAGTGACTTTTTACAGTGAGAAACCCGAAATGAGGTACCCGTTAACAGTCGATGGCATAGCAGTTGTCAGCTATTTAGTCGATATCTTTAAAATACTAAATATATTAAAATAACAAACGCCAAGGAGCAAATAAAACTCTTGTCGATGCCAAAGAGAAGATATGTGGTTTCATTACATTTCTTGACTGATGTCGGCAATACGTTTGTAACAAAACTTTTGAAATGTTTCATTGGCTCAAAAATGTGAAGTGACTGATAACGCGTTACTTGTTAATGTCGATCATCTAAAACAATTGTCAGCTGATTAAGAAGAAAGCTTTTTTTAAAATTTAAAACAAATTGATTTTTCCAACTTAGATGAAGAAAAAACTCGCAGTAATGCAATACATGATGAGACTGTTAAAACTTTTTTTAATATCCAAGGAGCGATTGCATGGCGTTGTGACTGAACGGAAATCAAATGTACAAATTCGAACAAATGTGCAAGACAGAAGCTATTCCTACCGTTTCTCTGTGCAGCAAGCACCAAGCGAAAGTTGTTCACTAAATTAGTCATCTCACACTGTATTTGTGATCTCACAATGTATTTGTCATCTCACACTGTATTTGTCATCTCACACTGTATTTATCATCTCACACTGTATTTGTCATCTCACACTGTATTTGTCATCTCACACTATAATTGTCATCTCACACTGTATTTATCATCTCACACTGTATTTGTCATCTCACACTGTATTTGTCATCTCACACTGTATTTGTCATCTCACACTGTATTTGTCATCTCACACTGTATTTGTCACCTCACACTGTATTTGTCACCTCACACTGTATTTGTCATCTCACACTGTATTTGTCATCTCACACTGTATTTGTCATCTCACACTGTATTTGTCACCTCACACTGTATTTGTCATCTCACACTGTATTGGTCATCTCACACTGTATTTCTCATCTCACACTGTATTTGTCATCTCACACTGTATTTGTCATCTCACACTGTATTGGTCATCTCACACTGTATTTCTCATCTCACACTGTATTTGTCATCTCACACTGTATTTGTCATCTCACACTATATTTGTCATCTCACACTGTATTTATCATGTCACACTTTATTTGTCATCTCACACTGTATTTGTCATCTCACACTGTATTTGTCATCTCACACTGTATTTGTCATCTCACACTGTATTTGTCACCTCACACTGTATTTGTCACCTCACACTGTATTTGTCATCTCACACTGTATTTGTCATCTCACACTGTATTTGTCATCTCACACTGTATTTGTCACCTCACACTGTATTTGTCATCTCACACCGTATTGGTCATCTCATACTGTATTGGTCATCTCACACTGTATTTGTCATCTCACACTGTATTTGTCATCTCACACTGTATTGGTCATCTCACACTGTATTTTTCATCTCACACTGTATTTGTGATCCCTGGTTGCATTTTAAAAGGGTAAAACAATGAATACTAAATTCAATGATAAATAATTAAAATAGTTTCGAAAAATCTTTCATTTGGGACTTGAATTTCAGTTCTCCGTGTTATCTTTTAAAAACTTGCCTACCGTGTTTCCTAAAAACATCGCTTCGAGAATCCTAATCATTCCTAAAAAATGTTTTCCTTCTTCTTAAAACCTGTCATTTAGTTTCCATTTAGTGAACAATTCAGTTTTTGAATATTGAATTCATAGGATTTTTAGAAATGCTTAGGTGGGATATGGAACAAAAAAGTTTGGGAAACACTGTGTTAGATGGAACAGCGATCTTGACCTTGCTCAACACACGACACACTAAAAGGAGTGCCTCGTGGAATCATTCAAAATTGTGTATCATTTATCGTCATGGGATAGCTGACTAAATCAACACACATGGGATAGTTCACGAAATTAACACCAATGGGATAGTTTACGAAATGAACACATATGGGATAGTTGACTATATGAATACACATGGGATAGTTGACTAAATGAACACGCAAAGGAAAGTTGACTAAATCAACACACATGGGATAGTTGACTAAATTAACACACAAGAGATAATTGACTAAATGAACACACATGGGATAGTTGACTGAAGAACACACATGGGATAGTTGACTAAATCAATACACATGGGATAGTTGACTGAATGAACACACATGGGAAAGTTGACTAAATTAACACACAAGAGATAATTGACTAAATGAACACACGTGGGATAGTTGACTGAAGAACACACATGGGATAGTTGACTAAATTAACACACAAGAGATACTTGACTAAATGAACACACATGGGATAGTTGACTGAAGAATACACATGGGATAGTTGACTAAATCAACACACATGGGATAGTTGACTAAATGAACACACATGGCTATAGTTGACTGAAGAACACACATGGGATAGTTGACTGAATGAACACACAAAATAGTTTACTACATAAAAACACAAGGGATAGTTGACTAAATAAACACACATGGGATAGTTGACTAAATCAACACACATGAGATAGTTGACTAAATGAACACACTTTGGATAGTTGACTAAATAAACACACATGGGATAGTTGACTAAATCAACACACATGAGATAGTTGACTAAATGAACACACATGGGATAGTTGACTAAATAAACACACATGGGATAGCTGACTAAATCAACACACATGAGATAGTTGACTAAATGAACACACATGGGATAGTATGCCAAGTATATCAAGATCTGGTTAACATTGGTTAGTATGCCAAATATAACAACATGTAGTTAACTTGGATGATACGACAAATATATCAAGATCTGGTTAACATGGAAAAGTATGCCAAATGCACGACATTATGTAAACGTGTCTTGTGATACAAATGGTTAACATTATGTAACCAACCAACCATGTGATCCTATTTCAACAATGAGCACATATTCCAACTATGTGCACCTATTCCTTTTATGTGCACCTATTCCAACTAAGAGAACCTATTCCAACTATGCGCACCTATTCTAAATATGTGCACATATTCAAACTATGTGTACATTTTCCAACTATGTGAACCTATTCCAACTATGTGCACCTATTTCAACTGTGTGCACCTACTCCAACTATGTGCACCTATTTCAACTAGGTGCATCTATTCCAACTATGTGCAACCATTCCAGCTATGTGCACCTATTCCAACTATGTGCACCTATTCGATCTATGTGCACCCATTCCATGGGTTACCAAGGAATGCATCCAAGATTAACAATCTCTCTTTGAACAAGACGTAGATGGCTATCAGCAACAAATTTAGGGCTCACACTCCATCCGACCTCGCCATCTGTCCATTAATCCAGCCACTGAAAGGGCCGTTTGCATTCAGGCCGTGCGATGCTTGTAAGGATGCCCATTGATTACAATGCGTCACAGTAATGTAAGGGGGGGGAGGGGGGACAACAGGGGGGGGGGGGCTGGTCCGTCCCGAGTGACGCTAACACTAGCTACGCCTCTGATGTGGCTCACTTAAACATGACATCGTTGAAGTTCGTCTAAAATTATTTTTAGAGTGGGGGGGGGGGGGGGAGACGGGGGGGGGGGGGGCTGGTCCGTCCCGAGTGACGCTAACACTAGCTACGCCTCTGATGTGGCTCACTTAAACATGACATCGTTGAAGTTCGTCTAAAATTATTTTTAGAGGTTTTCATGTCGTGTAGTTTTGTAGAAAAATGATTCGATAACCCTTAAAAAATGAAGTTTTTAATATAAATCCTTTATATGCATCTTTAAAATTATTTTTTTTTTATTAACATTCTAATGTCCCACCCATTTTAACACCGCAGATTTCTGAAAAACGTAAGACACCATTACGCACCAAACACACATTTTTTTTTTTTAAACACCGAAAAGCGAGGTCAAGGAATTAAAAATGTAGTCAATTATCTTACAATGATGTTAAGTTCATTTGAATATGAAGTGAATATTTGAAGAGAGCAAAAGTTTAAAGTTTCACTTAACTTTTGTGACGTGTTGTTTTTTTTTTAACTATAATGTTCACTCAGATTGTTTAGTGTTTACTCAGATTGTTTAGTGTTTACTTATATTGTTTAGTGTTTACTTATATTGTTTAGTGTTTACTCAGATTGTTTAGTGTTTACTTAGATTGTTTAGTGTTTACTCAGATTGTTTAGTGTTTACTTATATTGTTTAGTGTTTACTCAGATTGTTTAGTGTTTACTCAGATTGTTTAGTGTTTACTCAGATTGTTTAGTGTTTACTTATATTGTTTAGTGTTTACTCAGATTGCTTAGTGTTTACTCAGATTGTTTAGTGTTTACTTATATTGTTTAGTGTTTACTCAGATTGCTTAGTGTTTACTCAGATTGTTTAGTGTTTACTCAGATTGTTTAGTGTTTACTTATATTGTTTAGTGTTTACTCAGATTGTTTAGTGTTTACTTAGATTGTTTAGTGTTTACTTAGATAGTTTAGTGTTTACTTAGATTGTTTAGTGTTTACTTAGATTGTTTAGTGTTTACTTAGATTGTTAATGTTTACTTAGATTGCTTAGTGTTTACTTAGATTGCTTAGTGTTTACTTAGATTGTTAATGTTTACTTAGATTGTTTAGTGTTTACTTAGATTGTTAATGTTTACTTAGATTGTTTAGTGTTTACTTAGATTGTTAATGTTTACTTAGATTGTTTAGTGTTTACTTAGATTGTTTAGTGTTTACTTAGATTGTTTAGTGTTTACTTAGATTGTTTAGTGTTTACTTAGATTGTTTAGTGTTTACTTAGATTGTTTAGTGTTTACTTAGATTGTGTAGTGTTTACTTAGATTGTTTAGTGTTTCCTTAGATTGTTTAGTGTTTACTTAGATTGTTTAGTGTTTACTTAGATTGTTTAGTGTTTACTTAGATTGTTTAGTGTTTACTTAGATTGTTTAGTGTTTACTTGGATTGTTTAGTGTTTACTCAGATTGTTTAGTGTTTACTTAGATTGTTTAGTGTTTACTTAGATTGTTTAGTGTTTACTTAGATTGGTTAGTGTTTACTTAGATTGGTTAGTGTTTACTTAGATTGGTTAGTGTTTACTTAGATTGTTTAGTGTTTACTTAGATTGTTTAGTGTTTACTTAGATTGTTTAGTGTTTACTTAGATTGGTTAGTGTTTACTTAGATTGTTTAGTGTTTACTTAGATTTTTTAGTGTTTACTTAGATTGTTAATGTTTACTTAGATTGTAAATGTTTACTTAGATTGTTTAGTGTTTACTTAGATTGGTTAGTGTTTACTTAGATTGTTTAGTGTTAACTTAGATTGTTTAGTGTTAAGGAAGACAGCTGCCACCAAGCACAAGACTGGGTGTATTTTTGTGGTTCCAAAAAATAAACAAATAACGCTATGATTTTTTGGTAGAGGTAGACAAGTCAAGAAAACATCTCAGCTATGACGCTAATCTCCTACCACACGTCCAGAGCTTGAACAGGGTCGCCATTAAAGTAACTCATCGCTGACTGCCTCAGTGCCTGATGTTACGGCCGATAAGGCAATGTATGCGCGAAAGGAAACATTTGTGTTTATTGTTCTGACAGCTATTGTAGCCATCAACCCATGCCTATAGACAGCTATTATAGTCTTCCACCCATGCCTATAGACAGCTATTATAGACACCAAATTTTGCCTATAGACAGCTAATATAGCTGTAACAATCATTGATGATGATGATGTTACTTGTAAAGTATAGTCTTAGTGACAATTATCCACACTTTACGAAACACGAGGTGAAGTCCATGTATTTAGCATCACGACACTTTATTAGGTGTAAATTACACAACATGAAATGCATCTCCGAAAACTGGAGTAAAATATAACTGATATTTTCTATTTACTTCATATATGACTTTCACACAGATCTATTGAATACGTCACACGGTGTTATAAGATGCATGGCAAAGAGCCTATCTTCAATTTACACATATGTCTGCCATTCTCACTTATCTCCATCTACACCTCCTGGCATGGCATACATAATTAACTTCCCGGTCCTTCTAACTTATAAAAACAATACATTATTCCAAAGCAAAATTATTATATAAATATTGCATCTGTGACAATAGCCATCCACTCTTGCCTATAGACAGCGAACATAGCCATCCACTCTTGCCTATAGATAGCTAACATAGCCATTCACTCTTGCCTATAGATAGCTAACATAGCCATCCACTCTTGCCTATAGGTAGCTAACATAGCCATCCACTCTTGTCTATAGATAGCTAACATAGCCATCCACTCTTGCCTATAGATAGCTAACATAGCCATCCACTCTTGCCTATAGATAGCTAACATAGCCATCCACTCTTGCCTATAGATAGCTAACATAGCCATCCACTCTTGCCAACAGACAGCTAACATAGCCATCCACTCTTGGCTATAGATAGCTAACATAGCCATCCACTCTTGCCAACAGACAGCTAACATAGCCATCCACTCTTGCCAACAGACAACACCATTAGTGTATGCTACACCAGTTATTTAGCACCCCATGGTATATCATGTTCACGAATTTTGTGTGACGGAGACTTGCATCTTTTGCAATCCACTCACTGTTTTCCTCTCTAGTTAACCCACTGTTTTCCTCTCTAGTTAACCCACTGTTTTCCTCTCTAGTCCACGTCCACCCACTTTTTTCCTTTCTAGTCCGCCCACTGATCTCCTCTCTAGTCCGCCCACTGATCTCCTCTCTAGTCCGCCCACTGTTTTCCTTGCGCTCTACCAACTATATCCTTCTAATAGAAATATTTCATCATAAATTGCCCAATGTGACATTTGACAAATGCGCATCTTTTGCCAATTGGCAACAATGGAGGGGATAGCAGACGCAACATTAATGCTCAGAGGGTATCTCATTACCCACTTCTTTAATATTACATCAACATCTGAATAAAGATCCGCCATACAACATTTTCTTGACGTAGGTCCATAATACCTCGTCATTCATATCTAAGAAGACACATTGTAAGGTTAGCCCTAACTCAGCTATGTAGAAAGTTTAATTTTCAGTGTACACAGCACCACATAATGCTATCGAAAGTGTACATAGTCCAACATATTGCTATTGAAAGTGTACACAGTCCCTCGTGAAGCCATTCAACATGTACGAAGTACCACATTATGCCATGGAAAATGTACAAAGTCCATCATAATGCTATTGAAAGTGTACACAGTTCCTCAAAATGCTATTGAAAGTGTAATTGGAGATTCACAGGAACTAATGTATGGACACATCTTGCGATTCATGCAGAAATATAAACTACCTTTTTTTTGGAGTTATTTGGGAGATCGCTGATATATCTCCGATTTGTTAGTAGAAAGTGTATATATTAATTAATTTTTTTTTAAAATGCGTGTACAGTAAAGACCCATATTTTAATATCCTCGAGTACACAAAAATTACTTTTAGAACGCAATTCGGAATGAGATTTCTCAATCACTTCTAAGTGAGATTTTATTCTTAGGGAGTATCAGAATGTCATTTCAGAAATATGAAGTTTGGTTTAAAGAGTTTGGCTGAACAGAAGCAACACATAGTCTGCATCAGATCGCAATTTTCCCATTCTCACATTCTGATCCTCTTATATTTCATCAGTTTCCGGATTCAGAAAAGAAAATATTTTAGGATCTCGAATAACGAACTTGATCTGTTTAGTGACACTGTCCTTTTACAGAAACGTTCGATTACCGAAATGATTTTGTTTCCCATAAAATCAATATAAATTCGATTAATCCATTCTCATCTCATCTCAAATCATATCATATTTTGTTTACAATTTTACGTTTTTTATTTAATAGAACAAATTTATAATAACCCTATTTAAATACATATACATATATATTAAAATAAATCAAACGACTGTCAGTTATTTATCATGTTTTAATATAAGTTCGATCTTTACTTTAAAACGAACACTATTTTTATGAACAATTCCTTTTGTCTGACAAAAGACATCTACATCAATGTCTCCCAAGTCCTTAGTGAGCCAATGGATTGCATGTATGTAACGGGCCACATGTATAAAGGGAGTGACAGATATGAAAAGACGGAGATTCAGATATATAGTTTTAACTACACGAGACGTGTATTATTCTTTGCGTATTTATATGTGTTTATTCGCATTCTTCATTCATCAATATTCATTTGCACATTGTAGTAACTGTGTTAACTGTGTACTGGTACAAGATCTACCATACTGTAAGTTGATGATTGCCGTTATATTTTCTTTCTTTTGTAATTATATTAAGACGCAAATAAATCGTATTAATTGTAACTGGCAACTGTTTTGGGTGTCGTATCTTTACTATTGTTGACTCTATGGTATCGTCCTTTGTTAGGCACTGTTTACAACGAGCCAATAAAATTAAAATAGGAGATTAATTTCTCACAAGAAAAGTCAGTGCGTAACAGACATCAATCAGTCAATTAGTTAACCCATATGTGAGTTAATAACTGAGTCATGAATCTGTCAAAGCGATTTTCGACTACATTAATCTATTTAATGTTACATTACAACAGTTTAGGGGAAGGGGGTTTCCCACACGAGGACCGTAGGCGGCCCACCGGATGTCTCGCAAATGAGAACTTGTTTTTTGTTCATTCACCGGTTATTTTCTTCTTGTCATGAACGCACGTTTGAAATATATAAGCAGCACTTACTTGCAGCACTTACTTGCAGTACTTACTTGCAGCACTTACTTGCAGCACTTACTTGCAGCACTTACTTGCAGCACTTACTTGCAGCACTTACTTGCAGCACTTACTTGCAGCACTTACGTGTTGTGGTACGCGCCATGTCGGTGTTTTGCGGATTGGAAAAAAATAAAAAAATTCTAATAGGTAATCTTAAATAAAAGTTATAAAAAACACTATTCCTTTGTAAGCACCTTTAGAATTAAAAGATTTCTACAAACACAGCCAGGCAAAAGGAAAACTAAATTTCAACTAGCATTTTTCAAGTTGTTCTCCTTTTACGGGCAAAATAATTCAACAGTAACTTCAGGTATGTGCCAAAATTAATTCCATTTTGAATTTATTCCCCATTGTCACTAAGTCACAGATGGGATGTCATCTATATCCGCCCCCATTGTCACTAAGTCACAGATGGGATGTCATCTATATCCGCCCCCATTGTCACTAAGTCACAGATGGGATGTCATCTATATCCGCCCCCATTGTCGCTAAGTCACAGATGTGGTGTCATCTATATCCGCCCCCATTGTCACTAACTCACAGATGTGATGTCATCTATATCCGCCCCCATTGTCACTAAGTCACAGATGTGGTGTCATCTATATCCGCCCCCATTGTCGCTAAGTCACAGATGTGATGTCATCTATATCCGCCCCCATTGTCACTAAGTCACAGATGGGATGTCATCTATATCCGCTCCTCCACCCGACCTTCCTTGATCAAGGTCAGTGGTGGGCGGCACTTCATCTACAATTAAATTACTTGGTATAAAATATATTAAAAATATATGGCTCGGTTCAAAGGTATTCTATTAATGCATGCGAGCAGATGTGTTATCATATGAGTAATAAGTGGACTAAGAGCCCTTCAATGATTGTGTCATCGTTTGTTGGTAGTAATTTCATAATTAGGTACCATGACGCGCGGCCCTTCAAGAGGTGACTGGTGATCAAAGGGGTACTCAAAGAGGTGACTGGTGATCAAAGGGGTACTCAAAGAGGTGACTGGTGATCAAAGGGGTACTCAAAGAGGTGACTTGTGATCAAAGGGGTACTCAAAGAGGTGACTGGTGATCAAAGGGGTACTCAAAGAGGTGACTGGTGATCAAAGGGGTACTCAAAGAGTTGACTGGTGATCAAAGGGGTACTCAAAGAGTTGACGGGTGATCAAAGGGGTACTCAAAGAGGTGACTGGTGATCAAAGGGGTACTCAAAGAGGTGACTGGTGATCAAAGGGGTACTCAAAGAGGTGACTGGTGATCAAAGGGGTACTCAAAGAGGTGACTGGTGATCAAAGGGGTACTCAAAGAGGTGACTGGTGATCAAAGGGGTACTCAAAGAGGTGACTGGTGATCAAAGGGGTACTCAAAGAGGTGACTGGTGATCAAAGGGGTACTCAAAGAGGTGACTGGTGATCAAAGGGGTACTCAAAGAGGTGACTGGTGATCAAAGGGGTACTCAAAGAGGTGACTGGTGATCAAAGGGGTACTCAAAGAGGTGACTGGTGATCAAAGGGGTACTCAAAGAGGTGACTGGTGATCAAAGGGGTACTCAAAGAGGTGACTGGTGATCAAAGGGGTACTCAAAGAGGTGACTGGTGATCAAAGGGGTACTCAAAGAGGTGACTGGTGATCAAAGGGGTACTCAAAGAGGTGACTGGTGATCAAAGGGGTACTCAAAGAGGTGACTGGTGATCAAAGGGGTACTCAAAGAGGTGACTGGTGATCAAAGGGGTACTCAAAGAGGTGACTGGTGATCAAAGGGGTACTCAAAGAGGTGACTGGTGATCAAAGGGGTACTCAAAGAGGTGACTGGTGATCAAAGGGGTACTCAAAGAGGTGACTGGTGATCAAAGGGGTACTCAAAGAGGTGACTGGTGATCAAAGGGGTACTCAAAGAGGTGACTGGTGATCAAAGGGGTACTCAAAGAGGTGACGGGTGATCAAATTGGCCCTTTGGAGTTGACTGGCGTATAACGTGGCCCTAAAAGAGTTGACTGGCGATTAAATTGGCCATCAGAGAGTTAACTGACAATGAAATTGGCCCTCAGAGAATTGACTGCATTGCAATGAAAGTGGCCCTCAAAGTGATGACTTTCGATTAAAGTGGCCCTCAAAGAGTTGACTGGCAATCCAAGTGCCTCTCAGAGAGTTGACTGGCAATCAAAGTGGCCCTTAGATAGTTGACTGCCGATTAAAGTGGTTCTCAAAGAAATGACTGGCGATTAAAGTGGCTACTATACTCCTAGTTAAATGTGCCTGCAGTGGCTACTATACTCTTAGTTATTTGTATCTGCAATGATTACTATACTTCTAGTTAACTGTACCTGCAGTGGCTACTATACTCCTAGCTAACTGTACCTGCAGTGGGTTCTAAACTTTTAGTTAATTGTACCTGCAATGGCTACTATACTCCTAGGCAACTGTAGCTGCAGTGGCTACTATACTCCCAGTTGACTGTACCTGTAGTGGCTACTATACTCTTAGTTAATTGTACTTGCAGTGGCTACTATACTCCCAGTTGACTGTACTTGAATCTTGAAACTTAACTTACTTGTTAGAACTTTAGTAGGGGAAGTAATGCCATCACCGTCTCATAGTTTATGCATAGGTTCCATAACTCTAATTTGATGGACGGTGTCGAGGGAGAAAATAACACAAACTAGAATGTCTGACTAGTTGTCTCAAGTTAACAGTTCGCCGACACACACGGTACACCATTTTCTGACGCCTCCGATGAAACGGGTCATTGGATTGAAAGAGAGCTCCTTAAAATATTCGTTACCTGGATATTTGTTTGATAGAAATTTCGTAGAGGGAAAACTGATCGACGGAAATTTGATCGAACGGAAATTGGGTCAAACTTTTTTTGAGTTCGCATGATACAACAATTTTGCGTAAATTTCTTTTTGAACGCGCTATACTACAAACAAAATAATGGGTTAACAAAGACATTTTACGCAAAATTTTAACGTGTGAAGTGAAAAAAAAGATTCGACCAAATTCCCGTGCGATCAAATTTCCGTCGATAAATTTTCCCGCGACGAAATTTCTTTTAAACAAAATTCCAGTTATGGAAAATATTATCACAAAGACTCATTTAATTTTTTTTTTTTTAAATCCACTCTCGAGTTCACATTTTTTTCCCAAATATTTTCAGAACTTAAGGAAAAAAAAAAAAAAAAAAAAAAAAAAAAAAAAAAAAAAAAAAAAAAAAAAAAAAAAAAAAAAAAAACAAAACAAGAAAAAAACACCAAAAAAAAAAAACAACAGGCGAAGACAAAGATGTAAATCCCTCAAAAAGTTACAAAATGATATTTATAATAAATTGGAACCCTTTAGACAACACTAGAGAAAAATCAAGTTGTTCGTTACATTTGGAAGCCGGCAAAGTCCCCCTGGGAAATTAGTCCATAAAGAGCAGCACGATTTTTTTTATTTTTACAGCAAAAAGACAAAAAAAAAACTACTTTGAGAATAATAGGTGCGACAACTGAATTATAGAAAGTAGAATGACACAACAGTCTACCACAGCGGTTCTCAAACTTTGGGTCACCTAAGATCATCGGAAAATACATCTACTCTACAGTTATGATGCAGCAACGATAACAATTTTGTGGTTAGGGGTCGCCCCAACAAGAGGAACGGTGTTAAAGGGTCGCGGCATTAGGAAGGTTGAGAACCACTGGTGTACCAGTTTATGACGCCTCCAATTATTAGTGTGATTTGATTAAAAAATGCTTCGATCATATTATCACAAATACACCTTCAAGCTTTTATAAAAACATCCACGCTTGAGTGTCCACTTGCACATCACCGCGACAACTAAATCATAGAAGGTTGGTTGAAATAACACCTAAAAACTTAATCCAGACATTTCAGGTATGAGCTCCGGAGTTTCAATTTGGTTTACGAACTCTTATCAATCGTCTCGTGTTGTTAGACTCCACCAAATAACCTCGGACTCCACGGCCATGATTTTCTAGACTCGCCTAATGTATTTGTGTCTTCTGTTGCGTACGTCAATTAGAGATATACGTGATATTGAGTTGATCAGAAACATACGTTTTATTACGTTAATTAGACAAATACATTTTATTACGTTAATTTGAGATGGACGTTTTATTACGTCAATTAGAGATATTTTAGTGCTATTACTTTAATTAGAAATATAAGTGATATTACGTTAATTACAGGTATACGTTTTATTAATCCAGACAGAGATTTACGTTTGATTACGTTATTTAGAGATAAACGTTTTATTACGTCAATTAGAAATATACGTATGATTACGCTATTAAGAAATATCCGCGCTATTACGTTAATTATAAGTAGACATTTATTACGTTAATTAGAGATACACGTTTTATTACGTGTATTACAGATATACCTGATGTTACGTTATTTAGAGACATACGTGTTTTGCGTTAATTCGAGATATACATGATATTACGTTAATTAGAGATAAAGGGTTTTTTTTACGTTAATTAGAGATTTACGTTTTATTACGTTGATTAAATACAAACGTTTCATTACATTAATTAGACACATTTGTGTTATTTTCTTTGAACACAAGTCTATTTTTTTTTTAAGACTGCAAAGCTCAGTTCTGTACACATCATAAAGTTGTTTCCATCATTCTCCATTCTATTTGAGGCCAGCCGATGACAGATGCCACTTCCAACCCCTGAGCACTGTGTACAATGTAAAAACACAGGGTCACAGGACTACAGCACAAGGTCACGGGGCGAACTAAACCGATAGTGAAAGACATCCCATCGCTGGGGTATCGATTTGCGTTCAGTTTCACTTTATTTATGTTGAGGGTATGACCTGGAAGGAATTGAAAGAGCAACCTAGCACTATTTTACGTCATACATGAACTGATCTAGGCGAGACTTCATGGACCCCCCCCCCCTTTCCCACAAAAAAACCCCAAAAAAACCTTCAATCTTTGGTTAGTTGTTCTACTTTGACAGGAAATAAAGTGCTTCATTCTTAAAGTGTTTCAGTTTTATAATGTATCTGTCTTAAACTGCACCCCCCCCCCACTTTGTGAAAGAGTCTCTGTCTCAGAGCGTCCCTGTCTTAAAGTGTCCTCCTCTCTGAATGTGTCTCTCTCTTAAAAGTGTGTCTCTCCGAATGTGTCTCTCTCTTAAAGTGTCTCTCTCTGAAAAGGTCTCTTCCTTTAAGCGCTTCTGTCAACCGTTGCCCTGCCTTAGTGAAATTTATATTATTTTGTGGAAATGTCTCAGAAATGTAATTTTGATATTTGAACATCGATTAGTTAAGAAGTCATTTTACTTGAGTTCATTTGGCGCAGTATGAGAACTATTTTGACATGGACATACATTATTTGATACGGATCAATAAATTATGAACCCTGGCATTTGAACCATGACATTTAAACACAACATTTGAATCATGACATTTAAACACTAACATTTGAACCATGACATTTAAACACTAACATTTGAACCATGAAATTTAATTACTAACATTTGAACCATGACATTTAAACACTAACATTTGAACCATGACATTTAAACACTAACATTTGAACCATGACATTTAAACACTAACATTTGAACCATGACATTTAAACACTAACATTTGAACCATGACATTTAAACACTAACATTTGAACCATGACATTTAAACACTAACATTTGAACCATGACATTTAAACACTAACATTTGAACCATGACATTTAAACACTAACATTTGAACCATGACATTTAAACACTAACATTTGAACCATGACATTTAAACACTAACATTTGAACCATGACATTTAAACACTAACATTTGAACCATGACATTTAAACACAACATTTGAATCATGACATTTAAACACTAACATTTGAACCATGACATTTAAACATAACTTTTGAATCCTGACATTATTCGCCTCAAAGATGAGTTGATGTTGCTGACTAGACCGGTCATTGGGCCCACATTAACGGCCTAAAGGGCGAATATTTAACGATCCAAAGGGAATATATTAAACAGTCCAAAGGCCAACATTTAACTGTTCAAAAGGCGAATATTTAACGGTCCAGACGGAAAAATTTAACGACTTAAAGGGCAAATATTGATCTTCCAAAGGACTAATATTTCATGGCCTAAAGGGCGAATAATTTAACTTCCAAAGGGCACCAACTGTCGTACGACTTAAACGAAATGCCCCTGCACACTTTTAACAATATTTAAATTTAAATTTTATTTATTCATTTTGTTTGTTTCTTTCATTAAGAAGCTTTTTGCATGTTAGAGATGAATGGGTTTTGGGTTTATGTGTGTGTGGGGGTAGTGTGTGTGTGTGGGGGGTAGTGTGTGTGGGGTGGTGTGTGTGGGTGGCTTGGGGTCTACCTTACTTATGGACATTCTCTAGTATTCTAAACTCTAATATTTGTTGTTGTTTTTGTTAACTCGAAATTCTCTAATTTTCCAAATTTAGAACGAATCCCGCCAACACCGTATCTTGTTTCGTTAAATTCTTGTTCATTTTTTTAATCAGTCGAGCAGAACTAACAGATGAAACATTCTCCCCGATACTTTATCTAAACAAACTGGCATTCGTAATACCCTGACAAATCCTGGAGGATTTCCTCTCTAAAGAAAACAGCAGAGACGCTGAGCAGCCCTTCCATAACTAAGGGCGTTCCTGTTTGAGCGTAGCGTTACCAGCCGCTAGAGGTTTGACTTATTCAAACAGACAAAGAACGGCTGTGTTCTAACTCTGGTCAGTTCTTGGAATGCGTCAGCACTCAGCATTGCTTGCATAAACGGATTAACTCTTGAAATATAGACGTTTCAGCGTTTTAAAATATTCAAATTTCTAAGACGTTCGATTTTTTAAAAACATTTTCAAATCCTTTGATAGATCAATTTTACTGATAAATAATTTTTATTTTATTTAAAATGAAACAGGAAAGTCAAAATTAAAATAGTTTGTTAGAAGATAAGTCAGCTGAAACGTTTGGATTTATGTCAGGATGTTTGTTTTATTTTTGTTGGCAGTCGACAATCTCTCTTCCCGCTGATCGATTTAAAAAAAATATATATATTTTTTTTATTTGTTTTGGGATTACAGAAAGATTGACATGACTTCTTACAATGGACAGAAGATTAGAAGCCTTTCTTTCGGTCGTTATGGTTTTTTTGATTTTGTATTTTAAGGAAGCGATAAGTCTATGAGATTAGGAGGTGGGTTGTTTTTTTTTTTTTGGGGGGGGGGGGTGAATGTGTGCTTTGGAAGTGGTTGGTGGAATGTGAGCATAGGACGTGGTTGTTGGTGGAATGTGAGGCTAGGAGGTGGTTGTTGTGGAATGGTAGGCTAGGAGGTGGTTGTTGTGGAATGTGAGGCCAGGAGGTGGTTGTTGGTGGAATGTGAGACTAGAAGGTGGTTGTTGGTGGAATGTGAGACTAGGAGGTGGCTGTTGGTGGAATGTGAGACTAGGAGGTGGTTGTTGGTGGAATGTGAGACTAGGAGGTGGCTGTTGGTGGAATGTGAGGCTAGGAGGTGGTTGTTGGTGGAATGTGAGCATTGGAAGTGGTTGTTGGTGGAATGTGAGACTAGGAGGCGGTTGTTGGTGGAATGTGAGACTAGTAGGTGGATGTTGTTTGGTGGAATGTGAGGCTAGGAGGTGGTTGTTGGTGGAATGTGAGCATTGGAAGTGGTTGTTGGTGGAATGTGAGACTAGGAGGTGGTTGTTGGTGGAATGTGAGACTAGGAGGTGGTTGTTGGTGGAATGTGAGACTAGGAGGTGGTTGTTGTGGAATGTGAGACTAGGAGGTGGTTGTTGTGGAATGTGAGACTAGGATGTGGTTGTTGTGGAATGTGAGGCTAGGAAGTGGTTGTTGGTGGAATGTGAGCATTGGAAGTGTTTGTTGGTGGAATGTGAGACTAGGAGGTGGTTTTTGTGGAATGTGAGACTAGGACGTGGTTGTTGGTTGAATGTGAGGCTAGGAGGTGGTTGTTGGTGGAATGTGATGCTAGGAGGTGGTTGTTGGTGGAATGTGAGGCTAGGAGGTGGTTGTTGGTTGAATGTGAGGCTAGGAGGTGGTTGTTGGTGGAATGTGAGGCTAGGAGGTGGTTTTTGGTGGAATGTGAGGCTAGAAGGTGGTTGTTGGTTGAATGTAAGGCTAGGAGGTGGTTGTTGGTTGAATGTGAGGCTAGGAGGTGGTTGTTGGTGGAATGTGAGGCTAGGAGGTGGTTTTTTGGTGGAATGTGAGACTAGGAGGTGGTTGTTGTGGAATATGAGACTAGAAGGTGGTTGTTGTGGAATGTGAGACTAGGAGGTGGTTGTTGGTGGAATGTGAGACTAGGAGGTGGTTGTTGGTGGAATGTAAGCATAGGAGGTGGTTATTGGTGGAATGTGAGACTAGGAGGTGAGGAACATGCGTAGGAAGGCGTTATCACAGACGTATTTTTGTAAGAGATATTTGAAGAACCATGAAACAGCATTGCCTGAAAGGCATATCAATGGAAGCAAGGAGAACCCTAGCTCCCTTCTATTACTGGACCTTGACCGAACACAATGGTTCATCTTTATTCACAGGTGAGTATTTGCTCATTAAAATGGCAGGACCGTGATATTGACAAAATACAACTGCATGTTACTGAATAATGTACAAGGGGCTGCGTTCAAGCCGTGCCTAGTAAACAAATAGGGGAACACGATATGTTTAGGCTTAGGAAAAAAAGACCAGACAATGACGTTATTGAAGTTGTCTGCTCATTATGCGTTAACCTTTCAACAACTGTTCTATTTTTTATTTTTTTTATTTTTAAGTAATTGAAATATTGAAGTGTAAAAGATTTAATGTTATATATATACGAGAGTAGAACACACACAAAAAAAGAAAGACTTGAAATAAAGCTATAGGAAAGGAAAGTGGAGGAAGTTTTCTTAAACAACAAAGTTTCTGCCATGGGAACTGATTGTTAATTTCCCGATTTGAGTCTATCGTGTCGGAGATAATAGTGAACAGTGTATGCTAAATAAAACATCATAGAAGCCTTTAACAAACTTTTTTTTTCTATCACATTTCGTCCTACTCTTGAAAGATAGCTTACGCGAGGGGGGAGGAGGGGGAGGAGAGAGAGAAGGAGGAGGGAGAGGGGGAAATAATAAGAGAAAACTATTATCAATTTTGAGTCGCCAGTAAGAGAAATAAGAAATGCCGTTCGCAGACATATGGGAACGCTTGAATTCACCGGTGATGGCATTCTCCCCGGGGGACTGGTCCATTTGTCTGGCTTTGCTTACTGCTGGGAAGGGATGGGAAATTTTTTTTTTTATGTTTTGTTATTTATGTGACTATCTACGGCGAATGAAATCCGGGCATAGATGAAATGTGTCAGAGTAACAATAAGATGGTGTTTATCTGACGTCACCGACGGATGGACATTGAAAGGAAGCCTTGAATAATAAACTCCGTGGCCGTGTCATGATGTAAGCCCTTACATTGAGTTGTGACGTCCCGCATCATTGTTTTATCCGGATATATGGTGTGACTATTCTTTGCAGAGAATAAGAGAGGTAGTGTATAAATCCAGAGAGTAAAAATGGGTAGATTTTCTAGTGAAAGGATAACAAAACTGCGGTCCGCGGGCCAGATCCAGCCCCGAGGGTTTATTACCCTGCCCCCCCCCCGTGTACCCGGGTAGCAGTGTCAAGTCAAATATAGAATCGTACATTAAAGATCTATTTTGACAAAATCAGGCACATACTTTCCATTGAAATACTAATACGTATATTTTGATTAAAACTGGTCTTCATTTTAATATTGTATCGTTTTTCTCCTGTAATGTTTGACACAACATAACACATATGTGTAGTGTTCATCGGCCCCCAAGAGTGTCTGAGTGACAGGCAGCAACCCCCTCCCCCCCCCCGCCCCGCCCTGGTTAATAACTTAGAGGACCCTTGGTGTAATGATAAAACCCTCTAGACCAGGGGGTCTCCAAACTACGGCCCGCGGGCTGAGAAGTTTGGAGACCCCCTGATCTAGACCCACGGACGCCTACAGTTTATATGAGGACATGCGTTAATCCAATAGTTTACGTTATGAAGACACGCGGCCGTTGTCCCTGCACTCTTTCATCCCCCATGTTTACATCCTTTTTTGCGTGGTTTGTTTCACAGTAATAAAATCGCGAGTCCCAAAAATTGACGTTGCCATAATGATTCATAATGAGGATAATGCAGTAAAACAATTACACTAAAAGCTGGATTGCTCGACTTGCTGCACTCGCGGTGCTGTTCAATATCCCATGAATGCAATTTCCGTTAATGTTAAATGCGCGCACGGTCGTGTTACATATCTCGTGAAATGGAGTGGGGTTGAAAAAAAAACTATGGCAGGTCAGGCCGGGCAGTGATGTCCCCGTCGAAAGGTCCTTTGTGTACCTGACCCAGGGATCATCACCAAGGTCATTACCACTTAGGTGTGTCGGTGTCTGGGTGGTGAAACCAGTGAAAGTAATTAGTGGTCTAGCTTCGAGAGTCGATGGTCATTCAAAAATTGTAGGTAGTGGATTAAAAAAAATACAAGGTAAGTGGTTGGTTGAAAATGTTTGGTGAAAATCTAACAGCCAACTTTTGGGTTGAAGTTTTCAGTTACAAATTTGAAGTAACATAGGCAGACAGTCAATAACAAGCTTACAGTGTAGCGATTTCAAAATAAATTTACTGTGTTCTGGATTTGCCTTTTTTCTATGCACTTCTAAAAATTATTTTTCGAATATACAACTTTCTAACATTAATTTTTGTGTGTGTTTCTTTACATGTTACTAGTATCATTAGCAACTTCAAGTTGTTATTTATGGAACTATGTTTAAATTAAACAAACATATTTTTCAATCTTCCCCCCTTATATCTTAAATTCTTATATCATGACCCCTTACTATCTTGACTCCGTATATCTTCACTCCTTATATCGTTACTCCTTAAATCTTGACTCCTTATATATTCACTCATTATATCTTCACTTCTTATATCTTGACTCCTTACATCTTGACTCCTTAAATCTTGACTCCTTATCTCTTGACTTTTTATATCTTGACTCTTTATATCTTGACTCCTAATATCTCGACTCCTTATATCTTGACTCTTTATATCATGACTCCTCATTTCTCGACTACTTATATCTTGACTCCTTATATCTTGACTACACTTGTCTTGACTCGTGACTCCTTATATCTTGACTCCTTATATCTTGACTCCTTATATCTTGACCACACGTATTTTTGACTCTTATATACTGTCCAAAAGTTAAATACGTTCTAGAATTTCTCTGAATAATCCATGTCAAAAAATAATAAAATCAAATAAACGAAACTACGAGTTGCACCGTCCCATAATTCACAAAAACAGAGGTGTAACATCATTGAAAGACGACAGGGTGTAACATCATTGAAAGATGACAGGGTGTAACATCATTGAAAGATGACAGGGTGTAACATCATTGAAAGATGACAGGGTGTAACATCATTGAAAGATGACAGGGTGTAACATCATTGAAAGATGGCAGGGTGTAACATCATTGAAAGATGACAGGGTGTAACATCATTGAAAGATGACAGGGAGTAACATCATTGAAAGATGACAGGGTGTAACATCATTGAAAGATGACAGGGTGTAACATCATTGAAAGATGACAGGGTGTAACATCATTGAAAGATGACAGGGTGTAACATCATTGAAAGATGACAGGGTGTAACATTATTTACATATGACTTGGATGTAACATCATTGAAATATAACATCAGTGTAACATCATTCAAATGTGACCTTTAGGATCAGATGACAAGCAGCTGAAGGTTCATTTTTAACCAGTTGTCTCGTATTACAATGACATGACTTTATGATCCAGACAGATATGAATAGCTGTCCTGAGACAAATGATGATTTTCATGTGATTGGAGTATTTCTATTGCAAATTATGTGATTCGCAAGACTTTGCATAACATACCATGTGAGTGGCAAGAAATTTTTAACAAACAATGTCAGTGGTAGTACTTTCTATAACAGACCATGTGATTGGCAATACCTCTTTACAAAAAGGTGAGTGGCAAGAACTATTTGTATAAAAAAAATATTTTAGTGGCAAGATTTTGTATAACAAACCATGTGACTGGCAATACTTTGTAAAAAAAACAACAAAAAAAACAACAACAAAAAACATGTTATTGGCGAGACTTTGTATAACTGACCGCTTTCAAAGGCATTTCAAATGAAGACAAGTTTCATTGTTATCAATAAGGTTCCACCGTCAATGTATCACGTTGGTGCAGCCAACAGCCGGCGTACGTCAGCCACGGGCGCACGGCTTACAGAAATAAGTTAGGCGTAGCTGTGTCGGGAGATAAAGCAGTTTGGAATGAAGGCGTGCGCCAGAGGCACTCACGGAGTTGAGTCATTGGGGGCTGGCACTTTGTCACGGTCACGTGACAGCATTCGAGGCTCATAGAGATCTCTCGGACATCCCTCCGGGTTCTCTGTTGCTATACATGTGTTTGGGTTGTAACGAAAATTTTAGGCGTAATTATTAATGCCATTAAATCACAACCAATCCCCACCACTAGCTAATCATCCGATGTTCAGCTAATAATTGTTTAACCAAGCTCTTGAGCAGGTAACACGGGTTTTCACTCGGCCAGTCATAGAGCGATTACCCAAACGCCAGCCTGGAGCGATTACTCAATGGCTAAATATTAGCTAATTAATAATACTAAATATCTGGTGGCCTATCATGACGGTATCGGATGCCCTCTTGTGATATCTGATAGCCCATTGTTGTCCTATTTGGTGCCCCGTTGCTGTGATGTCTGGTGCAGTGGCGTAGGAGAGATTTCTGATGGATCGGTCCGCACCAGGCGGCACTTATTTTTTTTATATTGAGGGTGACATTTTGGACCAGCTGCAGGATATGTTTTCTTCGTGGTAGTGGGGCGTCAAACCTGCTGGTCCTCCACGGGTAGCTCTAACCCTAGCTACGTCATTTATCTGAATCCTAGCTGCGTCACTTATCTGAACCCTAGATACGTCACTTATCTGAACTCTAGCTACGTCACTAATATGAACCCTACATACGTCACTAATCTGAACCCTAGTTACGTCACTGATCTGAACCCTAGCTGCGTCATTGATCTAAACCCTAGCTACGTCACTGATCTGAACCCTAGCTACGTCACTGATCTGAACCCTAGCTACGTCACTGATCTGAACCCTAGCTACGTGACTGATCTGAACCCTAGCTACGTCATTGATCTGAACCCTAGCTACGTCGCTGAACGAAACCCTAGCTACGTCACTGATCGGAACCCTAACTACGTCATTGATCTGAACCCTAGCTACGTCACTGATAGGAACCCTAACTACTTCATTGATCTGAACCCTAGCTACGTCACTGATCGGAACCCTAACTACGTCATTGATCTGAACCCTAGCTACGTCACTGATCGGAACCCTAACTACGTCATTGATCTGAACCCTAGCTACGTCACTGATCGGAACCTTAGTTACGTCAATGATCTGCTGCTTAATTATTATAGTAACTGGTGGCCTATTGTTGTGATATCTGTTCACTTTTTCAGTGATGTATCGTGTTCTTCTCAACATCTGGTCGCCAATCGTTTACAAACCGATCCCATAATGTATCTTTCATGTACCTAGACATTGAATTTCTCTTCCTGCCCCACTTTCAATTACCAATATTCACAAGCAGATAGTGCGGCGGCCTAAGTTGATGGTCTGTAAAGACCTTTTACCTCCTGTATAGGAATGAACCTATAATCTTTGGGGAATTGGCTACTCGCTGTTTGTTCCTGGGTATTGTCTGGGAACCAGCTACCTGGTATTGTCAAGGAATATGTTACCCTGTGACCTGTAATATCTTGAAAAGAACTACCCCTTATTGTTTGGAAACTAGCTTTCCTGTTTTGTCAAGGAACTAGCTATCTTGTATTGTCTAGGAGCTAGCTATCTTGTATTGTCTAGGAACTAGCTATCTTGTATTGCATAGGAGCTAGCTATCTTGTATTGTCTAGGAACTAGCTTTTTGTATTGTCTGGAAACTAGATCTACATGTTCTGTAAGATGGAATAAAGACACCTAAATTATGCAACGAATGCAAATGTTAACCGCATGTTTAGACATGAATTCTGCACCCAATAGACACATTATAGTCAGCTACGGAGCACACACAAAATAACTAGATTAGAAATGGTGTTGGTAGAAGGAAGGATTTTGATGGTGTCAGGGATGGCTTTAGTTGATGGCTCAATGATTATGAGGGTGTCAGGGATGGCTTTAGTTGATGGCTCAATGATTATGATGGTGTCAGCGATGGCTTTAGTTGATGGCTCAATGATTATGATGGTGTCAGGGATGGCTTTAGTTGATGGCTCAATGATTATGATGGTGTCAGGGATGGCTTTAGTTGATGGCTCAATGATTATGATGGTGTCAGGGATGGCTTTAGTTGATGGCTCAATGATTATGATGGTGTCAGGGATGGCTTTAGTTGATGGCTCAATGATTATGATGGTGTCAGTGATGGCTTTAGTTGATGGCTCAATGATTATCTTCATTTTAAAACCTTGCTTTAAGTTGGTGAGACAAGGGGAAGGCATGCGATACAAACTGATTGTTTTGTTCACATTGATCTTATTTATTTTTCAGTTTTAACTACTTTTCTTTTATAGCCTAATTCATAGCCTTATTCAGGGGTCCTAAGATTGGACAAACACGTCTAGACAAACACGTTTATTCATAAGAAATGCCCATTATTAAAAGGCCACGATACTGGACCAACTCATTATTCACAAGACCGAATATTGGACAAACTCATTATTTACATTACCTAAAATTGGACTAACCAGTTATTCACACGACCCAATACGGACCAAGCCATTATTGAAAAGGCCTAATATTGGACCAACCCATTATTCTTAAGACCTAATATTGGACCAACCCATTATTCATAAGACCTAATATTGGACCGACCCATTATACACCAGACCTAATACTGGACCAGTCCAACATTCACAGGGCCTAAGACCGGACCAACCGATTATTCACAATGCCTAAGACTGGTCGCTCCCTTTATTCACAGATCCTGAGATGCTGATGACAGAAGATTGCCCCTCTTTCCCCCTGATGTAGTTCAACAATCCTCGAGGCCCGCACTTGGCCATTCGTCAATCTCAGGACGAGGAGAAGACTTGGTGACTTATTGAATTGAATGGATATAAGAAAATAAAAGATCGCTGCGATCGATTATTCGATACGTTAAGTACTCAGGCCCTGATTAGCTTGGGTACCAGCTAGTCCTGACCTACATCAGCTTCGATACTGTGGTCGATACTTTCCAATGATCGCGTGGGTTACTGTGCTAACTTACTGTCTCATCCCAATCAACACCTCAAAATATTCTCATTTGATCAGACAATGACTCCATTCTACCCCCCCCCCCCCCACCCTCCAGTCCACCCCCCCCCCCCCCCCCCCCCCCCCCCCCCCCCCCCCCCCCACCCCACCCCCCCCCCCCCCCGACGGGACTCACCCAACCTAAGCCCGCCCCTGACGGGACTCACCCAACCTAAGCCCGACCCTAACGGGACTCACCCAAGCTAAGCCCCCCTCCCCTGATGGGACTCACCCTAGCTAAGTCCAACCCGGACGGGACTCACCCAAGCTAAGCCCGCCCCTGACGCGACTCACCCTAGTTAAACCCGCCCCTGGCGGGAATCACCGTATCTAAGCCACCCTCCCCTGACGGGACTCACCCAAGCTAAGCCCACTCTTGACGGGACTCACCCAAGCTAAGCCCGCTCCTGACGGGACTCACCCAAGCTAAGCCCGCTCCTGACGGGACTCACCCAAGCTAAGCCCGCTCCTGACTGAACTCACCCAAGCTAAGCCC
>CAXITT010000025.1:1214086-1235462 GCA_964033795.1 Lymnaea stagnalis | reverse complement strand
TTTTTTTTTTTTTTTTTTTTTTTTTTTTTTTTTTTTTTTTTTTTTTTTTTTTTTTTTTGTTTTGTTACCAGGATGTCATGATCTGTCAATGAACGTTTTTTTGCTAGTACGTCACATCTTCTCGCGGACATTAAACCATTACGTTTAAGTATCTCTTTATTAGCTTTAAAAAAATAATATATCTGTCTACTTATACTTTCAAAGTCCTCATCTGTCTGTCCACTTCTATTTTCAATGCCTTTATTGGTCTGTCCACTTCTATTTTCAATGCCTCTATCTGTCTGTCCACTTATATTTTCAATGTCTTCATCAACTGCAATGTTCTATTCCTTGATCTATGTTCCCTTTGTACGTTGTATGGTCAGTGTTCATAGTCACGTGTCCTTTCAACTTTCTGTCTTTGCTACTTTCCCGCAGAATTATTCCTTTATTTTGTCTCATAAATGACATCTGTATAGATTAATGTTTCCTAGTGAACGTACTGCTCCATAACTCATAAATTATGGTGTTTATTATCCAAAGATTTTCTTGTTTCTGTAACTGTAAGCAAATACCATTTATTGATGTCTACTAGGTCTGTAAGCACATACCATTTATTAAGGTCTATTGGGTATGTAAGCACATAACATTTATTAAGGTCTACAGGTCTGTAAGCACATACCATTTATTGAGGCCTATTGGGTCTGTAAGCACATACCATTTATTGAGGTCTATTGGGTCTGTAAGCACATACCATTTATTGAGGCCTATTGGGTCTGTAAGCACATACCATTTATTGAGGCCTATTGGGTCTGTAAGCACATAACATTTATTGAGGTCTATTGGGTCTGTAAGCACATACCATTTATTGAGGCCTATTGGGTCTGTAAGCACATACCATTTATTGAGGCCTATTGGGTCTGTAAGCACATACCATTTATTGAGGTCTATTGGGTCTGTAAGCACATACCATTTATTGAGGTCTATTGGGTCTGTAAGCACATACCATTTATTGAGGTCTATTGGGTCTGTAAGCACATACCATTTATTGAGGTCTATTGGGTCTGTAAGCACATACCATTTATTGAGGTCTATTGGGTCTGTAAGCACATACCATTTATTGAGGTCTATTGGGTCTGTAAGCACATACCATTTATTGAGGTCTATTGGGTCTGTAAGCACATACCATTTATTGAGGTCTATTGGGTCTGTAAGCACATACCATTTATTGAGGTCTATTGGGTCTGTAAGCACATACCATTTATTGAGGTCTATTGGGTCTGTAAGCACATACCATTTATTGAGGTCTATTGGGTCTGTAAGCACATACCATTTATTGAGGTCTATTGGGTCTGTAAGCACATACCATTTATTGAGGTCTATTGGGTCTGTAAGCACATACCATTTATTGAGGTCTATTGGGTCTGTAAGCACATACCATTTATTGAGGTCTATTGGGTCTGTAAGCACATACCATTTATTGAGGTCTATTGGGTCTGTAAGCACATACCATTTATTGAGGTCTATTGGGTCTGTAAGCACATACCATTTATTGAGGTCTATTGGGTCTGTAAGCACATACCATTTATTGAGGTCTATTGGGTCTGTAAGCACATACCATTTATTGAGGTCTATTGGGTCTGTAAGCACATACCATTTATTGAGGTCTATTGGGTCTGTAAGCACATACCATTTATTGAGGTCTATTGGGTCTGTAAGCACATACCATTTATTGAGGTCTATTGGGTCTGTAAGCACATACCATTTATTGAGGTCTATTGGGTCTGTAAGCACATACCATTTATTGAGGTCTATTGGGTCTGTAAGCACATACCATTTATTGAGGTCTATTGGGTCTGTAAGCACATACCATTTATTGAGGTCTATTGGGTCTGTAAGCACATACCATTTATTGAGGTCTATTGGGTCTGTAAGCACATACCATTTATTGAGGTCTATTGGGTCTGTAAGCACATACCATTTATTGAGGTCTATTGGGTCTGTAAGCACATACCATTTATTGAGGCCTATTGGGTCTGTAAGCACATACCATTTTTGGGTCTGTATTGTCTGGAATAATTCAAACATTGGTACTTTTTTTTTCCAACTCCGAGCACTCAAACGGACGTTCTTAATAATCTCCCCCTTGTCCGTCTGTCCCACTTAAATAATCCTGTTTGTCTGCTCAGTGTGTCTTAACTTTTAAAAAACAGACTGTCTCGTGTTCAACTCATTGTACCATCTCATCTCTGCTACTTCTATTTTGTGTTAATCATTTCCGTCTCAAGCTAATTAATTCTGTCTATCTAATGTTAAGCTGTTTTGACTGCCTGTCACATATATAACTCATTCCTGTCTGTCTCGGGCTAATCGTGTTTGTGTCTGTCTCATGTTAAACAACTGCCGCATGTCTCATGTTAAACAACTGATGCCTGTCTCATGTTAAACAACTGATGCCTGTCTCATGTTAAACCAATTACTGTCAGTCCCATGTTAAACAACTGATGCCTGTCTCATGTTAAACCAATTACTGCCTGTCTCATGTTAAACTACTGATGCCTGTCTCATGTTAAACCAATTACTGCCTGTCTCATGTTAAACAACTGATGCCTGTCTCATATTAATCAACTGATGCCTGTCTCATGTTAAACCATTTACTGTCTGTCTCATGTTAAAGAAATTAATGTCTGTCACATCCCAAACCCAATTACTGTCTGTCTCATGCTAAAGAAATTAATGTCTGTCTCATGCTAAACTAATTACAGTCTGTCTCATGTTAAACAACTGATGCCTGTCTCATGTTAAACCAACTGCTGTCCGTCTGTTGTTAAACCCATTACTGTCTGTCACATGTTAAACCCATTACTGCCTGTGTCATGTTAAACCCAATGCTGTCTGTCTGCTGTTAAACCAGTTACTGTCTGTCTCAAGTTAAACCAATCGCTGCCTGTCATGTACGATTGAATAGGGCTATGGAAACTACGTACTCCGAACCTAATTGTTGTGATAACCTCACACCAGGAGATCAATTACAGATATTGATTTTACGATGTAAAAAAAAAGAAAAAGAAAACCCCACCTCTGTCCCCCGCCCCCATTCCATGCCTTGCCCTCCCCCAGCTCCACTTCCATCAATAACTCCGTTTGAAAGGATGTAAAGGTAAAAACTGCATTGTGTGCACAGCATGATAATAGCAGGACCAAGTTAACAAGAGTTCCATATTTCAATTGAACAAAAGCACATCAGCAGCAGTCCTTTGATGGGCAATGTGTTAATTAACATTTCAATTAGGGGGGACAGGGATTATGCATTAAAGTAGAAAAGAGCAGGGGCGGGCACTGGCCATGGTTTCATCTGTCACATAATTACGCGCTCTTTGTTGACAGTAGACCTGGGGAGAACGTGTTTATACATGAGTCTTATCTAGCTATGATTCGAGTCGAGCAGTCCGCCAACCAGTCTGTCTAGCAGTCCGTCATCAAATCTGTCATTTAGTTAAGCAGTCCGTCATCCAATCTGTCAAGCAGTCCGTCATCCCATCTATCAAAGCAGTCAGGCAGTTCGTCATCCAATCTGTCAGTTAGTCAGGCATTCCGACATATAATCGGTCAGTCAGTCCGTCATCTAATCTGCCAGTCAGTCATGCAGTCCATCATCCAATCTGTTAGTCTGTCAGGCAGTCCGTCATCCACTCTGTTGGTCTGTCAGGCAGTCTGTCATCCAATCTGTCATTCCTTCAGGCAGTCCGCCATCCAATATGTTAGTCTGTCAGGCAGCCCGTCATCTAATCTATTAGTCACACAGTTGGTCTTACAATCTATTACCAGCCAGTCATTTAGTGTTAGTCACTCATTCTAGCAGTTAGTCACACAATCAAGCGGTCAAGTACTCATTCTATTAGTCACGCAGTCAAGCAGTTAGTCACACAATCAGATAGTCAGCCATTTAAACTATCAGTCACTCACTAAGACAGTCAACTATTCTCATGGTTTCAATAAATTTGTACAAACACTTTACTTCTCACAAAATGTAAATACTGTAACTATCAAAACATACGTAATATTATGTGCTTGTCAAATATTCTAAAATAACATTGTAAACGCATATATAACCCTGTCACCAAACATATATTATGTAACCTGACATAAATGATAGCTCACCGTGTAGTGGTTATGTTAATATACTTTAAGCGATACGATTTGACTTCCAAATAAAAGATATAATGATGATTGTGACAATCACAGTGAAGCGTTTGACTTGTCTCCCTTTCCTTCTCCGAGAATACATTATCTTAATCAGTGTGTTCGTCAGAGAGACCTATTGGTTTATTTTTTATCAGAGACTGATTTCAATTTCAGAATTAGAACCCCGGGGTCGAGGTTTAAAAAAAAAAGGAAAAAGCAGATTTCGCGTGAAATGTTGGGCGTGAACTCCTCAAGGGTTGTATTTCGGCGTTTCTCATTCGGCCGACATATGGGGGGCCTAGCAACACTAACATTATGCTAATCTCTCTAACAGCTTGTTTGAATCTCAGTCAATGACAATAACACTCGACTAATCTCTAACTACCTGAAAACAAGTCTATGACCAAAAAAAAAAATCAATCACAAACGCAATGACACCATGGGCAGCAGCAGTTCTTAGTCTGTGGGTCGTGATCCCTTTCGCGGGGGTGGGGGGGGATTGGGGGGGGGGTCGAACGACCTTTACACACAGAAGTCGCCTAAGACCATCGGGAACACATATTTATGAAGCAGCAACGAAAATATTTTATCATGGTTGGGTGTCGCCAGAACATGTGGAACTTTATTATTATTAGGGCCTCTGCTTGAGGATGGTTGAGAACCACTGATGTAATAGGGACAACAAAATGTCAATCTTGTTGCAGTAGTAATCCGCCAAACGGATTAGCAGTTCGCCATATTTCTGTATTATACTGAGAATGGAAAAAAAAAATCAAATTAAAATCCTATTGGATTTTATTGTGAGGCGTTCGTGGTGTCATATAGAACTTCTGCAATCGGTGAAGCGTTGGCGCGAATCATTTGTTTTCTCCCCACTTTTCCCAACCTACTATTTTCCCTATAATTTCTCCTTCTCTTTATCAGCTTCTCATTTCTGTTCTCATATCTGCCACCTCCCCCCACCCCCACACCCCAAATTTCGGCTGTTTTAAATCTAAATTTAAATAATTCAACGCTTGGTGTCGGGCTGAAAGATAATTAAAGTAGTATTGACTATTTCGTGTTGCCTCATGTTTTAATCAATACCCCCGAGCAGTGCTCAATTTACACGCTACAAGCCTGGTGGTGCGTAAAGTTTCGGGATTTCCCACAAAAGAAGTTAATTTTCATCGTGCTTTTTTATCAATACAGATTTTAATTATTAGTTGTTTTTTTAATATTTAAAAAAAAAAATTGTTTTGATTTGTTTTTGTCTTTTTGTTTCTTTTTTGTGTAGTTGTTGCGTTTTTAAAAATTTATTATAGAGTTTGAAAACGAGTTTTTGTGGGGCACCAGCACGACAAAAAAAATTAATTTTCGGAGAGAAAAGAAAAGAATGATTTGGTGCATTTCATTTCCGCTTTCATATCATTTGTGGTTGTCATGGTTTGGCGAAGTAAACTTGGATCGGATGACGTCACCATGAATTTGTGAGGAAAGAAATGATTCAGAGTAAAAATATACTTTTTTTTTTTTTGTAAACTCTATTATTGCGTCACTTTTAATTAACTCGACTTAACTTACTTGAATCGAGTTTAGAAACAAAAAAAAAAAAAAAAAAAACATAATTTTGGAACCAACCGAAAATGTTAAAAGTTGGCGGCATCAACGGGCACGCTACTCTGTTTTACATTAATTTGTATTTTTTTTTTTTTTTGTAAACTCTATTATTGCGTAACTTTTAATTAACTCGACTTAAATTACTGGAATCGAGTTTAGAAACAAAAAAAAAACAAAAAAAAACATGATTTTGGAACCAACCGAAAATGGTAAAAGTTGGCGGCATCAACGGGCACGCTACTCTGTTTTACAATAATTTGGACGTACCCTGTATTAAAAAAAAAGAGCTTGTAATTATATTCTAAATTAAGAGATATGATCCCGTCTTGCCCGAGTAAAACTGGACACGATTTGGGTAACTGTCTGCCTAATTTTACGAAGTCTTACTGGTATATGCTCCAGTGTTTTTTTTTATTAATTACGAAATTAACAATGCAACTCAACCCAGAAACCGAATATCGAAAGTCCAATTTTTTTTTCTTCTGTGACTTAATTTCTGAAAAAAAAAATATGCCCATGTCTTGGAAGGGTACACTTAGCAGCTCATGAGTCAGAGTTTCCTTGTTTTTTAAAAAAAATATCATTACAGAAGTTTGAGTTTGTGACATCATTTGGGTGTTCTTGTTTATACACATGTATATGATCTTCTAATGACCAAACGTTCAATTACTAAACTATTCAGAGACAAAGAGAATGACGTCATTAAGTAGATTCGAGAAAGAAATATGAAGGTATGAACATCCTTGAAATCCGGCATCACCCAACCAGCAGGAGCTAACTATTCAGACAGTGCGTGTTACGCGGTGGAATAACTTGGTGTAATATCGCCCAAGGCGAACTCCCAAAATGGGCGCCCCACACATACATTTTTATGTCCCTGTTTAAACCGTTAAAATTTTTGGTTAAGCCTGATTCTATCTTCTTCTGTCCGCTTTTCCCGCTGTGGTGTCGAGGGGAGCTATTGTGACGCAAGGTGTGAAGCCTGCTGGGGGTTACACGTGAATATTTAGGGTGTCCCTAACACATGCATACCGTGATCCCCATCCTCCTTTTGACCCCCCTCCTCCTTTTGAACACCTTCTCCTTATGACCACCTACCACTTTTGACCAACTCCTACTCTTACCACCTCCCACTTTGACCACCTCCCACTTTTGACCACCTCCAAATTTTACCACCTCCCACTTTTGACCACGTCCTACATTTGACCACCTCCCACTTTGACCATCTCCCACTTTGACCACCTCCTTCTTTTGACCAACTCCCACTTTTGACAACCTCCCACTTTTGACCACAAGCATTTGCTGTATTTTCGAAAAAAAAGCACACACTCAAATTATATTTCCGTATTTTTAAAGAATTTAATGCTATCAACAGTTAAAGAATTTCATGCTATCAACAGTTAAAGAATTTGATGCTATCAACAGTTAAAGAATTTGATGCTATCAACAGTTAAAGAATTTGATGCTATCAACAGTTAAAGTATTTTATGCTATCAACAGTTTAACAATGTTCTTGTTATGTATCTGTAAACGACAACCGAAAGCCTCTTTTTAAATTCATATTTAAAAGCGCACCCTTGTCAATAAATGTTCATTTAGAATGCATACACCGAAAATAAATTATCTTGAAGATTTTGACAGAGCGCATGGGCAAGCCATTGGAAAATAATTTTTAAAAATTAGCTTTTACCCCATAAATAATTTTTTTTTAAAAATTAAAACTTTTGGCTCAGAGGATTTTGAATAACATTTTCTGGAAATATTGTAATATCAGGACCCTCCATGCCAAATTTGGCTCTTATCCATTTTGTTGATTTAACGTATTTAATAAATATTATTCCATAGCAGCCTTTCCGTGCATACAAGTCACATCAGCACTAAAGCTAGTGACAGCTGACCATAGACGTAGGTACGTTCAAACAAGTGAATTACTGATTAACCAAAGTGACAATGCAGCCAGAAGAGCGCCCACTCGAACAAACACTCACATGCAACCCACACCACACACACACACACACACACGCACATGACCACCGTTCCCCTCGGTTAATGGTGGCGAGGGTCGCACGACGCACGGGACATTAGCGATGCTATCAATTAATAGGTGGATTGCCCTGAAATGGAGAAAAACAAAAGGCAACAATGGATTCGTGCTTCCTTCCCACGAATCAATGACCCTAGCACAGGTCGCCAAAAGCCATCAGAGTTTGGTGTGTCACTGTCCAGTATGCCAACAGCTGGATGTGCCACTGCCCAGTCTGACAATAGTTGGATGTGTCACTGTCCATTATGCTCATAGCTGGAAGTGTCACTGTCCAGTATGCCAGTAGTTGGATGTGCATGTGCCCCTTGTACATGAAATAGAAGCACAAGGTGGCCAGTAATTGGATGTGTCTATCCCGTGCCCAATACTTGGATATGCCCTTGTACAGTATGCCCATACTCGGAAGTTTCCCCACACAGTATGTCAATCGCCTCACGGTTCTATTCGCCCAGGCTACGACGTGGTAAAAATGATTTTTGTTAAGACTTTTATATGACCTCTGACCTGAGTCTCGTACATTTCGCTGTAACCTTTGACCTGAGCATCGTACATGCAGCTTAAAGGAAACTTTAATTCGCGAGTCACAAGCTTAATTTATAATTATTTACTCTATCGCGGGGTTTAATTGATGACAACTCTAGAATTATAGGGTCCCGAGTGATCTCAACCGATTCAATCAAAACAGCTGGTGGTTCTGGAGTTCGATCCCCACCAAAGACTACACAAACAAAGGCACAACCAGCACCCCGTGTGGATGGGACCCGTTACCTTTGGATCCCACCTCATCAAAGAGAAGCCAGACTCTGAATTCAAACGCGGAGATGGAGTCCCGCAGGCGGTATAACATTGACACAATGAAAATTCCGACAACTCCTGTGACGCTAATGGTGTCCCAGCTGCATCATCCACATGTGATGTTCCTGTTGGGTAATCCACGTGAGAGGAGAGAGGTCAGTTGCCGTCTAAGAATCCTGCTTATCCTTCTAAAGATAATTCCTATGCCTTGTGATTTCTTCCTGCGGGGTCTACACCATCGTAAAATTGTGACGTCTACACTATCGTCACATTGTGAAATCTACACCATCGTCACATTCTGACTCTACACCATCGTTACATTGTGAATCTACACCATCGTCACATTGTGACGTCTATACCATCGTCACATTGTGAAATCTACACCATCGTCACTTTGTGAGGTCTATACCATCGTCACATTGTGAAATCTACACCATCGTCACATTGTGAAATCTACACCATCGTCACATTGTGAGGTCTATACCATCGTCACATTGTGAGATCTGTACCATCGTCACATTGTGAGGCTTGTACCATCATCATATTGTGAAATCTACACCATCGTCACATTGTGAGACCTGTACCATCGTCACATTGTGAAATATACACCATCATCACATTGTGAAATCTACACCATCGTCACATTGTGAAGTCTGTACCATCGTCACATTATGACGTCTACACATCCTCACATTGTGACGTCTAAACCATCGTCAGATTGTGAAATCTACACCATCGTCACATTGTGAAATCTAACCATCGTCACATTGTGAGGTCTACACCATCGTCACATTGTGAAATCTACACCACCATCACATTGTGAAATCTACACCATCGTCACATTGTGAAGTCTGTACCATCGTCACATTGTGACGTCTACACATCCTCACATTGTGACGTCTACACATCGTTACATTGTGAGTCTACACTATCGTCACATTGTGAAATCTACACCATCGTCACATTGTGAGGTCTATACCATCGTCACATTGTGAAATCTACACCATCGTCACATTGTGAAATCTACACCATCGTCACATTGTGAAATCTACACCATCGTCACATTGTGAGGTCTATACCATCGTCACATTGTGAGATCTGTACCATCGTCACATTGTGAGGCTTGTACCATCATCATATTGTGAAATCTACACCATCGTCACATTGTGAGACCTGTACCATCGTCACATTGTGAAATATACACCATCATCACATTGTGAAATCTACACCATCATCACATTGTGAGGTATACACCATCGTCACATTGTGAAGTCTGTACCATCGTCACATTGTGACGTCTACACATCCTCACATTGTGAGTCTACACCATCGTCACATTGTGACGTCTACACCATCGTCACATTGTAAAATCTACACCATCGTCCCATTGTGACATGTACACCATCGTCCCGTTGTGACGTCTACACCATCGTCACATTGTGACATGTACACCATCGTCCCGTTGTGATATCTACACCATCGTCACATTGTGACATCTACACCATCGTCCCGTTGTGACATCTACACCATCGTCCCGTTGTGACATCTACACCATCGTCCCGTTGTGACATCTACACCATCGTCCCGTTGTGACATCTACACCATCGTCCCGTTGTGACATGTACACCATCGTCCAGTTGTGACATCTATACCATCGTCCCGTTGTGACATGTACACCATCGTCCTGTTTTGACATCTACACCATCGTCCCGTTGTGACATCTAAACTACCGTAACGTTGGGACGGATGATTCCAACCCCCCCCCCCCCCCCCGAAAAAAAAAGACGTATTGGGAATAGTTTCAGATAGATTGAACTGACTCATCATAAACTGCTCTTGGCAAGCTAACTTGTCCAACTGCAGCAGATGAGATAGTTGGCCCACCTCAGAAGATGACCCCATGAATTGGGTCCACTGTACACTGTCCACATGAAGTGTGTGATATAATCATGGCGTCGAATAAAGCTGTTGTATAATAGAATCCTATAACAGTCGCGTATAAATGGTGTCTGTTAGTGTCTCGCATAGTAGAGTCGTATGACGGCGTCGTGTTAGGGTGTCATATATGACGTTTCGTAAAAGAGTGGTATAATGGTGTCTTCTAAAGGTGTAGAGTAATGGCGTCGTATGAAGGTGTCTTATAATCGTGTCATGTAATGGTGCCGTGTAATGGTGACGTGTAAAATGTTGTCACATTATGGTGACGTAAAAGCATGTCGCACGATAGTTTAATATAATGGTGTCTTATTTTGTGATATAAATGTGACAGAGAATGATGTCATGTCATGGTGTCATATAATCGTGTCTTATTATGGTGTCATACAATGGTGTCCGCAATTAGATGAAAAGGTAACTTATTTCTACAAAGTTTCATTAATTTGTTTCATTTTTTTTCTTCTATTGGGTTGTAAAATATAACTTGGTCCTTTGTTTGAAAATAAAAATTCCTGTCAAAATTAAAATAACTTTGTTGGTCTTTTACAAATAAATGTGTGGGTCTCTCTTGACAATAACTTTAATAGGCGCTTGAAACTAGATATATATATATATATATATGGTAAAAGCATATTCTTCATCACGTGAACGGGAATCTAAAGTAAGTTGTAACAAACTCATCCCCCCCGAAGACCCTCTTCAACTATCAACGGGCATCTGACAGTCTTTTCACGTTTAAGTTATTTCTTTAAGACAATTCAAATCATTAATGACAACGTTTGGGTTTAAAAACGTATAATTTGGGGTTTGGGTGTGGCCCCGGGGGGGGGGAGGGTGGGAGCGCTGATAACTGCCATCAGTTAGGGTCACGCCATGGAGATTGCTATCTTTTTCAAAACCGTTCCGGTGCCCATAAAGGGCAGACATGCGCACGCACAGTATCGCGGTGTGAATGTTTAATGAACAGTTTGGGGGAGATCACTCGTGCACTTTTGTGATGGGATGGAGATAACGCGTACCCGTCAATCTCTTTTGGTCTGGTGCAGATTTTTTGATGACGTTGCATCGGTGAAGAATATTCATTTCAATCGAAATACCAGTAGTTCTGGACAGTAGTGAGTCTTGTACAGATTGACCTGGTCGTTGATAATAACAAATACGTTCTTAAATTTTCAGTCGTTCCATTACAGTACTGTTTGTAAATGGGTACCCACGCAGGGAGGGTAGGGGGTCGTTTGTTGAGTTTCTTGTACAAAAAATATGAACGTAAAAATAAATTAGAGAACTTCAGCAACAAATAACAGAATCTCCCCTCAAATAGTTGATAAAAGTTTGTCATTTTAAGACAATCCCTTTAATAGCATGTTTAACAACTCAAGTTAATTGTAAAGTAACCTTACAGAGACTTTTTTTTTTTTTTGGTGACCACTTGTGAGAACCCCAAAGGGATTGCGACACATCGGTGGAGAACCGCTGCCTAAGCGCGTATGTAAACTATCTGCAGTATTTCACCAAATTGCTGGCCAGGAAGCACCAGCGTGCACCGTCTTATAATAGGATCATTGTTCACTTCTGTCAAGACATTCACGAGCTACACCAAATGCGGGGGTGTCCGGTGTCATCCTGAAAGAAGTCTACTTGGGATAATTCTCCAATGTTTCTCTCTCACGCTCTGATCTGCCGTACCTGGCATACCCCCCGGATGGACGCCAACAACATGTTCTACATTCCATCTCTCACCTCATTTGTCTTAATAAACACTTGTAACGCCTGCTGCAGCCCCACCCCCCTCTTCCATTACGTGGCTTGCGTCTGTCTGGCTTTGGCTGCGGCATCTTAATATAAAAAAAAAAAATTAAAAAAAACTACTCCTTGAACCGTGCTTAGATGTCGCAACAAGTTTAAAGTCGATCAGTTTTCGATGAACCGACCTACTGCCGTTTCTCAACATTTCTGACGATCGATTTTGTGAAATTGAGAATTTCAATGTTGTTTGACTATTTGAGTTTCCTGTACATACAATAAAATAATGTTCAAATTATGCCTGGCCAAAAGAATAGCTTTATAAAGAAGAGACAGTGTTGACATTTAAAACAGCAACGAAAAAAAAAAAGCGCTCAGAAATTCAATACCGTGTTGAGAATTGTGTTGTTGTTTTAGATTGAATTTAAACATTGAGAAAGGTGGGGGGGGGGGGGGGGAATAAACTCTATTGTTGTATTATATTTGCCACATGAAAAGTTCAAAACGATAATCATAAGTTTACAATCCAAAATAGCAGAGAGGTCTCGTATTAATATTTATACATCTACCAAGTCTTTGACTGCTGGCTCTACCAAGTCTTTGACTGCTGGCTCTACCAAGTCGTTGACTGCTGGCTCTACCAAGTCGTTGACTGCTGGCTCTACCAAGTCTTTGACTGTTGGCTCCACCAAGTCTTTGACTGTTGGCTCTACCAAGTCTTTGACTGTTGGCTCTACCAAGTCTTTGACTGTTGGCTCTACCAAGTCTTTGACTGGCTCTACATCTCATTTGCCACGTCTTTGACTACTGTCTCTGTATAACGTAAACCAAGTAGTTGACTACTATATAATGCATCTCTTATGCCAAAGCTTTGACTACTGTCTCTTTCTATTATGTTAAGTCTTTGACTACTATCTCTTAAACTCTAATGCAAAATCTTTGACTGGTGTCTCTACATCTCTTATGCCAAATCTTTGACTGCTGTCTCTACATCTCGTAAGCCAAATCTTTGACTGCTGTCTCTACATCTCGTAAGCCAAATCTTTGACTGCTGTCTCTACATCTCGTAAGCCAAATCTTTGACTGCTGTCTCTACATTTCGTGAGGCAAATCTTTGACTGCTGTCTCTATATCTCTTATGCCAAATCTTTGACTGCTGTCTCTACATCTCTTATGCCAAATCTTTGACTGCTGTCTCTACATCTCGTAAGCCAAATCTTTGACTGCTGTCTCTACATTTCGTGAGGCAAATCTTTGACTGCTGTCTCTACATCTCATAAGCCAAATCTGTGACTGCTGTCTCTACATCTCATGAGACAAATCTTTGACTGCTGTCTCTACATCTTGTAAGCCAAATCTTTGACTGCTGTCTCTACATCTCGTAAGGCAAATCTTTGACTGCTGTCTCTACATCTCGTAAGCCAAATCTTTGACTGCTGTCTCTACATCTCGTAAGCCAAATCTTTAACTGCTGTCTCTACATCTCATGAGGCAAATCTTTGACTGCTGTCTCTACATCTCGTAAGCCAAATCTTTGACTGCTGTCTCTACATCTCGTAAGCCAAATCTTTGACTGCTGTGTCTACATCTCATAAGCCAAATCTCTGACTGCTTTCTCTCCACGTCGTAAGTCGTGTATCCTTTTCAATAAAAAAATATTTCCCTTCTGGCGCCGCCTTGAGATAACGACCTGGTTATTTCCATTTTATTTAGCGGAATCATCAAACTAATCAATTTTCATACTCATCAGATGTCTGCGTAGTGCAAGCCAGGGCCATAAAGAGTGAATAAGACCCTCACTCTCCTCACAGCTTGAATTAGTAGAATTGAGTTGCTACATTAACGCTTACTGAACTAAAAAATAATAACCATATTGCCAAATGGAGTAATTTACTGGCTGTAAGCGTAATGTTCTTCAAAACCCGTACAGTTTTACTCGAAGTGGAAGCAACTCCTTTAACATATAATTTACTTAAAAATAAAGGGAAGTGTTTTACTTTATGAGATGGGAGACCACCGTGGAGAGTATCGGGATGAAAATCAAAAGGATCGATTTCTGGTAGTATCGTGCGATTACTTTGGTTACTCAACTGCCTCTTGGGCAATATTCATTCTAAAGATGTTTTATCGATTACTTTATATTGTCGCCCTAGTGACACGTTAGGATAACCTGATTATTTTTTACTAGTTTTGCAAGTGTCAAAAGGTCATCTGACTATTGTTGCCGCTCTTGCTGGAACCAAAGTTCACAAAGGCGTTTTAGAGCTTGGCTGACTTCCAGTGTGTTCAACCATCTGCTCTCTCACTTCCGTTGTGGCGAGCGGTTCTGCTGGTGTTTCTTGCCTGCGCGTTAGTCTGTGTGTGTGTCTGCCAGAATGTAAGTCTGTTTTATGTGTCTGCCAGCACATCGCTACGCCTGCCCGGTGGTGTCGAGCAGACTTTGCCAAAGGCAACATGTATGATGCGACGCCATTATTCTTTCATGTGCAATTACTGAACTGTGTGGGACAAAGCGTCGAATGCGGGGCTGTCCCACTCGACAGTGGTCGTTACCGGGGGGTCTCCAGGGGGACATCCAGACGTCACGCCGCACTTTATTATTGGAGTGGCTTTTTTTTTTTTTTTGGTCAGGAATTTTTCATAGTTATTGACCGGAGGGGGGGGGAAGCGGGGGGGGAGGGGGGGTAAAGATGGTCTGAAATATAACACTGTCATTGAAAACAATTGGACGCTACGGCTGATTGAGAAGGGCTTTGCCGAGTCCTTTCGCGAACAGGAATAGACGTAGTTGATGGCAAAGTTGTTGCAGTCATCCCAACTCATCGTTTAAAAAAAAAACAATGTTACCACATATATAAAACTGAAGGGTTCAATTAATTTCACTTAAACAACCATCTTATGGTATGCACCATCGGTGGGGGGACTAATCTTTTAGCAGCGCCCCCGCCTTTGATGTCAAAATATGTGCCGCACCCCCTCCCTACCCCGTCCCACACCACAGAAAGAGAATGCTAATAATATTGCAAATAAACCTGATTGGCCGGGCCTTTCCGCACCTCCTGACGCTGTCTCCCGCAACCCCTGACGCTGTCTCCCGCAACCCCTGACGCTGTCTCCCGCAACCCCTGACGCTGTCTCCCGCACCTCCTGACGCTGTCTCCTGCACCTCCTGACGCCGCCTCTCACACCTCCTGATGCTGCCTCGCGCACCTCCTGACGCTGTCTCCCACACCTCCTGATGCTGCCTCCCCCACCTCCTGATGCTGCCTCCCGCACCTCCTGACGCTGTCTCACGCACTTCCTGACGCTGCCTCCCGCACCCCCTGACGCTGTCTTCCACACCCCCAAGGGTCTTGGCATGCATGGTTTGAAAAACAAACAATTTCTTTAATGAATAAATCTTGATCTATTGTTGCCAGCTAATGACATGGATCAGAGATATGAATATTAGGGGGGGGGGTGGGGTGGAGGGGTGATCAGCACCAGGAGGGATTTTTTCTTCTATTTTTAGACAAGTGTCAATTTCGTCTAACTGCGGATGTTTGTTTTGTTTATGGTGTGTGTGTGAGTGGGAAGGGGCTGTCAGGAAAAATTTGTGTTGATCTCATAGAATACAATGATGTCATAGAATGCAATGATGTCATAGAGTACAATGATGTCATAAAATTCAATGATGTCGTAAATGAATATCACATGCGTACGTTTGCATTGTATGCTAGTATCGATCTTGATCTTGACAAGAGAAATCAGATTAGCGATACCGCTCCGTGCAAGTCTTTGCGATTATCGAAGAAAATTTGGCTTAGGAACGTCAAACCCCTTCTTAGTCACGTGACCGTCATAATTCTGAAGTTTTTTTTTTTCTTTTTAGTTCATTTTTGGAAAAGCTTTGTTGTAAAAAAAAAAAATATATATATATATATTTTAAATCAGAGAACCAGCAGGATTTTAAAATATTTGGGTAGCCCTTTAGAGAACAACATGATTATCAAACATGTGGGTAGCCACTTAGAAAACAACACGATTATCAAACATTTGGGTAACAGCTTAGAGAACAGCATGTGAAAAAACATCAAGGTAGCAGCTTAGAGAACAACATGATTATAAAACATTTGGGTAGCCACTTAGAGAACAACATAATTGAAATACATTTGGGTGCCACTTAGAGAACAACATGATTATAAAACATTTGGGATTCCTTTTAGAGAACAATATGATTATAAAACATTTGGGTACTACTTAGAGAACAACATGATTTTAAAACATTTGGGTAGCCACTTAGAGAACCACATGATAATAAAAAATTTTGGTAGGCACTTAGAGAACAACATGATTATAAAACTTTTGGGTAGCCACTTAAAGAACAACATGATTATAAAACATTTGAGTAGCAACTTAAAGACCAACACGATAATAAAACATTTCGGTAGCCACTTAGAGAACAACATGATTATAAACCATTTGGGTAGCCACAAATAGAACAACATCATTAAAATACATTTGTGATCCTTTTAGTGAACAATAGGATTATAAAACATTTGGGTACCTACTTAGAGAACAACATGATTATAAAACATTTGGGTACCTACTTAGAGAACAACATGATTATAAAACATTTGGGTACCTACTTAGAGAACAACATGATTATAAAACATTTGGGTACCTACTTAGAGAACAACATGATAATAAAACATATCGGTAGCCACTTAGAGAACAACTTGATTATAAAACATTTGGGTAGCCACTTACAGAAAAACATTTTTATAAATGGAGAACGATAGTTTTCATGTCATCTGTGGCCTCCCATTGGTCCAAGGACTAAGGGACATGATGATGATGATTTTTGATGTTATTACAAACCATTTGGGTAGCCACTAAGAGAACAACATGATTATAAAACATGTGGGTAGCCATTTAGATAACAAAATGATTATAAAACATTGGGTAGCCACTTAGAATACAACATGATTATAAAACATTTGGGTAGCCACTTAGAGAACAACATGATTTTAAAACATTTGTGTAGGCACTTCGATAACAACATGATTATATTTTCATTTCTATTGTTGGCTGAGGAAGGCTTTATGCCGAAACGTCCTTGTTTTTTGTCCTGTTACCTTATTTCAAGCTTCCACATACCTCGTTTCACTATTTCATTTATTATAAATGGAGAAGGATAGTTTTCATGTCATCTGTGGCGCCCCATTGGTCCAAGGAATAAGGGACATGATGATGATTTTTATTATTATTATTATAAACCATTTGGTTAGCCACTTAGAGAACAACATGAAAATAAAACATGTGGGTAGCCATTTAGAGAACAACATGATTATAAAACATGTGGGTAGCCACTTAGAGTTCAACATGATTATAAAACATTTGGGTAGCCACTTAGAGAACAACATGATTATAAAAAATTTGGGTAGCCACTTAGAGAACACATGATTATAAAACGGTTAATGATTCATTTTAAAAATTAAGCTTATATTGTTGCGTCTACGTATTTATAGCCCACTATATACTGATATGTGTATTTAAAGTTGTGGTCAAATATCAGCAATGTTCAAATACGGATATGATTTCAACTAATGACAATTGTCTTCAAACATTATCAATACGCTAATATAGTACAAAATATCCGCTACAATTAAGCAAATATTTTATTCAGCCATTGATGGGATTTGTAACTTGAGTAACAGCACCGTTTTAATATTGACCACGGCCCATAATCTCTCTATTGTAACATTATCCGAGAGATGATCTATTGTGTAACTATTGACTATTGACCCCATTAGCCCGGGGGTCTTTGATCCAGGTCTGTATTGACGGAACGTGCGCGCGCTCCGGCCTGCTCGCCTTACCCCCCCCCCACCGCTTGTATTAATCAGAGCGACGAGATGGCCCGATTGTTTGTCTGGCAATACGCTTGCATTCCTGCACTTTCCACCATAATCCCAATTTTTTCTACCCCTCCTCCCCCCCCCCCCTATTCCATGTTCCGTTAAGCGATTGAATTATCTTAATCCACTTCACATGACTATTCCCCCAGCACCGGCTGTCAGTGGAGTGGACTTAGTTTTGCCGGCAATCTCCAGGCCCCAGCCGTCTCATGTTTCAGTGTTTGAACCGTGCACCCGAGCCGATAAACTGATCCGGCTCCCGAGACACGTAATCGTATTTTACATGTAATCGCATTCATAGATATAAAAAAAATAATAATTGTCTAATGTACACCAAACGTATGGTGTTCGTATTTCACATGTATTCTCAAACATGGATATAAACAAAAAACAATGAGTGTTTAATGCGAGCTAAAGATAATGGCACGTAAGGCGTGCAAAAAAAGGGGGGGGGGGGCTCGAGGGGGTGAAACCCCCGGGGTGGTCCTTGTCTTTGCCGCCCTAAAATTGACGCAAACACGAAAAATTGTTTACATCACATGAGAAATCGATATCCTATAAAGTCATAGATATTTGTCTGGATATGAAATGCTTACCCCTATTTTCTAAGCAAATGGACGTACAAAATTGTACATAATTAAACATAACATTTTCAACATCCTGCATAGTAAATGTGTATTTATACACAAGTCATGCAAGTCATCAGTGAGTAAGTATATTATACGTGTAATCAGAAGTGTGTAACTGGACACACCTTTCATTTGTGCAACTGGCCACACCATTCATATTGTCCAACTGTACACACCATTCATATTGTACAACTGTACACACCATTCATATTGTACAACTGTACACACCATTCATATTGTACAACTGTACACACCATTCATATTGTACAACTGTACACACTATTCATATTGTACAACTGTACACCATTCATATTGTGCATTTGGACACACTCATTCATATTGTCCAACTAGACACACTGTTCACATTTAGCAACTGGCCACACCCATTCATTATGTGCAACTGGACACATCATTCATATTGTGCATTTGGACACACCATTCATATGGTGCCACTGGACACACCATTCATATTGTGCCAATGGACACATCATTCATATTGTGCATTTGGACACAACATTCATATTGTGCCACCGGACACACCATTCATGTTGTGCCACTGGACACACCATTCATTTTGTGCCACTGGACACACCATTCATATTGTGCAATTAGACACATTAGTTCATATTGTGCAACTGGAAATACCATTCATATTGTGCAACTGGACACACCATTCATACTGTGCCACTGGACACACTATTCACACGCTTCTGTGATGTGGCCTTAACTCACTGACATTTGTGTAGTCATCTAGGTTTATTTCTTTTGTTTCTGTATATTGTAAATGTTATTTCATCGAATTGTCGACCACTTCTGACACCAATGTAACAGTCTCCCGTTTTCGCTAATCTTGTAATAGGTATTGTCTTCATCATGCACGTGATTCTCACAGCGTCCTTAAATGAAATACCGAGTTTTGTTTGGCGCACTTCTCTTGTATTAAATGACTCACTGAATCATAGAGTAAAATTTGAAGGTAAAATAATAGCACCCCCAATACAGTTGATAGTTGAATGATGATAACACATCATTATGTAGCTCAAATAATAGTTATAACCTTGGACAATAGAGAAAGTCAACCTCCTTTATAACAATTACGTATATAACTCTCTTTCTCTCACGCTGTCTCTCTTTCCCTCTCTCAGGCTCTCTCCCTATTTCTCTTTCTTTCTCTCTCTTAATCCCTACCACTCTCTCTCTCTCCTCTCCCCTCTCTCTCTCTCTCTCTCTCTCTCTCTCTCTCTCTGAAAAAAACATGGCTGAGTCATCCATCTTCATACTTTTTTGTACTCCCCTTTTTAAAAGATCTTCCTTTCTCGTACATATTCAAACTGTCAAAATCCCAAGAAGACACATGTATCACAACAGCCAATGACATCTGTTTCTATTAATTCCATTTGTCTTCTAATTTGAAAACAAAACCTTTTTTTCTAAATTAGTGACACCAGAAAATTAACAACAGCAAATAATAATAGCGCTTAGCGTACAGTTTAGACACAACGTAATTAATCATTAACTCTCAGAGTAAAGACGTGTGGCTAAATTAACGAGACACTCTGGCTGTTGTCAGGATTCTCTTTAAAAATAAACACAGTTTTTGGGTGGGTTTTCGGGAAGAAGCTTACGTAAAAATGAACCACACCTGAACGATGATAACTGGCTGCTGGAACAACGCAAGGGGGGAAAAAAACACGCTTTGTCATTCGATCCAATGTGCAGGTTACGGCAAGAAATTCGTGTTTTTTTGTTTTTTTTAATGCAACAATAATTTGTTCAAAAGTTTGACATTTTCTGAGAATTGAAAAAAAAAAATTTTGTTTTTATACTTCCTGATGTTATTTTCAAAGGTTTATAGCTGCTAACAATATATTGAAAGGTTGATAGTTGTTGAAATTATATCGAAAGGTTGATAGTTGCTGACATTATATAGAGAGGTTGATAGTTGCTGACATTGTATTGAAATGTTTCACAATACCTTATCATGACTCGCAAATTTGGCTCTGGGAAAAGTTCTCAGACCTGTATGCTGTATAACAATGCACCTTTGTCATTAATCAGTGGCGAATGGACGTATCGCTGGTAATCGGTTGAAAGAATATCGCGTTAAATCGCCTGTCATGGATGAAAATAATGGGTTTTAGAGATGGGGTGGGGGGGTGTAATAATGAATCTTGTCCCCTGGTGTCAAACACTCGAGCTACGCTTCTGCGGTGACGTAGAAGGGGGAGGAAGGCAGATGAGATAGGTCGCTCAGGTGTAAATTTTTCTTTATATAAAGAGGCGGCACTTGCACTAGTTGCACCTTTAGGCATTGTATCTATGAGCAACACCATTGGCGATAAGGGTCGGCTATAATTTCCTATTTATCGGGAAGATAAAAATAAAGTATACATTTCGCAATATTCAGTTCGTTGAAAGTTGAAATGTTTGGAATGTCAAACTACTATAACTTTTTTCAGATAAATTACTAAGTACCTCTTTGATATTTCACCCTTTATATATATATATATATATATATATATATATATATATATATATATATATATATATATATAAAATATAAATAT
>CAXITT010000025.1:1187047-1214053 GCA_964033795.1 Lymnaea stagnalis | reverse complement strand
AAAGGAGGAGTGTGTGTGTGGGGGGGGGGGGGTGTTTGGAAGGAGTGGGGGGAGTTTATAAAGCATTTGGGAATTTAATAAATGTAGTTTAAGGGGTTTTTTTAAATGATGGGATCGAGTGCATTTAAAATATGCATAAAACGATAAGTATAATTTTTTATAGCAAGATGCCAAGATAAAATTTAAAATTAACACCTATCTCTACTTTAAAAGTCATGCTAAATGATAAGATATAATTTAAAAACAGATTGACGTATTTGATCCTGAGCTTGAACTATATTCCATTATCGACATTGACATTGATGTGAATGTAAAAGGAGTGTAATATCATGCATTGTAAGTCTTTACAAAGTGAAACTTGTTACGTGGCAAAGGTAAATAAATAAAAATACCGAGACTTGCAGACAACAGGAAGTTAGACTTCCGCTTTCATATCCGGAGCGGGCAACTTTTGGAACTGATCGATATTTATAATCGAATAGTTTAAGACTCTAACAAGATAGCCTTAAATAGACGGATCATCAAATATATTGAGATATCGATATTTCATAAGTTCGACTAATTGTAAATAAATTAAAGGCACTAGTTACTATTCTTTTTACAAACGTTATAAAAATGGCACATTGGTCATTTTTTTTTTTAAATAAAATATATTTTCATGATATTGTTGTACACATTTTTCTCAGTAGATATTCCTGTTGTCCGCAAACATTGTTGGTTATGCTAGAAAACCCGTAAACTTAGCGTCTAGACGTATGAACTTTGACAAAATGACGTTAGCGCGGAAGTAATGGCGTTGCTAGAATAGTGCCAACCGGGGGCGGGCCGAATGTTTGACGCCCCTACCACGAAAAACACCTCTCCGTATGGGCAAAGAAGGCAACGAAAAAAGCACACACGGGGCGCTCTGCCCCCCTACGCATCCCCTTTTCCTTTTCTACGGCGTTCAAGATGTCTAAGTTTCGGGACTGATAGTTTTGGCGCACTCTATATTATATATCAAAATCTACAATTATTGTCCGTATAAAAATTACCCCTCATATATAATTTTAAAAATTTTAACGTTTTACACGATTTCCCCGTGCGTGAACTTTGCTTGACCTTAAATTAGATTGTTAAGCAGACGCTCGCTTCATAGATGGGCGGGGCTAGTTCTTTTGGTCTTTCGTGTCTACCAATTAAACATGGTTAGACTGTCTCGTAGTATCTTGTCGAATGATCTCGATTTGTTCTAGAAATGTAAACAAATGCTGAGTAGCTTCTGGGAGGCAGGGCTTACGCATGTAGACCCACATGTATATAAGGGAGTTAAAGATAAGGAGAGACAGAGATTCAGATAGATATTATTAACTTTACGATGCGTGTATTATTTTTTGTGTATTTGTGTGCTAATATGTGTTTATTTCGCATTCATCATTATTAATTGGCACATTGTATTAATTGTGTACAGGTACAAGATCTACCAAACTGTAAGTTAATGATTTATAATTATATTTCTTTTGTTTTGTTACTGCATTATTACCAAATTAAATCATATTAATTGTAACTGACAACTTTTTTGGGTGTCATATCTTTATTATCGTATTTCTATGGTATCGTCCTTTGTTAGGCACTGGTTGAACGAGCCATAAAACTAAAAGTAAGAGATTAATTTCTCACAAGAGAAGCCAGTGCATAACAGGCCGTCTAAGATTAATTATCGATGCATACCCTTAAATTACCTCACTTAAATCCCTCACCTAAATCCCCATCTGCAATTCTACATCACCTTTCCCCACCTACAACCGCCAACTACATTCCATCACCTATATCAATCACTCAACACCCCACCTAGATCCCTTACCTAAATTCCCACCCTAAATCCGTCATCCACAACAACCGCCTACGTTCACCACCTACTTGCGCCACCTACTCCCACCACATACATCCACCACCTACATCCACCACCTACATCCACCACCTAGATCCACCACCTACATTCACCACCTACTTCCCCAGCTCCACCCACCAGCCACACAAGTGCGTCGTTCTTGCACCACTGCCTGTGTAACATTGACTCCACACATCTGGCTCCAATATCAATTAGCTGACAAATATTTCTCAACGCCTTTTAAATGTTGTGGTTCGGCCTTGATTGTTGATTGTTACCTACACTTTTTCTATACATATTCCTTTCCTTTACATTTGAAACAAAACAACAAAACTAGCATCGAATTAGGTGTTGTTTTAGATTACAATAAGTTATTTGGTATTTTGAACCTAAATGAACTACAAGAAATGACACAAAACATATTGATTTTTATTGTGAAATATTAAAAATTCTTCATCCTGTTTGTCCTGCATCAAGTGTCTGCTACAAGTCGTCTGCTCTAAGAGACATATAAATTAACCTTCGTTTGAAGATTTCCTGATAGAATCTCGTTCAGTCTTGTGAGGATCTGGGGATAAAAGTTTCAATTCGAATCTCCGTCTATTGACTTAAAGAACACAGACTTGCTTGACAGAATGGCTCTCTTACTGCCCCCCCCCAACTCCCACATCTGACTAAAAATGGATCTTAAACCCTGCAGCTTAATCTACTTGCTTCTCATAGTATTTGGTCAGCAGCTAAACCAAAATAATTCTGAAAATTAGGTTCTTAAAAATTCTCTTGCTTGGTTATTACAGATTGTAGTGAACAATCTTTTTGCTGGTTTTTCTTATTATTATGTCTGATACTTGTATCATAACTGCTACCTCATCATGTCTGCTACCTATAACTATGTCATGGACGCCATTTGTTTCACAATGCTTTAACTACCAAAAAACCGCATCCAAAGAACTAGTCATCTGGCATAGTGTTAGACCTAGACTATCAAGTCGACATAGTCACGGTCATCTGGCATAGTGTTAGACCTAGACTATCAAGTCTACATAGTCACGGTCATCTGGCATAGTGTTAGACCTAGACTCTCAAGTCTACATAGTCACGGTCATCTTGCATATTGTTAGACCTAGACTATCATGTCTACATAGTCACGGTCATCTGGCATAGTGTGAAAGTAGATAATTGGCGCGTCTTCTCATATAAAGACGAACATCTCAAGCACAATTACCAGTTCGGTAATTTGAATTTTATTGAACGCTTGAAAGAAACCTACTTTTTTAAATTAAAAATCCTTGTAATTTGAATTATTTTTTTTAAAATGTCTATTACGTCGTCGTATTGATTCTGTTACATCGTTTCATTTATCATAGTTAACACCCTCTTAATTAGTGTCCATTTGTCAGCGGTTCTATAGATCAAATTTCATATTTCTTAAGTTTTGCTTTTCTTATACTTGGCCCAGTCAACAACGTTTTTTTGAGTTCCTAAATTTATTAAATGTTGTTTTTTTTTACTTGACCCTGTCTTGAAACGGACTCCTTTGTTTAAGCTTGTGTTTCATTTTAAGACTGTACATAAACATTTTTAAGCGAATGTGACATTTCAAGACTTTGTTAAGTCGTATTTGTAATTTCAAGGCTTCAGAAAACGTTTCTTTAATCGTTTATGTCATTTCAAGACTTTTTTAGTCGTATGTGTCATTTCAAGACTTTGTTTAGTCGTATATGTCATTTTAAGACTTTGTTTAGTCGTTTTATGTCATTTCAAGACTTTGTTTAGTCGTATATGTCATTTCAAGACTTTGTATAGTCCTTTATGTCATTTCAAGACTTTGTTTAGTCGTATGTATCATTTCAAGACTTCAAAATATTTGGTTTAGTGGTATTGTTGTTTAAAGACTTCACTTACCGATGACCCTATATTTTGTTTCTTTGTCGGTCCTATTCAGATCAATTAATTGATCTTTTTCTTGATGAACTTTTTTCTTGATAATCCTTTCTAATCAAATTAGGGCTTTGAAACAGAATTCTACTTTGTAACCAGACCGATGTCCAACTAACAAGGCTCTAATTACGCAATGCCCTTTAAAGTAGTTCCACACCTTCCTGTGCTCCTCCGCCCCTTATGCGGGCTCGACTGTCACAAAAGTAGTTCCCGACTCATTAGTCAGTAAAACCAAAGATAACAAAATTGTGGAGGGCCGTGTCACGCCACCTAATTGGTAGACGTCCGCAATCAAATATTTACGAACGGTGTCCGACTGGCTGTCAGTTGAGAGCTGGGATTAGTCTCAAGTGTTTTATTCCGTTCTGTGTCATCACCACGTGACCAAATAAGCCAACATCGCGCACAAGTGCTGTGATCATTTTGTTCTCCAAATCGTACACAATTTTGTTAAAAGTTAGTTTGAAAAAAACATCCGTCAGATGTAGACAAAATGTGTTGTTTTTGTTTTAAAATAAATAGCAAACATTCTTTTTAACGATCAATTGTATCGTTTTTGTTTACCCGAAAGCAATTCACGTGAGTTTTGTCACGTGACATAATCCTTCAAGAGATCTTGAATCCTATCTGATAGTCATATGATCCTACAAAGATTTAGAATCACATCATATATCTTATATATCTCTTTGCTTATGGGGTGGCTGCCTCCATTTCCCAACCGGCCCTCACCCTACTCAACTTGTTTTATATTAATAGTACCGGGTAGTGAGTTGGGGGGGGGGACAATAAATTTAAAAAAAAAACAATCTAGCACCTGGCACTATGCGTGACGGTTGAACACATGTGAGAAGGTTGACTTTTTTATATTAAAAGTACCGGGTAGTGGAGTGGGGGGGGGGGGGACAATAAATTTAAAAAAAAAACAATCTAGCACCTGGCACTATGCGTGACGGTTGAACACATGTGAGAAGGTTGACTTTTTTCGAAGGTGACTATTATATTATATATAGCTACGGGTATGGTTTAGGACTGTCTGTAGGACTATTGTTTAAAAACCGACATATGTTGTAAAAAAATTAGAAATTGACTCTTTTGTGTGTGTGTGTGTGTGTTAACACTTGGACCTACCGGATAGTCTCTCAAAAAGAGGGGAAGAAGAAAACTGCACCCGGTTGAGCCCTAGTAGTAATATGATTCTACAGAGATCTCAAAGGTCACATCTTAGAGCAACAGTAACCTAGGACTACATAAAGGACTACATATAGGACTTCATAAATGACTACATATAGGACTTCATAAATGACTATATATAGGACTACATAAAGGACTACATATAGGACTACATAAAGGACTACATATAGGACTTCATATAGGACTTCATAAATGACTACATATAGGACTACATAAAGGACTACATATAGGACTACATAAATGACTATATGAATGACTACATATATTTAAGAAACGCTTTTTTATCAGAATCCCAATTAGTTCTTTCCTTCCGGGGCGGTCGCCTAGACATCTAGGTTCCTCCGCGGCGGTCGCCTAGACATCTAGGTTACTTCGGGGTGGTCGCCCAGACATCTAGGTACCTCAGGGGTTGTCGCCTAGACATCTAGATTTCTCCCCGCTGCTGATTATCGTAAAGAATAAATTATGTTTGTGAAGGAATAGTTGCCTCTCTACTTTTACAACTGATTGGGACGCGTGTATTTAAAGCAAATAAAACTTCAAACACATACTATTTCATCATCAGGCCAAACTCGTCTCCAACCAAATCAAATCAAGAACTAAGTTCATCCTGAAGTTGTAGCGGTCAAATTGAAGAGATCCCAATAGTCGGATGACGTTGTCAGAGTTGGCTCTGTCTTTGTCTCTCTATTCTAACCAAAATATAAATTCCCGTCACCTCCAACACTATGTCACAAATCGTGACATCTAACAAACTATAAAGAGGATTTACATTTTGGATTACGATAAATATATTTGTTTATACATTTTTTTTTAACAACGTCGGCACTCAATCAATTATATCAGAACTAGACTGGCTATCTTTATCACATATCCAGCTTGATCATTTATTTGATTGCGTCAACAAGATGTAAAATTAAAATCCAAATTAAAAACTATATTTTTTTTTTAAATGTGTGTAATACTCATTAAAAAAAAATGATCGTGTTGCTATTTTTAACTCTCCCCGCCTACATCCTACAGCGCCCCCTGAATGGTACCTTCACCCCCTAAAGAGTACTATCACCCCCTAAAGTGTAGTATCACCTCCTAAGGAGTACTATCACCACCTAAAGAGTACTATCACCACCTAAAGAGTACTATCACCCTCTAAAGAGTACTATCACCCTCTAAAGAGTACTATCACCACCTAAAGAGTACTATCACCACCTAAAGAGTACTATCACCCTCTAAAGAGTACTATCACCACCTAAAGAGTACTATCACCACCTAAAGAGTACTATCACCCTCTAAAGAGTACTATCACCCTCTAAAGAGTACTATCACCCTCTAAAGAGTACTATCACCACCTAAAGAGTACTATCACCCTCTAAAGAGTACTTTTACCCCCTAAAGAGTACTATCACCTTCTAAAGAGTACTATCACCCTCTAAAGAGTACTATCAGTCCCTAACAGTACTTTTACCCCCTAAAGATTATTATCACCACCTAAAGAGTACTATCACCTCCTTAAGAGTACTATCACCCTCTAAAGCGTCCGATTAACCCCTCTACGAGTACTGTCATACCCTAAAGAGTACTATCACCCCCTAAAGAGTAGTATCACCCCCTAGAGTACTATCACCCCCAAAAGAGTACCATCACCCCCTAAAGAGTACTATCACCCCCTAGAGTACTATCACCCCCTAAAGATTACTATCACCCCGTGAAGAGTAACATCACCCCTAAAGAGTACCATCAACCCTAAGAGGTACCATTACCCCCTAAAGAGCACCATCACCCCCTTAGAGGCACCATCGCCCACCTTTCCTACCAATGTTATACATGATGCAGCATTTATATTATATTTTAACTTTTTTTTTATTTATTAACCATAAAACAAAACAAGTATTATACATTTACTATTAGTTTATTTAATTTTTTTTTCGGATATATATTGATGCTTTTTATTCATTCTATAAAATCTGTTTTTTTTTTATGTTTACATTCCGTAACCGGTTTGTGAAAATCAACAACCGGTTTTCGTTTAACCTCCTTTCTTTAAATGCAAATCTCAACAAGTCGATTGTTAAAACCGTTCAAGAACTAAGATCACGCCAATGGAATCACACATAACGGCTGAATTTTTCGGGTCTCGGTCGGAGGTAAAAAAAAAAATGAGAATTAAAAAATCATTCCTTGTGACAAATCCACATTAAACCCTAATGTGTTTCTCTGTCACATCTGTCAGCCGCTGTCACGTAAAGGTGACATAATTTGATCGTCTGCCCAAGCCGTAACAAGCACCGTGTATTATTAACGATGAGTTTTAAAAAAAACAAAAAAACTTCCACACGCAATGGCTTTACCTGCCTTAACGTTGCTCTAGTTTGTTGTTTTTTTTTTCTTCCCCAGCTTTTGAACGGCACCGTGCCGGCACGCCACGCCAGAGGTCGCTGTCTCGCGGTGAACACTTTCAGGTGGTGTTGATAATAATCTCCTTCCTGGCGGACAATCAATGGATGACAGACAGCATGCCATAAAAGTTGGATAACTTTCTGAGATCGAGGAGAAAGAAGTCCTGCATCTGCAAACAACGGGGCTGTAACTGAATGGTATCCACAGATAACGTGTGCAAGCGATAACAGTTGTTTAAAATCAAATTAGTAAAAAAAAATAATTTTAAAAAACATGTTTATTCAATGTTAAAACAAAACGATTGGCTTAAGCAGTGTCAACTCTTTGACAAAGTCCAGTGTCAACTCATTGACAAAGTCCAGTGGCAACTCTTTGACAAAGTCCAGTGGCAACTCTTTGACAAAGTCCAGTGGCAACTCTTTGACAAAGTCCAGTGGCAACTCTTTGACAAAGTCCAGCGGCAACTCTTTGACAAAGTCCAGCGGCAACTCTTTGACAAAGTCCAGAGTCAACTCTTTGACAAAGTCCAGTGTCAACTCTTTGAATAATTCCAGCGACAACTCTTTGAATAAGTCCAGTGACAACTCTTTGGCCAAGTCCAGTGGCAACTCTTTGACAAAGTCCAGTGTCAACTCTTTGAATAATTCCAGCGACAACTCTTTGAATAAGTCCAGTGACAACTCTTTGACAAAGTCCAGTGGCAACTCTTTGACAAAGTCCAGTGTCAACTCTTTGACAAAGTCCAGTGCCAACTCTTTGAATAATTCCAGCGACAACTCTTTGAATAAGTCCAGTGACAACTCTTTGACAAAGTCCAGTGACAACTCTTTGACAAAGTCCAGAGACAACTCTTTGACAAAGTCCAGTGACAACGGTCTTAATCAAGTAGTTGTATTCGGAAGGTATATTTAGTATTTGTATTCTGGAGGAATGTTTAGTGTACACATTTTGATAATAAAAAAAAAATTTAAAAAATTCAACACCATAAAATTTCAACTTTGAGGTTTGGTTAGTTATGTAAAATTTATGTTATTTCTGGAGCGTAAATAGAATATATGTTCGATTAGGACTATTTGGTAATTTATTTTAAACAGAAATAAAGTAAAATTTTTGAGCTGAGAGCGTTAGAGTTGTACGCTAGCATTTGAAAAGCAAACCCCAAAAGTAGGGAATCGGTTAACTTCTCAGTGAGTACGTCCACAGCTAAACACGCATCTGTGTAATAACTTAACAAGGCGGCACAATCTTGGACCAATTCTTTTACACAATAGCTGATTCAAAATAAGCATTTATTGGTCCTTTTCAAAAAAAAAATTAATCAATTGGTCAAACTCTACATCAGCCTCCTAGTAAATCGATTATTCTAAAAGAAAACCCGTGGTAAATCGATAATTCTACATCAGCCTCGCAGTAAATGATAATTCTACATTAGCCTCGTAGTAAATGATAATTCTACAGCAATCTCGCAGTGAATGACACTATCTGTCTCAGAATATGATAACAGAACAAGCCGACGAATGTTCACCATTGGACGGTGGTCCTACTGACTAGTCCCTTTACTCAAACACTAAAATGTGACTATGGGGGCTTACAAATGGTTGCTCTATCCTCGTCACCAATGTCTTCAGAGGCGGACCCCGCGACGAGCGCCCTTACAATGGCAGGTCAAGCGGATGTTGAGTCTTACCATCATCTTCATCCTTTGGCTGCCAGTTTCCTCGGGTAAGTCAGTTTGATCAAGCTGGTCGTCAAGTGTATTCATTGTTTTGATTTACATTGTCTTTGAATACAAATATGAACAATGTTGTTGAACATGAACTTCTAAAAAATGCATCGTATTTGAACCAGGTACTTGGCATCGATACATTGTATTTCCGTACAATAAATATTTATGAAGAAACTAATTTAGGTGTACAAGATACGTGATACATTGTGTAGGCGACTCTCTTAGGTGTACAAGATATTTGATACATTCTGTTAGGCAACTCTCGTGGGTGATTTTGATACAGAAAAATATAATACTGGCACATCCAGGGCCGTTCCTAGTAAAAGGGGCGCCCTGGAGGGAATCCTAAACAGCGCCCTCAATGTATAAAAATTGTCGCCCGGGGCGGGCCAGCCTAGTAATACAGCGATTTTGGTTCCCCTTGTCTTTGTAATCCATGGGATTTTATGGTTCAATCCATGATAAAGATCATATCTAAAGAAGATTTTGACGATGTTTAACGCTCGGGGCTAGTGCTTCCTTCGACCTCCGACTCCCCCCCCCCACCAAACCCTTTTTTGCCTTTTTTTTCGAATGGCCATGGTCCCTTCAGGTAAATATGATTTTTGAAAAAGATTGCCTGCTGATAATCGTTCTCTTCTTTGAGCCACTCAAAGGAATGCGGCTGACACGTGGGACAAACAACAATAGTAGATGGGATTTGGGGGCAGATCTGTTGGCCTCGTGGAAGTACAAATAAATAACAGACAAGTTCACTGAATGGCACCAGGTGGCGTTAACAGATTTGTTTTTCAGTGGTGAGAGGGCGGGAGCGTGGCGGTGGGGCGTAGGCCCCCACACCACTTTTATAGGGCAACCTTTACCTACCGTTATATGGAAATGATATTCATTGTTTTTCGGCATTCTCTTGCCTTTGATAAAACATGGATAGAATTAATAATTCGGAGATATGTTTTTATAATTAATTTATTGTTAGGATTTCTTTCGTTCGGATTTACAAAAATAAGAAGGAAAAAACAAAGGAGGGGGGGGGGGGGGGTTACACTAAGTTTAACTCTAATAACCTTTTGTTTGGTGTTAAGTATCGGTAATGAGGTGATATATAGAAGCGTCTTTTTGTCATAGTAAGTCATAGTTGTTATTTGTCTAAAGGTGCGGTCAACACGTTAATTTACAAGCTAAAAGTTTCATGTCAAAGTTAACACTGGGTTTTGTTACTATTTGATAACTCGTTATACAGTTTTGTTACTATTTGATACCTCGTTATACGCGTACAGCCTAACAGGTGCTTCAGTACATTTAATAACTTTTAGGAAGTGTGGTGGGGATGGGGTGGGAGAGACTTTGTTTTCAGGTGAGAAAATTTGATTTCAGGGGAAAAAATTTGATTTCAGGGGAGAAAATTTGATTTCAGGGGAGAAAATTTGTTTTCTGGTGAGAAAATTAGATTTCTGGGGAGTAAATTTAATTTCAGGGGAGAAAATTTGATTTCAAGTGAGAAAATTTGATTTATGGGGAGAAAATTTGATTTATGGTGAGAAAATATGTTTTCAGTGGAGAAAATTTGATTTATATGGAGAAAATTTGATTTCAGGGGAGAAAATTTGATTTATGGTGAGAAAATTTGATTTATGGGGAGAAAATTTGATTATAGTGTAGAAAATTTGATTTATGCGGAAAAAAATTGATTTCAGTGTAGAAAATTTGTTTCAGGGGATAAAATTTGATTTAATGGGATAAAATTTGATTTTATTGGAGAAAATTTGTTGTCAGTTGAGAAAATTTCATTTCAGGGGGGGAAATGTGTTTTCAGTGCAGAAAACTTGATTTCAGGAGAGAAAGTTTGATTTCAGGGGTGAAAATTTGTTTCTATAGAAAGCACTATGCTTTCAGGGAAGAACCGCTTTTTCAGGGGAGAAAATGTGCCTTCGGGGAAGGTACTTGTGTTCAAGGGGAAACAAATTTGTTTTCAGGGGGATAACATTGTTTTTTTTTCATGGAATACATTTTGTTTTCAGTAAAGAGAATATGTTTTCAAGGGAGAGATTTCTATATAAGTGGAGAGACTGTGTGTTATGTACCGTTAGACGGTTTTGAAAATTGAATCGGTTTTAAGAGTTGGCTCGTAGAATGAACAGTACGTCACAACGGATTGAAAAAGAAGCATACGAAGAAAACCGACACCAAAGCCAGCGATACTAACAATATTTTATTTTCTTATGTTATTAAAACGCAGCAAGTGAAAATATAAACTCCTAAAAAAAATACAAATATTAATTTACACACAGGTATAAAGTGTACAATATTTCAGCGTTCCCCAAACAGTGGTCCGTGGACCGGCACCGGTCCACGAGCCTTACGTTACCGGTCATATTGATGTTTAAATAGAAAAAAAATGTAATTAATAAATCTGGCACCGGTCCCTGGTGTGAAACTTGTCCACTGGACCGTGAAACGTAACAGTTTGGGAAACGCTGCAATATTTCAATAATATTAAGTCTCGTATATATCGCGAAATGTAGCAAGAATATCTCCCAGCTAAGAAACTCTATAAATTGCTTCACCAGATTAGCATCCTTTAGAACGAAGAGAACGCATTCGAATGTAAACAACCTTTTCCCAATCAAAATAGGAGTAGGTAAGGAGTGGCACAGCACATTGATTCGGTGACGTCAATTCCAAAGCAAAACCGAAGGGGAGACAAGTGGTGGTTCCTTAAAATAGTACTACACATAATGACACTGTGTTTTTGGGGGAGATACTTTGTTTTTCGGAACTTTGTCTTTAGGTGTGAGGAATCACTTTCAGTCGAGTGCTTCTACTTCCATTTGCTTGTTGCGTCGCAAGGCGTTAGTTTAGTAGAGTAACATACCGGTGCGGGAAGGTGTAAGGATTATTAAAGGATGCGTTCCATGACGAAAATGCATTTTATGTGTAAGAATATAATAATCAGCTCTAGGAATGGTTTCTACGGTGTGATCAATAGGGTAACTGGGCTTCACTTAGGTATTGACGATGTGCACACAGTAAGAACTGTTTAAATAATGGATGGATAGATATATATAAAGTAATTGCTTGGGATTGAACCTATGGGGCGGGGGGGGGGGTGTAACTTTTCATTAATCACAGGGCTAGCTGGTCACGTGATGGTTGAGCAAAGTGGGGTCACTTTTCATTAAGCATAGGGCCAGCTGGTCACGGAGAAGTTGATTAAGAAAGTTTCATTAAGGGCCCAATAAGTTTGATTAACTTCCAGATAAGAAACCAAACATTTTCAATCAGACAATCATGATAGTTTTTTTTAAAGTCTTATTTTATTACCAGTAGTTTATAATTGAGTCAAAGAGTTCATTTCCATTAATGTATTTCATTGTTCTTTATCGTAGCCAATATATATTTACCACTATGTTGGTTTGACCAAATAGCGCTATTTAAATCCTTTATGTTAACTGCGCTTTTGTTCCTGGCTGACCGGGTGCCTGGCGAAATTGTCGAATAGCTAACTGACCCACTTCCCGTTAACCTATCGAGCTGAAGCTTGGCAAATGGACTCGTTGCCTTTGACAACACAAAGTTTCAGCATTACGACCCAACCCCCGAAAATCTGTTTTTCCTTTTTTTTTTTCAATGGGAAGAGCAAGAAACTATGATGTCACCGGATTCACGAAGTAAAAATTTCCGATAGCTGCGCTACATAAGATTCTTTTTGAAAAAATATCGCAACTGGTTTTGGTGAGTAATAGTTTCCTTTTGTTTTCTGAACTATTTGGTGACATAAATCTGGGACGTAGAGGCGGGTGGGTTATTAGTATATTAAAATATGTCAGGGGTGTGAAAAGATTTTGCGGTTGCCAACTTTTGAGGGGGGGGGGGGAGCACTACTTGAATTCAGTAAAGCCCGCTACTTGTATAATTTTTTGTCAAATTTTCTTCCCCCCCCACCCCAATTGCTCGACACAGTAAAACCCAGTTGTGTCGACTGCCTCGTGGTTTGATAAAAAGCGTCGAGATAACCGATGATCGAGATAACCGACAAACAATATGGCGGCAATATATTAATACGTGCTTGAAATTTCTTTATGTACAATGTACATGATGTGCGTTAATAAATGCAGGTTCTTCAGTAAAAAAAATATAAAGCATTTTTTTTAATATTACAGATATTTAGAGAATCAACTTTTCAACTTAGTAATTTTTGAGCTACGAATTTTTAAAGTGCGAGCTCGTTTGTTATTTTCTACTATAGACGAAGCCTCCACATTTTTTTACCTCATTCTGCTGAGCGTGTCTTGCGCAAAATCCAAACAGTTTATCTAAGGCAACGCTTCCCCTAATTACTCAAATACCATTTAGGGACAACTTATTTTGAACTTTCAACTTTGTCACATGACTATTTAATTAAAGCTTTCCCTGGCCAATAGTTTAATAGCTTTTCCATACGGCAACCTCCTAATGAATGAAACTCTGACGTAGTACCACGGCATAGCTATCATGCAAGTGGCCGTGATTGGCTGCCCATGACAACGTATTGCACATATCAAATTATGATCATTGGCTGCCCATGACAACGTATTGCACATATCAAATTATGATCATTGGCTGCCCATGACAACGTATTGCACATATCAAATTATGATCATTGGCTGCCCATGACAACGTATTGCACATATCAAATTATGATCATTGGCTGCCCATGACAACGTATTGCACATATCAAATTATGATCATTGGCTGCCCATGACAACGTATTGCACATATCAAATTATGATCATATATAATATGGACTCCAGCGGATTTTCAAATGTCGCCTTAAAACATATTTATGTAAAGTACTTCTAGATTCATTCTAAATCACAAGCCCTGTATTTTGAGAAATAAATTATTATTTTCAATTATGAAAAAACTGGTTTATTTGTTGTTTGGTATTTCTTCTTTCGGAGTCCAAAAGCCGGCGATAGCTCATGGGGATCGAGATAACCGAGGTTAAGTGGCAAATTTGGCCGCCTTTTGTGATCGAGATATCAGGGTTTGGCGACATAAAAGAATCGACATAACCGAGGTGAAGAAGCTAAGACAACAAGAGAATTTTGGCGGTTCCACTTCAAAAGCGTCGACATAGCAGGGTTGTCGTTTAACCGAGGTCATGTCTCCTACTCACGGCTCGCTTCTCTAATGTTTCATGTGTTTTGGCTTAACAGCCTCGCTGGATCTGAATAATGGAAAAATCATAGGCTTACAGAGCAGAGGAATGAGGAGAAATGAGTAATTGATAATTCAAAGGCTTACAGAGCAGATGAAGAAGGAGAAATGAGTAGTGGACGAATTAAAGGCTTACAGAGCAGAGGAATAAGGAGAAATGAGTAGTCGACGAATCAAAGGCTTACAGAGCAGAAGAATAAGGCGAAATGGGTAACGGACAAATCAAAGGCTACAGAGCGTATGAATGAGGAGATATGAGTAGTGGACGAATTAAAGGCTAACAGAGCAGAAGAATGAGGAGAAAATCGAAAGAAAATAAAAGAGTGTTGTTGCTGGAATTAGTTGTGTTAAAAGATTAAATACCACGTTTGTTGGGCTCCCAAAACTGCGCCTTCACATATAGCCATTGGTATTGGCGTACTGTTAAATAGGATATAATAGACATCTGGATGTTAAGTGCTAAATTGACTGTGACAGCCATGAGGCTTACTGCTCATTTGGATGTGGTAGACATCATTAAATATGAAGAGAAATGAAACATATGGAAGGGGATCCGTGCCTCTCAAGCACCATAGTCAACGTTCAGACTTAACCTTGACCATGAGAAAACAAAATGACTCACCATCGACCATTAGAAAACAAAATGACTCACCATCGACCATTAGAAAACAAACTGAAATACCGACCATTAGAAAAGAAACTGAAATACCGATCATTAGAAAACAAACTGAAATACCGACCATTAGAAAACAAACTGAAATACCGACCATTAGAAAACAAACTGAAATACCGACCATTAGAAAAAAAACTGAAATACCGACCATTAGAAAACAAACTGAAATACCGACCATTAGAAATCAAAAGGACTCACCATCGACCATTAAAAACAAACTGAAATACCGACCATTAGAAAACAAACTGAAATACCGACCATTAGAAAACAAACTGAAATACCGACCATTAGAAAACAAACTGAAATACCGACCATTAGAAAAAAAACTGAAATACCGACCATTAGAAAACAAACTGAAATACCGACCATTAGAAAACAAACTGAAATACCGACCATTAGAAAACAAAAGGACTCACCATCGACCATTAAAAACAAACTGAAATACCGACCATTAGAAAACAAAAGGACTCACCATCGACCATTAAAAACAAACTGAAATAACGACCATTAGAAAACAAACTGAAATACCGACCATTAGAAAACAAAATGACTCACCATCGACCAATAGAAACAAACTGAAATACCGACCATTAGAAAAAAAACTGAAATACCGACCATTAGAAAACAAAATGACTCACCATCGACCATTAGAAAACAAACTGAAATACCGACCATTAGAAAAGTTTTACTGAGTGGTAGCTGGTAATCTTTTGTTTGACTTTATGGGACCATTAGAAAACAAAATGACTCACCATCGACCATTAGAAAACAAACTGAAATACCGACCATTAGAAAACAAAATGACTCACAATCGACCATTAGAAAACAAACTGAAATACCAACCATTAGAAAACAAAATGTCTCACCATCGACCATTAGAAAACAAACTGAAATACCGACCATTAGAAAACAAAATGACTCACCATCGACCATTAGAAAACAAACTGAAATACCGATCATTAGAAAACAAAATGACTCACAATCGACCATTAGAAAACAAACTGAAATACCAACCATTAGAAAACAAAATGACTCACCATCGACCATTAGAAAACAAACTGAAATACCGACCATTAGAAAACAAAATGACTCACAATCGACCATTAGAAAACAAACTGAAATACCGACCATTAGAAAACAAAATGACTCACCATCGAACATTAGAAAACAAATTGAAATAACGACCATTAGAAAACAAAATGACTCACCATCGACCATTAGAAAACAAACTGAAATACCGACCATTAGAAAACAAACTGAAATACCGACCATTAGAAAACAAAATGACTCACCATCGACCATTAGAAAACAAACTGAAATACCGACCATTAGAAAACAAACTGAAATACCGACCATTAGAAAAAAAACTGAAATACCGACCATTAGAAAACAAAATGACTCACCATCGACCATTAGAAAACAAACTGAAATACCGACCATTAGAAAACAAACTGAAATACCGACCATTAGAAAAAAAACTGAAATACCGACCATTAGAAAACAAAATGACTCACCATCGACCATTAGAAAACAAACTGAAATACCGACCATTAGAAAACAAACTGAAATACCGACCATTAGAAAAAAAACTGAAATACCGACCATTAGAAAACAAAATGACTCACCATCGACCATTAGAAAACAAACTGAAATACCGACCATTAGAAAACAAAATGGCTCACCATCGACAATTAGAAAACAAACTGAAATACCGACCATTAGAAAACAAAATGACTCACCATCGACCATTAGAAAACAAACTGAAATACCGACCATTAGAAAACAAAATGACTCACCATCGACCATTAGAAAACAAACTGAAATACCGACCATTAGAAAACAAAATGACTCACCACCGAACATTAGAAAACAAATTGACTTACCATTGACCATTAGATGTGTATTTAAAGACTACTTAGAAATGAGATTTGACACGTAAAATGACAACACAAGGCTAGGAAGCCAGCCTTTCGTCCTGATGCCATCAAGATCAAGCTTAAATGTTCTCCGTTGGTATTTTAGTTTCAGGCCACAGTAGTGAGTAAAATGGACGTTGAACACTGTCCAGTCTAAAGCTTCTTTGTTATACTTGAAACCAGCGGGGGCACTCCCTGAGGCCACTTCTAGCAAGCCCTGGAGAATAAAAATGCCAGGCTGACAGAGTGCCCAGAGCTCGACCGAGGTGGGGGGGGGGGGGTGTTGACTGCGAGCGCTAAGTTATGAAGATGTTATACAGGACCATGCCGAGGAAAACGGACACGTGAGGGGCGATGCCTGAAAGTGGCGCCCATCAGTATATTGAGAAAAGTGCCGCCCGCGGCGGGCCAGTTAAAAGACGATTGTGACGCCCCCTTTCTTTGTGTAGCAAAAGGGACTCAACGTTTTATTACTTTAAAGGTCTTAACTAAGGACGATTTTGCCTCCACCCCCACCCCCCCCCTACTATGTTGGCACTTGGGGCGATTCCCCCACCCCCTTCGCCTCCCTTCGCACAGCCCTGATGTTACATGCCACAGCCTAGCAGCTGAGGACGGTTGCCAATGTTTGGACTGGCACCACGAATAGCCACGAGATGTGCATTAATAGATGTAGAATATATACAAAAATAGAAAATAGATAGAATGATGCCTCCACACGCCTTTAACAAATACTTTGAAAAAAAACCGCCAATATTCAAAACGCCAATTTTCAAAACGCCAACATTCAAACATTTTTTTTTTTGGTAAACATTTTAAAAAATACTTGGTTTCGGATCAGCCTGCTCACCATTATCGCCTGGAGCTTGGAAACGAAAGCGACGCTGTTCACGGTCTAGACTTTCCCAGTGTTATTAAAAAAGACATAATAAGATCCCATTTTTTTCTTTTTTCACACAGTGCACCATATAGGAAAAATAAAACCTATTATAAATTCATTGTGAAACAGTTGCCGTCGGGTCTCCTCTTGATTTCACCCAACGCCAACCAGGCAACACTAACATTTGTGAGAAGCCAATTACCTACAACATGTGTAAGTAAAAGAAAAAAAACAACTTTGACTTATCTCGTAGGGTTATCGGTGCACCGGCGGGCGCAGATGTAATCTGGAAATACGTTGCGCTCGCTGACAATTAGCTCCGTTGTGTTCTCTCATAGATCTAAGCAATGATCTATAGCGACAGCTGACTGTTAGGTGTCTCCGGGCACAGTGTTCGTTCAATCCAGCGTTTTGTAGAAAGCACTAAATAAAGATCAGAGAGTCCGACTTTTTATCAATAATTAAACGTGATGTTACGTAAAGGAATTCGCGGCGATATTATTGAGCTATATTTCAAACACGCTCATTGTGTATTAAACGAGAGTTCTTAGACAAGCTGCGACGACCTGTGTCCTGAAACAATAATGTGTCAAGTTGTGATTCAGGGAGGAATACGATAATTGTAATGCACAAAGTAAAGAAGTAGAGAAGATGAGGCGGACAGGTCGCTTAAGGTGCCTTTCGTGCTCAAGGTGCTCAGGGTGCTCGGGTTGCTCAAGGTGCTCGAGGTACTTGGGTTGCTCAAGGCTTTTGGGGGTGCTCGAGTTGGGTACTCGGGTTGCTCAAGGTGCTCGGGTTGCTCAAGGTGCTCGAGGTGCTCGGGTTGCTCAAGGTGCTCGAGGTACTTGGGTTGCTCAAGGCTTTTGGGGGTGCTCGAGTTGGGTACTCGGGTTGCTCAAGGTGCTCGGGTTGCTCAAGGTGCTCGGGTTGCTCAAGGTGCTTGGAGTGCTTGGGTGGCTCAAGATGCTCGGGTTGCTCAAAGTGCTCGGAGTACTTGTGTGGCTCGAGGTGCTCGGGTTGCTCAAGGTGCTCGGGCTGCTCAAGGTGCTCGGAGTGCTTGGGTGACTCAAGGTTCTCGGTTTGCTCAAGGTGCTCGGAGTGATTGGGTGGCTCAAGGTGCTCTGTTTGCTCAAGGTGCTCGGAATGATTGGGTGGCTCACGGTGCTCAGGTTGCTCAAAGTGCTTGGAGAGCTTGGGTGGCTCTAGGTGCTCGGTTTGGTTAAGGTGCTCGGGTTGCTCAAGGTGCTCGGGTTGCTCAAGGTGCTTGGGTTGCTCAAGGTGGGTTGCTCAAGGTGCTCAGGTTGCTCAAGGTACTCTGGTCGCTCGGGTTGCTCAAGGTGCTCGTGTTACTCAAGGTGCTCGGGCTTCTTGGTTTGCTCAATGTGCTCGGGTTGCTTAATGTGCTCACGATTTTCGCTATTCGTTTATTATATTAGATCAAGTCCTCAATTTGACATTACACCTCTTTCCTCTGTTTGTTAGTGTCTTCAGTTGAAATGACAGATGTTGTTACTCCGTGAATAACGCCTTAGAATAAAAGCGTGCTGTGTTAATCCAACATAAACTGTTCAATCAGCACAAACCAAAGACGTCAATGGTGAGGGAGGGGCTGCCAGCGTGCCGCTTCCGTGTCCGATAATAGGCATTGTCTTGACTTGAAGGGGTTGGGGCGCACTCCGGGAAGGGCGTTACGAGCTTAGACTCGACGACCCGTTGAATCTTAAATAAATTAGATTAGAATAGAATAGATTAAAATAAAATAGATTAGATTAGATCACAATAGGATAGATGAGATTAGATTAGAGTAAACTAAGGATCAGTAATACAGAAACAATTCATATGTTGCAAAAACTTCAGTACCACTTCAGTTATGTTACCTTATGTACTGATATTATTAAGCTGTTGTAAGCATAAGATTTATTCCTATTTTTTGTAGCACGTATTTACGTCATACAGCTGGTACAACAATGTGTTTTATTCACGTTCCATGGTTTATATGTCAAGCATGTATTTCCCTATTATAACCAGCAGATGTATTATTGCTTTGTTATGCTATGTTTCTAACTTTAAGCTGCTAGAGGGACGTGTGTTCTATTCTTATAACGTAATGTTCTATTCCTATAACTTGTTTTTTATTCATATACATACTGTTAGTGCTTTAATCCTTTATTATTATGTTTGCAATGAGTTGTGTTTTATTCCAATTCTTTTGTCTTGTTGAATTATCCCAGCTAACCGGCTGCCACACATTGGATCATTCGTGCTTTTTCCTGGGAGCTGTCCCTTCCGCTCTGTGACCCAATTACTCTGGTCTTTCTTCTGAACATTCACTCTAGCTCTGTGACCCTATTACTCTGGTTTTCTCTTGGAGCAGTCATTTCCGCTCTGTGATGCTATTACTTTGTTCTTTCCTGGGAGCAGTCACGTCAGCTCTGTGACCTTATTACTCTTGTTTTACCTGGGAGCAGTCACTTCAGCTCTGTGACCCTATTACTCTGGTCTTCCCTGGGAGCAGTCACTTCCGCTCTGAGACCCTATTACTCTTCAGAGAAAATAGATTTCTGATCGGTTGTGTTTATTTGTAGATAAGCTCTAAATCCTCAGAGAGTTTGGCTACCGCAACGTGCTAGACATGAGGAAGAAAGGGCAAACTGTAGACCAACAGTGAGATACCTAAACCCACTGGTTCTCTGACAACTTGCTTCAATGTAAAATTCATCAAGGATTTTAAACGTACATAATAGACTTAGACGTATAAAGTCTTTGGACTAGTCAAGTAATAGCTGGTAAATCGTACAATGGCATCTTGGGCTGCTGAGTTGTACAATGACATCTTGGGCTGCTGAGTTGTACAATGACATCTTGGGCTGCTAAGGTGTACAATGACATCTTGGGCTGCTGAGTTGTACAATGACATCTTGAGCTGCTAAGTTGTACAATGACATCTTGGGCTGCTGAGTTGTACGATGACTTCTTGGGCTGCTAAGTTGTACAATGACATCTTGGGCTGCTGAGTTGTACAATGACATCTTGAGCTGCTAAGTTGTACAATGACATCTTGGGCTGCTGAGTTGTACAATGACTTCTTGGGCTGCTAATTTGTACAATGACATCTTGGGCTGCTGAGTTGTACAATGACTTCTTGGGCTGCTAAGTTGTACAATGACATCTTGGGCTGCTGAGTTGTACAATGGCATGGTAGACAGCTAAGTTGTACAATGACACCTTGGGCTGCTGAGTTGTACAATGGCATGGTAGACAGCTAAGTTGTACAATGACACCTTGGGCTGCTGAGTTGTACAGTGTCATGGTAGACAGCTAAATTGTACAATGACACCTTGGGCTGCTGAGTTGTACAATGGCATGGTAGACAGCTAAGTTGTACAATGACAACTGACAGTTTTAGACTGAACAAGTTAGCAGCCCATATTTCCATTGCCAAACAAAGGAGTTCATGCTGTCATTTACCATCTTAGCAGTTCTTATGGTGCATGTTAGCAGCCGATGTTAGTATGATGCCTAGAGTGGGCAGAAAACAGACCTAAGCTGGCCATGAGATGGTATTATCCTGTGCAGAATCCATTTCCTTTAATATTGGAACAGCCGTGTACAATACATAGTATGGTACTTTACCTTTATCTTTGTTGGTCTTATACTTCACAGAAAGGCTTGGAAAGCAGCCAGTCTCATCTAATAAAATCTTGATGATATAACAAAGTAGCAATACAAGCATGTATGTTCCTATTATAACCAGGAGATGTATTATTGCTTTGTTATGCTATTTTTTCTAACTTTAAGCTGCTAGAATGACGTGTGTTCTATTCTTATAACGTAATAATGTAACAAACTATCTATAAAATGTTGATCATATAACAAACTAATAATAAAAAGTTGATACTATAACAAACTAACTAAACAATTTGATATTATAAAGAACTAACAAAACCAAAAACTTTTTAATGATTCAAGTTGAATTTAGTGCCTGCAAGTTGTTCGTGATCACGCTGCTTCTAGCAAAAAGCATAAAGGGGCATAAATACGATCAGAGGTCACCCAAATTTAATGTAGGTCAATGAAAATGGGGCGCCAGACCTTAGAGCTCGACTCCACTAACTTATCTGCATTGACACAGAAGAAATGTTTTCCTCCTTAACAATAACAGCAACATTGTTTGACACATCGATTAGTTTCCGTTCAACGTCCCTTCAAAACTTTCTGGAAACCAAATGAAGACAACTGCCCCGATGCCTATGTTTCATCACTGCCTACCCAAAGGAGCACAAATTACATCTTAAATGGAGCCCGTCTCTCTCTCCTTCGGGAGAAGATCGACTGTGGCCGCGTTGTGAAGCGAAGGAAAGCGTGTTCGCGTCGGTGTTGAAACAACAAATGGTTTGACAATTATCTGCCTAGGTGTTGGCATTGTTTACGGCTGGCGGTGAGGCCCTCTTACCTGTCCCAATTCTGCTTTCAAGTTAGTAAAGCCAACGGTGAAGAACATTTAGAAAGAATATTTACATCGAAAGAGTTTGGTCTGACTATAGGAAGATGGCAAACAAAATAGAAATGTGGAAACGATGGTTTGTCAAACTGATTACCTGGACTGCAATCATCACCAAAGTTTATAGCTTTCAAGTATATGGACTTGCAGTATGCAATTTACTTTTTGAACCCAATGTGTCTCTTAGATATCTATATGTTCCCGGGTGGATGGGACTCGTTAACCTTGGATGGCAACTCATCCAAGAGAAGGAAACTCTGGAATCAAACCCGGAGATGGAGTCCCGAAAGGCGGATAACATTGGTACAATGAAACATTCTGACGACTCCTGCGTCGGCACTGGTGCCAAGCTGTATCATCCACATGATGTTCCCTTGGGTTAACCAGCGGGGTGGAGAGAGCCGATTTGCTGTTGGCAACCAGCTTATAATCCTTGAAGAATAATCCCAGGCCATGTGGATTTCGTCCTCCGAAGCCCACTCCATCGTCAGATTGTGACGGACGGATGCCAGCAATTTATATATATATTGCTTCTGGTGGGGCTGCTTCCTTTTTACAGTAGACCCTACCCATACTCAAAATTTTTTATATTAAAAGTATTGAATGAGGGGAAAAAATCTGTCCAGCAGTGAGCGTCACGCATGACGGTTGGAACTCAGGTAAAAAGGTTGAATAATTTTCTGAGGCAACTATTATATTAATCATTAAAATGCCACGGTATGGTGTAGGACTGTATATAAGCCTTTGTTTAAAGGCCAGCAGGTTGGGTGTAGGACTAGCTGTATGCCTTTGTTTAAAGGCCATCAGGTAGGGTGTAGCACTGGCTGTAGGTCTATTGTTTAAAGGTTGGCAGGCAGGATGTAAGGAGTATCTGTAGGCCTATTAGGCTGGCAAGTAGATTGTAGTCCGGCATATATTACAGAAAAAGATACGTTAACTTTTTTATTTGTAACACTTGGACCCAACGGGTATTTTCTCCAAATACCCGATCCAGTGTAAAAAAAAAAAATATGCGCCCGTCTAAGCCCTAATTTTTAGGGTCATCGATTCATAACATTTTCCTATAACTTCCATTTATTTAACTGTGGGGGACGGTGGTGGTTTTCCTCTCATTCCTAAAATAAGGTCACATAGTTCACACATCTGCAAATAATGATTGATGACTTGACTAAGTGTCTGACATCTTGCCTATTTGTTTTCAAACATTGAAACTTACTGCCCTGGACCCGTTGAAAGGTTTCCGTCTGAGTGGGGGCTGTGGTCTGGGGATTTCATTCGTCATGTGAGTTCTGCGCGCGCACTCTCTCTCCCTCAAGAAACGTACATAAGTTCCAGGGCTTCTGTCAACCATTAGTAAATATGGTTCACTGTTCTCCCTTGTTGAGTAATATTTTATTAAATATGGTTCACTGTTCTTCCTGTTAAGTAATATTTTATTAAAAATGGTTCACTGTTCTTCCTGATTGAGTAATATTGTATAAAAAATGGATCACTCTTCTCCCTGAATGAGTAATATTTTATTAAATATGGTTCACTGTTCTCCATGATTGATTCATATTTTATTAACAATAGTTCATTGTTCTTCCTGATTGAGTAATATTTTATTAAAAATGGTTCACTGTTCTTCCTGATTGAGTAATATTTTATTTTAAATGGTTCACATTTCTTCCTGATTGAGTAAAATTTTAATAAATATGGTTCACTGTTCTTCCTGATTGAGTAATATTTTATTAAAAATGGTTCACTGTTCTTCCTGATTGAGTAATATTTTATTCAATATGGTTCCCTGTTCTTGCCGATTGGTCCATTTGTTAGTAAAGTGTGTTCAATAGGCTTGCAGACTGGTTCATCTTTAAAATAAAGAGATATTATTATATTGTTCTGAGATAGAAATTGTTTTAATTGATTTGAGATATATTTCATACGTACTTTAATGATTTTAAAAGGGAAGACGTGGAAACAATAAGGGAATGGAATGCGGTGGAACAGTTAGGTAAAGGGAATCTGAAGAAACAGTGAGGTAAAGGGAATGTGAAGAAACAGTTAGGTAAAGGGAATGTGAAGGAACAGTTAGCTAAAGGGAATGTGAAGAAACAGTTAGGTAAAGGGAATGTGAAGGAACAGTTCGATAAAGGGAATGTGAAGGAACAGTTAGGTAAAGGGAATGTGAAGGAACAGTTAGGTAAAGGGAATGTGAAGGAACAGTTAGGTAAAGGGAATGTGAAGGAACAGTTAGGTAAAGGGAATGTGAAAGAACAGGTAGTTAAAGGCTATGTGAAAGAACAGTTAGGAAAACTGAATGTGTAGGAACAGTTAGGTAAAGGGAATGTGAAAGAACAATTAGGTAAAGCGAATGTGAAGGAACAGTTAGGTAAAGGGAATGTGAAAGAACAATTAGGTAAAGGGAATGTAAAAGAACAGTTAGGTAAAGGGAATGTGAAGGGACAGTTAGGTAAAAGGAATCTGAAGGATTAGTTAGGTAAAGGGAATGTGAAAGAACAGTTAGGTAAAGGGAATGTGAAGGAACAGTTAGGTAAAGGGAATGTGAAGGAACAGTTAGGTAAAGGGAATGTGAAGGAACAGTTAGGTAAAGGGAATGTGAAGGAACAGTTAGGTAAAGGGAATGTGAAGGAACAGTTAGGTAAAGGGAATGTGAAGGAACAGTTAGGTAAAGGGAATGTGAAGGAACAGTTAGGTAAAGGGAATGTGAAGGAACAGTTAGGTAAAGGGAATGTGAAGGAACAGTTAGGTAAAGGGAATGTGAAGGAACAGTTAGGTAAAGGGAATGTGAAGGAACAGTTAGGTAAAGGGAATGTGAAGGAACAGTTAGGTAAAGGGAATGTGAAGGAACAGTTAGGTAAAGGGAATGTGAAGGAACAGTTAGGTAAAGGGAATGTGAAGGAACAGTTAGGTAAAGGGAATGTGAAGGAACAGTTAGGTAAAGGGAATGTGAAGGAACAGTTAGGTAAAGGGAATGTGAAGGAACAGTTAGGTAAAGGGAATGTGAAGGAACAGTTAGGTAAAGGGAATGTGAAGGAACAGTTAGGTAAAGGGAATGTGAAGGAACAGTTAGGTAAAGGGAATGTGAAGGAACAGTTAGGTAAAGGGAATGTGAAGGAACAGTTAGGTAAAGGGAATGTGAAGGAACAGTTAGGTAAAGGGAATGTGAAGGAACAGTTAGGTAAAGGGAATGTGAAGGAACAGTTAGGTAAAGGGAATGTGAAGGAACAGTTAGGTAAAGGGAATGTGAAGGAACAGTTAGGTAAAGGGAATGTGAAGGAACAGTTAGGTAAAGGGAATGTGAAGGAACAGTTAGGTAAAAGAATGTGAAGAAACAGTTATGTAAAGGGAATGTGAAGGAACAGTTAGGTAAAGGGAATGTGAAAGAACAGTTAGAAAAACTGAATGTGTAGGAACAGTTAGGTAAAGTGAATGTGAAAGAACAGTTAGGTAAAGGGAATGTGAAGGGACAGTTAGGTAAAAGGAATCTGAAGGATTAGTTAGGTAAAGGGAATGTGAAAGAACAGTTAGGTAAAGGGAATGTGAAGGAACTGTTAGGTAAAGGAAATGTGAAGAAACAGTTAGGTAAAGGGAATGTGAAGGAACAGTTCGGTAAAGGGAATGTGAAGGAACAGTTAGTAAAGGGAATGTGAAGGAACAGTTAAGTAAAGGGAATGTGAAGGAACAGTTAGGTAAAGGGAATGTGAAGAAACAGTTAGGTAAAGGGAATGTGAAGGAACATTTAGGAGTAAGGAGTGTGAAGGAACAGTTAGATCAAGGAAAAGTGAAGGAGTAGTTAAGTATAGGGAATGTAAAGGAACAGTTAGGTAAAGTGAATGTGAAGGAACAGTTAGGTGAAGGGAATGTGAAGTAACAGTTAGGTAATTGAAATGTGAAGGAACAGTAGGTAAACGGAATGTGAAGGAACAGCTGGTAAAGGGAATGTGAAAGAACAGTTAGGTAAAGGGAATGTGAAGGAACAGTTAGATAAAAGAATGTGAAGAAACAGTTATGTAAAGGGAATGTGAAGGAACAGTTCGGTGAAGGGAATGTGAAGGAACAGTTAGGTAAAGGGAATGTGAAGGAACAGTTAGGTAAAGGGAATGTGAAGGAACAGTTAGGTAAAGGGAATGTGAAGAAACAGTTAGGTAAAGGGAATGTGAAGAAACAATTAGGTAAAGGGAATGTAAAAAACAGTTAGGTAAAGGGAATGTGAAGGAACAGTTATGTAAAGGGGATGTGAAAGAACAGGTAGGTAAAGGCTATGTGAAAGAACAGTTAGGAAAACTGAATGTGTAGGAACAGTTAGGTAAAGGGAATGTGAAAGAACAATTAGGTAAATCGAATGTGAAGGAACAGTTAGGTAAAGGGAATGTGAAAGAACAATTAGGTAAAGGGAATGTAAAAGAACAGTTAGGTAAAGGGAATGTATAGGAACATTAGGTATAGGGAATTTGAAGGAACAGTTTGGTAAAGGGAATGTGAAGAAACAGTTAGGTAAAGGGAATGTGAAGGAACAGTTAGGTAAAGGGCATGTGAAGGAACAGTTAGGTAAAGGGAATGTGAAAGAACAGTTAGGTAAAGCGAATGTGAAGGAACAGTTAGGTAAAGGGAATGTGAAGGAACAATTAGGTAATTGGAATGTGAAGGAACAGTAGGTAAAGGGAATGTGAAGGAACAGTTAGGTAAAGGGAATGTGAAAGAACAGTTAG
>CAXITT010000025.1:1126883-1178778 GCA_964033795.1 Lymnaea stagnalis | reverse complement strand
TTAGGTAATTGGAATGTGAAGGAACAGTAGGTAAAGGGAATGTGAAGGAACAGTTAGGTAAAGGGAATGTGAAAGAACAGTTAGGTAAAGGGAATGTGAAGGAACAGTTAGGTAAAGGGAATGTGAAGAAACAGTTAGGTAAAGGGAATGTGAAGGAACAGTTCGGTAAAGGGAATGTGAAGGAACAGTTAGGTAAAGGGAATGTGAAGGAACAGTTAGGTAAAGGGAATGTGAAGGAACAGTTAGGTAAAGGGAATGTGAAGAAACAGTTAGGTAAAGGGAATGTGAAGAAACAGTAAGTTAAAGGGAATGTAAAAAACAGTTAGGTAAAGGGAATGTGAAGGAACAGTTAGGTAAAGGGAATGTGAAAGAACAGGTAGGTAAAGGCAATGTGAAAGAACAATTAGGTAAAGGGAATGTAAAAGAACAGTTAGGTAAGGGGAATGTGAAGAAACAGTTAGGTAAAGGGAATGTGAAGGAACATTTAGGAATAAGGAGTGTGAAGGAACAGTTAGGTAAAGGGAATGTGAAGGAACAGTTAGGTAATTGGAATGTGAAGGAACAGTAGGTAAAGGGAATGTGAAGGAAAAGTTAGGTAAAGGGAATGTGAATCAGCAGTTAGGTATTGGGAATGTGAAGGAACATTTAGGAATAGGGAATGTGAAGGAACAGTTAGATCAAGGAAAAGTGAAGGAGTAGTTAAGTAAAGGGAATGTAAAGGAACAGTTAGGTAAACGTTATGTGAAGTAACAGTAAAGGAAAGGGAATGTGAAGGAACAGTTAGGTAATGGGAATGTAAAAGAACAGTTAGTTAAAGGGAATGTATAGGAACATTAGGTATAGGGAATGTGAAGGAACAGTTTGGTAAAGGGAATGTGAAGGAACAGTTAGGTAAAGGGAATTTGAAGGAACAGTTAAATAAAGGGAATGTGAAGTAACTGTTAGGTAAAGGGAATGTGAAGGAAAAGTAACGTAAAGGGAATTTGAAGGAACAGTTAATTAAGGGAATGTTGGAATATTTCTTCTTTAAATTGTATCATTGGCACGGACATTCCCACTCCCCTGCACCTCCCATTCATTCACTCTGACACTACCTCACTGTCCCCAATTCCTTGCTCCCAAATGCCTCCCTCTCCCACTCTTTCACACCTCCATTATTCCACTCCTCCGCATCCCCACTCCTCCGCTCCCCCAATCTCTCACTCCCCCACATCTCCGTTCCCCACCCTCCGCTCCCCCACTCCTTCGCTCACCCACTCCTCCACTCCTGCAAGCTCTCACTCCACCACTCCTCTGCCCCCTCACTCCCACGCACCCAAACAATAACAATAACAAAGCAGATAATTTCCACACCTCAGCGGCAGCACGAGTTCTCCTTCCTTGCAATGTTCCCCCTACGTAGTTCAGCTTTGTAAATAAACAAGGGAAATGAATCCAGTAAATGCTACAAACAGTCGCCTGGTTATGTAAGACTTATACCTTGTTGGCTTGTTTGAGTAGTCTAACGTTTACTGCTAATAGATACACAAATATACACTAGTCACCAGTTTACGTTGCCTACCATATAGCTACTACATATATAAAAGCAGATAGAAGTAGATTGCTTTTTAGTTTAAGAAAATAATAATATCTGGATTTTTTTTTAAACATTTTAAAAATATCTGGATATTTATCTATTATTTTCTGAATAGCTTTTTGTAGAGCAGTGGTTCTCGACATGTGGGTCGCGATCCCTCTTGGGGTCGAATGCGCCTTACACAGGGTTCACCTAAGACCATCGGAAAACACATATTTATGAAGTAGCAAATTAAATTATTTCATGCTTGGGGGCCACCACAACATGAGAAACTTTATTAAAGGGTCGCAGAATTTGTAATTTTAAGAACCACAGCAATAGAGGAATTATTTTTTAATGACTTTTCTTCTAAATTTTTGGTCTCTAATCGTTCATCTTTGCTGCTATGATACCAAAATGTTAAAAAAATGAACTAATTGTGTTCAATTAATCATCTTACCCCCACGGGCAAGTCACTCTTTATAAACTGAAAACAATTGATATTATGGCCCCTTGAGTTGGCCTGCCATACTTGAACGCTATTTGACAGTTTGAAATGTCTGCATGAGCTGATATGTTCCACAGAGATTCCTGCCCCATCCTTTAACCTTATGACAATTTCTTACCCATTTTAAACTGCAATGTAACATAACCCTTGATCTTATGCAAATATCATCTGACCAACTCGGAAGACGAAGAAAAAAAAAATCCCCACCAAAACGAGCGATCGATCCTTTCTGGCATGTACATCTCATTGAAAGCTATTTTTGGCTTTTTATCTCTGTAAGAAAGACGTTTCAAGGAAGGGGCGTCTTCTTTTTTTTTTTCTCCGTTTAGATTTCTCCGGTTATGATAGATTAAAAAACGTGTATGGTGTTGGCTAGGTCAACCGATCTTAGAGGCGTGACAAAACGGACAAGCAGTGATGAACAAATAGTAATGAACAAATATTGATGAACAAACACTAATGAACAAATATTTAAAGATTTATAGATAACAGAAAATGAATACATATTGAAGGGCAATCAGAAATGGACTAAAATGGATGGGCTTTTTTTCCAAATTTCGTAGTTTCTTGTGTTATGAATGACACTTTTTCCCCGTGCTTGAGCTTTGCTTGATCCAAATTAGATTCCTAGCACACTTTACGTTCATAGATGGGCGTGGCTTATCTCTTTGATGTATCGTGTTTACTACCGACTTCCAATTAAACATAGTTAGTATGTCTACTAGTATCTTATGGAAGGTTCTCGATTGTATTAGAAAGGTAAAGGCGTTTCTAGACGCGTCGGTAGACCCAATTATATAAGGGATTGACAGGCAGAGAGGAGAAGGAGAGACAGATTTAGATAGATAGTTTTAACTTTATGAGACGTGTATTATACTTTGTGTTCTTATATATGTGTTTATTCGCATTTCGTCATTGTGCATTGTTAATTGACACATTGTACTAACTGTGTACCGGTACAAGATCTACCATACTCTGGAAGTTGATGATTTGTAATAATATTTCTTTTGTTTTATAATTGTATGATTACTTAATTAATTTTTATTAATTGCAATTGGTACTGTTTTCTGTGTCGTATTTTTGCTATTGTATTTCTCTATGGTATCGTCCTTTGTTAGGCACTGTTTGAACGAGCCATACAATTAAAATGGGAGATTAATTTTCTCACAATAGAAGCGTGTTTTTCAGTCAAGTGACGGAATAATATGACACGTTTTTAAGAACTTAGTAGAGTTTAATATGACAAAGCTGGATATAGCCATTTTTTTCATTAACTAAAACGAAAGTATGAAAAAAATGTTGATATTAAAAAAAGTAATATGATTTGAAAATATTAATACAAGAGATTGCTTGTCTGACAATGCAGCTCTAGTAAAAAATATTTTATCTGGCATATCTCTCGAGTTGTATGACATACTGTACCACAGAGTTGTATGACACACTGTACCATAGAGATGTATGACACACAGTACTGCAGAGTTATGAAATTAGTAAAACTAAGTTAGCTCCAACCTGAAAAAGTAACGGAACAAAACAACGAACGTATCGACAGGAAGCGTTCGTCAGCGAACAAAACAGAAAAAAAACAGAATAAAATTAAAATTTTAAAATAGCACTTAGCTGAGAAGTTGTATCCAAGAGGGCAGCAAAAGAATTATGACAGGCAGTAAGTAGGGGTGGGAGATTAAATAGGGAAGAGGGAAAGAAAAAGGAGAAGTAACTGTGATAGGTCGTGACGCGGAGGGGTGGAGCTAGGCTCAAGCTTTGAAAAGAGGCATGACGTTCATACCATATCGTGTTAGTGTGCCACTGGTCAGGATAAGCTTATGTTCCAAATTAACCCGGCTAGGTCTGTTAGTGCTAGCCACGATCGCACATATTGAAGAGTTCGTCTTGCCCTGGTGGTCGCTACTATTAAAATGTTTGGAGACGGGACAATACGCAAGATAAACAGTTTTAAAGTTAATTTTGGAGACGACTTTCAATTGTATCATATAGACCTGATTTCTACCGTACCACCAAACATCATTTCTACTGTACCACCAAACATCATTTTTATTGTACCACCAAATAGCATATCTATTGTACCACCAAACATGATTTCTATCGTACCACCAAACATCATTTCTATTGTACCACCAAACATCATTTTTATTGTACCACCAAACATCATTTCTATTGTACCACCAAATATCATTTCTATTGTACCACCAAACATCATTTCTATTGTACCACCAAACATCATTTCTACTGTACCACCAAACATCATTTCTATTGTACCACCAAACATCATTTCTATTGTACCACCAAACATCATTTCTATTGTACCACCAAACATCATTTTTATTGTACCACCAAACATCATTTCTATTGTACACCAAATATCATATCTATTGTACCACCAAACATGATTTCTATTGTACCACCAAACATCATTTCTATCGTACCACCAAATATCATTTTTATTGTACCACCAAACATCATTTCTATTGTACCTCCAAACATTATTTTTATTGTACCAGCAAACATCATTTTGATTGTACCACCAAACATCATTTCCATTTGACCATCAAACATCATTTCCATAATACCACCAAGGCGTCATCGACGTCGTACACCAAAACATCATTTCCATTTTAATTAGTATAACTGACATATTTTTGTTAAAGAATATTTTTATATTTTTTTTAAACTTGGAATATCTTTCTCTTAGGGTAGATGCCCACGTATCAGTTGTACTGATAAAAGAAATTAATTGTCATCGTGACATTCAACCGAGCTCAAAGATTCGTTAATCTGATCGTTTGATGGTTACGAGTGCCAGACAGCAATTATACCGACCAGCGACCATCTTACGGTCATTAGAGGGGCTGGACCGTGGGCCGTAGCTAAGCTAACAAGACAGAAGTGGCGCGAAAAATGGTTTACTTTTGGGATAACTTTCCATTTATCTGCTTATTAACTCCTGCGGGCACAGAAGGGGGTGGGGGGGTTCCTTTTCTATAGTCCTTTCTGGTATCTCTGCTTTACTTGATCTGATGCCCCAGCCTTCTTTTTAAACCTATCCATGATACATGATTTGAAATCCCAGCGGTGTCCTTAAAATCATGAATGATATTTGGTCTCACGTCCCAACATCCTCTTAAAACCTATCCATGATACGATATCTCAGCGGTGACCTTAAAATCATGAATGATATTTGGTCTCACGTCCCAACATCCTCTTAAAACCTATCCATGATACGATATCTCAGCGGTGACCTTAAAATCATGAATGATATTTGGTCTCACGTCCCAACATCCTCTTAAAACCTATCCATGATACGATATCCCAGCGGTGACCTTAAAATCATGAATGATATTTGGTCTCACGTCCCAACATCCTCTTAAAACCTATCCATGATACGATATCCCAGCGGTGACCTTAAAATCATGCATGATATTTGGTCTCACGTCCCAACATCCTCTTAAAACCTATCCATGATACGATATCCCAGCGGTGACCTTAAAATCATGAATGATATTTGGTCTCACGTCCCAACATCCTCTTAAAACCTATCCATGATACGATATCTCAGCGGTGACCTTAAAATCATGCATGATATTTGGTCTCACGTCCCAACATTCTCTTAAAACCTATCCATGATACGATATCCCAGCGGTGACCTTAAAATCATGCATGATATTTGGTCTCACGTCCCAACATCCTCTTAAAACCCATTCAGGATAACTGATTTGATATCCCAACGCTGTCCCTAAACTAATCCATGATATTTGATATGATATCCCCGCATGCTCTTAAAGCCTGTCCACGAGACTTGGTTATTTGATATCCCAGGGTTTTCTTTGAAGTCATCCATGATGGTTGATGTAATATCCCAGCATTCTCTTAAAATATGTCGTCGATACGTGATCTGACAGCATATCCTTGAGTTTAAACCTATACATGATACTTGAACTTATTTGCAAGCGCTCCTCTTCAGACATTTCCAGGAAACTTAATAAAGGTGAGAAGGAAAAAAAACCTTCAGCTTTTTGTCTGGAAAGAAGTGGGAAAGAAAGACGAAGACAACAAAAAGCTGGGTGAAAAGACTTGAGGGGATTGAGGGGAGAAGGTGGTCTAGAATGGGGGAATTCAGGAGGAGAGGGTGGTCTAGAATGAGGGGTAAAGGGAAACCCCTTTCAATAGTTTTGATGTCGTCTGCGCTTTTTTCCCCTGAAAACCTCCATTCCTAAAGTACTTGTTGAGCGCATTCCTCGCCGTCTTTGGCCAAGTGAATGCTGATTGATTTCTCTTTGATTGCCGCCCTGTTTGGGTAACCTTCATCGGATAGTCACAATCCAGGAGAGGTGGACGGGGGGAGGGGGAGATGAGACAAGGATTTAAGAAGAAACATGTGACCCACGATTGTGTACGAGGGGAGAGATGGGGAGGGCGAAAAAAAAATGAAATCGGAAATACGATATCAGGAGGACCGTTGAAGGGCATTAGGTTAATCGGTAGGTATGAATAAAAATAGGCTAAATGCCCAAATGAAATAGCAATTAAGGGAGAGACAGAAATAAAAAGAAAAACATATATATAATTACATAACAAGTCTGTCGAACGAAGACTTTTAATTTGTCCAATTCAATCATTTGGTTTATCTAATTTTATTCAACGGTATTTTACACCTTAACCTCTTAGTTGGGGAAAACATGAACAAAATACGAGGTTTGATTGGTGTTTTTGAATTGGCGTTTGTAAAGTGGCGTTTATAAAGTGGTGTTTGTAAAGTGGCGTTTATAAAGGGGCGTTTGTAAAGTGGCGTTTATAAAGTGGCGTTTATAAAGTAGCTTTTATGAAGTGGTGTTTGTAAAGTGGCGTTTGTAAAGTGGCGTTTGTAAAGTGGCGTTTATAAAGTGGCGTTTGTAAAGTAATGTTTATAAAGTGGCGATTATAAAGTGGCGATTATAAAGTGGTGTTTATAAAGTTGCGTTTGTAAAGTGGTGTTTATAAAGTGGTGCTTACTAGGTGAATGTAGATCTTTGAAATGATGGGAGATACCAAACAAATAACTTAGAATACAAATACTTCATAAACTTCGTCTTCTGCTGCAAGGTGGCGAGTATAATGGTTAAATTTTAGCTTCACCTTATTTTAAAGTTAAAGCTGTTTAAAAGCAAAGCTTGTGTGATTGATGCTTATTGTGTTTGAAAAATGACTGCCCAATCGAAGAAAATCTATCCATTTACTCTTGAGTGGATGATGGTGTAAAGTGGATAGAAAGAGAGTGAATGTTGGTGTAAAGTTTAAAGTTATAGAGTGTGTGATGGTGTAAGGTTGAAAGTGAACGAGTGTGTGATGATTTAATGTTGAGAGTAAGAGAGTATGTGATGGTGTAAGGTTGACAGTAAAAGAGTGTGTGACAGAAAGATAAAGAGAAAGGTCTAATTTCTCTGCCTGTAAGGACGCCAGACAGTTAAACTTTCTTACACCAGCTCACATTCGACCTGCGTCTCATGACCTCAGTTATGATCGTGACACTAAGTCATTCCTGTGCGTTCTCCTGGTCCATGGCCCAATTTCCATTGACCACTGGGCTGTCGGCAATATTAAAACGCGAGCAGGCAAGGCCGTGCTCTTTATTGAGCTCTTCATCTCAAGTCCCTCAACCGTGAGAGGACGTCACGCGTGTCTTCACGTGACACATTCAGATAGGATTCTCTTCGAGAGATCTCCATTCAAAATCTTCATGTCCAAATAACTCTCAAATAACTTAAAATAGTTACTTAAAATATTGAATTAACAAATTGATTCAACGTGTTGACATAAAATAGTGACTTAATATATTGAAATAAAAAATGTGACATAAAATAGTGACATCAAATAGTGACATCAAATAGTCACATAAAATAATGACGTAAAATAGTGACATAAAATAGTGACGTAAACAAGTGACGTAAACAAGTGAGTTGACAAAGGGACGTAAACTTGAAGGATTTTCTGGAGAAATTTCGAGAATTTATAAACGAATATTATCATTGCATAAAAAATATGTTTCCTCTTGCCATCTAACAGAGAGCATCGCGTGATAAATTCCATGACAGCATATCCACTTATCAATCCTGCCCTCCTGAGTATGGGAAAATGTGTGTATATTTTTAGAATTCGGACAAAGAAGTGGTTTAAATTTGTCTTACATCATTGCAAGCATAGCAAGTTTTATTATATTTTTTTAAAGAATATGTATTGCTTTCTCATTTTTTTTATTCCATAAAATCTGATGGTGGATGAAATCCTATTGTTAACGTTAACTTGGGGATAAATGATTGGCTTATCTCGCAACTACAAAGAACCGTTGTAATTTAATGTTCAATGACATGTTCAGGCGGCATGTTGAAATTTAACTTTTTGGAGAGTTCAAAATATTTTAGTTGTTGACAAAATGTTTTGCTACTAAATTTAGCGATTCCTCTGCGAATATTATCGTACAATTTTTAAACTTCTTCTACCTAGTCCTGTTGCTTTAAACAGCTTTATCTTTGTCCTGTTGCTTTAAACAGCTTTATCTTCTTCCTTTATCTTTAAAAAGCTTCAGCTTTTGTCCTGTATCTTTAAACTTCTTTATCCTTGACCTGTATCTTTAAACAGATTCGGCGCTGTCCTGTATCTTTAAACATCAGTGATCGCAAACGGCTTGACTTCGAAACAATCTATTATCGAATTTGGAGTACCCCAGGGCTCAGTCCTAGATCTGGTGCTTTTCACTATGTACGTTCAGCCCTTGGGTGCAGTGATCAGGCAATTTGATATGCTATATCACATGTTCGCTGATGATACCCAACTTCAGCAATCCGTGACCCCCTCTCAGTTCCCTCAACTTGTTAGTACGACACAGACGACAGTGGAGTCAGGTTAAGCACTGGGTTAACACAAACAAGCTCAAATTGAACGATGAAAAGACCGAGCTGATCCCCATTGATACTGCCAAAAAGCTACAATCTTTAAATAACACACAATCACTGTCTCTCTCATACATACAGATTGAATTTTTGCTCAAACAGTGCGAAATATGGGTGTCTACTTAGACAGAACACTATCAATGAAAAATCACATTTATATGATTTGCCAGGCGATTTTTCTAGAGCATTGCAGAATTAGTTATATCAGACCTTTCTTAACGTTTGATGTAACAAAGAGGCTGATGTCTGTATTCGTGCTATTATGCATGGACTAATGCAATGCTCTTATGGTGAGTCTTCCAGCTACGCTCCTGGATAAACTTCAAAAAGTACAGAATAATGCGGTGTTTTTCGCAAACGCAAATTCTACCAAGATAAAACACTTCTGAGAGAGTTGCATTGGCTGCTGGTCAGCGGTCGCATAGAGTACAAAATTGCAACTCTCTGCTCCCGCTATTTGCATGCCCTGGCGCCGTCTTATCTCAAAGCGCCCATGACGCCTTATGAACCCACTAGACAGCTCCGCTCATCCGATAGTGGCAAACTCTCGATACCACGTGTTTGCCTTGAGACTTACGGAAGGCGCACGTTCGCATTTGCTGGCCAAACAATTTGGAACACACTTCCTGTCGCTCTCAGAAACAGCCAGACACGGGAGTCTTTCAAAACAGATTTGAAAACCTATCTATTTCGCAAACACCTGTTGGGGTGATGTTGTCTACCATCATTTCAAGCTAGCTTTTATCTCGTAGATGTATAGTGGCCTGTGTTGTATACGGTTGCAGGGTATGAAAGACTTAGAAAGGATATTCTCGTATGTAATTTTTGTAATGTTGCGTTTTGTATTTCAATGTGATAAAATATGGATTTTTTCATATCTCTTTTAATATGGATGACGTTGTACCGCACTTCGAGCCTTTAGGGATGAAGCGCGATTTTCAAATAAGCTTTATTATTTTTATTTTTATCTTTGTCCTTTATCTTCAGACATCTTCTGTTTTGTCCTGTTCTGAACGTCTGCGACAACAGATTAGAAAAAGGCCGTCTGTAAACGTGAGCATGCGAGTTCACCAGGTGCAAATGTGACGAGGTGTGAGTCCCATCGGGGAATTTGGGATAACACTTCCTGCTCAGATTCAAACGAAGTGCTCGAAAGCTGCATTCAGACATTGTTGTAAATATTTCAGGTTGCATCTGGCTTTAAAAATGCTACGAATGAGTAGCCGATGATAACATCGTCAATCTGGGTGACATTGCTTTATCACGTTGGGAATGATTGCATATTTTGATTTCAGTTTATCTGTAGATTTCAGTTTTAGCTTTAGACATTTTTTTTATTTTTCAAAAAGTAAAAAGTGTTGTTGTTTTTTTTCAAATTAATAAAGGAACAATCTATTAATAATAAATAAATAGTTACATAAAATAAATAGCCCCTAGATTTGTGTAAATTATTTGTAGTATACAACAATGTTAGGACTTATAATAAGTGAAAATTGACGATTCCGAGGACACAGTTCATAGGGTAAGGCAATGACGTTATCGCAAATGATTTTACATCAAAGTCTTGCGTCTTAACATGTTCTGATATCAGATGAGATGACAACGATGTCCTATGTTTTAACATGTACATTAACATCTCAAATCCTATTTGATTTTCACGACAATGGGAACAGGTGGAAACTGTGGCGTATGACTCCACAGCATGAGACAAGAATGTCTCCAGAGAATTCTGCTAAACGAGCCAGAGAATTCTGCTAAATGAGCCAGAGAATGCTGCTAAATGAGCCAGAGAATGCTGCTAAATAAGCCAGAGAATGCTGCTAAATGAGCCAGGGAATGCTGCTAAATGAGACAAGAATGTCTCAAGAGAATGCTGCTAAACGAGCCAGAGAATGCTGCTAAACGAGCCAGAGAATGCTGCTAAACGAGCCAGAGAATGCTGCTAAACGAGCCAGAGAATGCTGCTAAACGAGCCAGAGAATGCTGCTAAATGAGACAAGAATGTCTCCAGAGAATTCTGCTAAACGAGCCAGAGAATGCTGCTAAAGGAGCCAGAGAATGCTGCTAAATGAGCCAGAGAATGCTGCTAAATAAGCCAGAGAATGCTGCTAAATGAGACAAGAATGTCTCAAGAGAATGCTGCTAAATAAGACAAGAATGTCTCAAGAGAATGCTGCTAAACGAGACAGTGATGTCTCCAGAGAATGCCAAGCTAGACTAGTATCATAGATCTAGACTTGCGTCTCAAGACGGTCCAAACACTGTAGTAGTAGCTCAAATCAAGCGAGAGCTATGAAAACTTACATATTCTTTTTTTTTAAATTCAAGTTAAGAAAATAATTCAGCTGGACTTTATTAACTAATGCCATTCCATTGATGTATCAAAAATGTAAAACCTCCAGGGTTCTTCAAACAGACATCAAGATAGGACACAGCTCTTAGTGAGGTGAATATGAACCTTACGTTCTCTGTTGTGCGAATCCTAATTCAATATATTGCGTGACTATCATTTCTTACAATAACATAATTGATTAGGCGAAGTCTGAAATTCGCCAGTAACAGCAGATTACCGACAACATCCTCCAAATAGAGAAGAAATAGTTATTTTAAAAGATTTGATTCAAAAGTCAGGAAACACATGTGTATTAGGAGAAGGTGCTCAGGTAAGTTTTAAGTGTTTCTGTATTCGGATGTTTGTACAGTGATACAAAGGTGGGTGGTAGAACAAACGTGGATGGTGGAACAAACGTGGATGGTGGTACAAACGTGGATGGTGGTACAAACGTTGTTGGTGGTGTAAATGTGGATGGTGGTACAAATGTGGATGGTGGTACAAACGTGGATGGTGGTACAAACGTGGATTGTTGTACAAATGTGGATGGTGGAACAAACGTGGATGGTTGTACAAACGTGGATGGTGGTACAAACGTGGATGGTGGTACAAACGTGGATGGTGGTACAAACGTGGATGGTGGTACAAACGTGGATGTTGGTACAAACGTGATGGTGTTACAAACGTGAATGGTGGTACAAACGCGGATGGAGGTACAAACGTGAATGGGGAAACAACGTGGATGGTGGTACAAACGTGAAGTGTTGTACAAACGTGTATGGTGGTACAAACGCGGATGGTGGTACAAACGTGGATGGTGGTACACACGTGGATGGTGGTACAAACATGGATGGTGGTACAATCGTGGATGGCTGTACAAACGTAGGTGGTGGTACCAACGCGGATGGTGGTACAAATGTGGATTGTTGTACAAATGTGGATGGTGGTACAATCGTGGATGGTGGTACAACTCTGATGATGGTACAAACGTGGATGGTGGTACAAACATGGATGGTGGTACAAACGTGGATGGTGTTACAAACATGGATGGTGGTGCAAACGTGGATGGTGGTACAAACATGGATGGTGGTACAAACGTGGATGGTGATACAAACTTTGATGGTGGAACAGATGTGGGTGGTTGTAATAATAATAATAATAAAGTTCATTTCAAAAAAACGCTTCATCCCCAAAGGCTCGAAGCGCGGTACAAAGTCAACAAAAAACAAATCTATAATTTACCACATTTAAAACAAACGCAACGAATTACAAGCATACAATGTCAAAGTCTTTCTACCCATTTCAACCATGAGCAACACAGCTAATATGCATTAAATGGAAAATATGGTAGACAATCATCCCAGAAGGTGTTTGCGAAATAAATGTGTCTTTAAATCGGTTTTAAAGGACTCCAGTGTCTGGATGTTTCTGAGATCGAGTGGAAGGGCGTTCCAAATTGTTGGACCAGCAAATGCGAAAGTGCGCTTTCCGCAAGTCTCAAGGCGAACACGTGGTGTCAAGAGTTTGCCACTGTCGGATGAGCGGAGTTGTCTAGTGGGTACATAAGGCGTCAGCAGCTCTTTCAGATAGGACGGCGCCAGGCCATGTAGACAGCGGTAGCACAAAGTTGCGATTTTGTACTCTATGCGAGCACGCACCGGCAGCCAATGCAACTCTCTCAGAAGTGTTTTTGCATGGTCGAACTTGCTTTTGCGGAGAACAATTCGAGCCGCATTATTCTGTGCTATCTGAATTTTATCAAGGAGCATAGCTGGAAGACCCACCATGAGAGAATTGCAATAGTCCATGCGTGATAGTACAAATGCAGACTTCAGCCTCTTTGTTGCATCAATTGTTAGGAAGGGCCTGATGTGGCTAATCCTGCGCAGCTCTAGAAAAATCGCCTTGCATTGCATGTTAATGTGACTTTCCAAGGTAAGTCTTCTGTCTAGGTAGACACCCAGGTACCGCACTGTTTGAGCTAACTCAATACGCACTCCTGAAAGAGTAATTGATGTCGTGTTATTTGCAGATTTTTGCTTCTGAGTTGGAAGGGCGTTCCAAATTGTTGGACCAGCAAATGCGAAAGTGCGCTTTCCGCAAGTCTCAAGGCGAACACGTGGTGTCAAGAGTTTGCCACTGTCGGATGAGCGGAGTTGTCTAGTGGGTACATAAGGCGTCAGCAGCTCTTTCAGATAGGACGGCGCCAGGCCATGTAGACAGCGGTAGCACAAAGTTGCGATTTTGTACTCTATGCGAGCACGCACCGGCAGCCAATGCAACTCTCTCAGAAGTGTTTTTGCATGGTCGAACTTGCTTTTGCGGAGAACAATTCGAGCCGCATTATTCTGTGCTATCTGAATTTTATCAAGGAGCATAGCTGGAAGACCCACCATGAGAGAATTGCAATAGTCCATGCGTGATAGTACAAATGCAGACTTCAGCCTCTTTGTTGCATCAATTGTTAGGAAGGGCCTGATGTGGCTAATCCTGCGCAGCTCTAGAAAAATCGCCTTGCATTGCATGTTAATGTGACTTTCCAAGGTAAGTCTTCTGTCTAGGTAGACACCCAGGTACCGCACTGTTTGAGCTAACTCAATACGCACTCCTGAAAGAGTAATTGATGTCGTGTTATTTGCAGATTTTTGCTTCTGAGCGGTCGCGATGGGGAGCAGCTCAGTCTTATCATCGTTCAATTTGAGCTTGTTTATGGTCATCCAAAGTTTAACTGATTCAACTGTATTCTGTGTCATAGTGAGCAGCTGATGGAACTTAGAGGGGAGCACGGATTGATGAATTTGAGTGTCGTCTGCGAACATGTGGTATTGCATGTCAAACTGATTGATCTCTGCGCCCAGGTGCTGAATGTACATCGTGTTGTACAAACGTGGATGGTGGTACAAACGTGGATGGTGGTACAAACGTGGATGGTGGTACAAATGTGGATGATGGTAGAAACGTGGTTGGTGGTACAAACGTGGATGGTGGTACAAACGTGGGTGATGGTACAAACGTGAATGATGGAACTATTGTCTTGCTCTCCTTGATTGATTAGCATAGAGTTGCTTTATCTCCTAGAAGGGTTATGATATAACATGTTCTCTCTTAGAAGGGTTAGGAAATTGTTTGTATCTTCTCTCCTCGAGGGTTTAGGATAGTGTTGCTTCTCTTCTAGAAGGGTAAGGATAGTATTGCCTCTCTTCTAGAAGGGTTAAGAAATAGTTTATTCTTTCATAAAGTGATTAGGATAGTGTTGCTTCTCTTCTAGAAGGGTAAGGATAGTATTGCCTCTCTTCTAGAAGGGTTAAGAAATAGTTTATTCTTTCATAAAGTGATTAGGATAGTGTTGTTTCTCTCCTCGAGGGGTTAGGATAATGTAGCTTCTCTCTTAGAGGAGTTAGGATAGTGTTGCTTCTCTCCTCGAGGGGTTAGGAAATATTGTCTTATTTCCTAGGGGGGTTTGAATAGTGTAGCTTCTCTCCTAGAAGGGTTAGGATAATGTAGCTTCTCTCTTAGAGGGGTTAGGATAGTGTTGCTTCTCTCCTAGAAGGGTTAGGATAATGTAGCTTCTCTCTTAGAGGGGTTAGGATAGTGTTGCTTCTCTCCTAGAAGGGTTAGGATAATGTAGCTTCTCTCTTAGAGGGGTTAGGATAGTGTCGCTTCGTCCAGCATGCAGCTATAATGGCACGCTATAATAATCGGCATCCTTCCGTCTCGTGAGACGATGGTGCATCACCGTTGGGTTGGGTTGCATTTTCTCGAGTGGCTGTGCAGTCCTATCCTTGAGTGACAGTCTTTACCACAGTTTTTACACACGAGTTCCGTGCTTCTAAATGTTTTGGCCTTTCTCCTAGCTCTTCTGTCTGCAGCCTCTTCCATTCTTCGCTCCTCGGCTACCATGACACCCTCTTTGACAACTGTGCGCCACGTAGATCGGTCTTTTGCCTTACACTCCCAGTCACTTGTATGTATTTTGGCTGCTTTCATGTCCCTTTGACAGACATCTTTAAATCGCAGACGTGGGCGACCTGTTTTCCTCTTTCCCGAAGCAAGTTCACCATATAGGAGGTCTTTCGGAATGCGGCCGGGACTCATTCTTTTAACATGACCTAGCCATCTCAGGCGTCTTTCACTAAGGATTGTGAACATGCTTTGGGTATTCGCACGCATTAGGACCTCACTATTAGTCACTTTTTCTTGCCATTTAATACCAAGGATGCGACGCAGGCATCTCATATGGAAGCTATTAAGCTTGCGCTCTTGGGATGTATAGGTGGTCCATGTCTCGCTCCCGTATAGTAGTGTACTGATGACACAAGCTCGATAGACGCACAGTTTGGTTTTCTCCGTTAGCTTGGTGTTTTGCCAGACCCGTTTATTTAGTTTAGCCATTGTGGCAGCTGCCTTGCCGATTCTGCTGTTAATTTCTTCTTTAATGGACAGTGTATTGGAGACCTTGGACCCCAAGTAGGTGAAGCTGTCCACAACCTCCAAGTTTTCATTATCGATTTCTACGTTAGGTGGCACGCTATAGCACAGCAAATAATACGCATATAAACATTGTTGTCCAATCGTATTTGTAGTACGAAAACCCAGCGAAAAGATGGTATCAATATCAAATATCTGTGTTGGACTAAAGCAAATGATAAAATAAACAGTATCTTGTGAGGTGAAATATTGCATGATATCGCACAGGAAGAAAGTTCTCCACTCTCACGTGTTCATTGTCCAGCCATGACACTTCCTGCACCGGCATCGCTTAGCTAAAGACTCGAGTCTTTCCTTTTTTTTCTCTAGCTTCCTGGCCTCTTTCTTCCCCCCATGTGGTTGCTGACTGTTTACTTGTTTGCTCTACATTCCAACAACTTATAGAACTATTAAATCTGCTCACCTATGTATGCTATCTCCGAACCAGATAAAACCTATTATTTATTACTGTCTTATCTCTACAATTATCTTCATGTATTAGCAGAGGATGTGAAAACCCTGACTTTGGTTTAAGTCACGAACGCATAAAATTAATCAGGGGGAAATAATAAAATAAAAAGGGGGAGATAATTCGTCATACTTAGCGACTAAAAATAAAACAAGGGAAACAACTTCAAGGGTAATAATTCCGGGGCGCTAAGGGAAAGAGCACTCGGCTCGTCTGTTGATCTTTTGTGGCACACCGCCCAGACATCAGGCCTGCAGAAAATGTGCTATAAATCATATCAACTAACAAGTGAGCTTTCTTAAGTAGCCTGGCAGGCATGCAGGCTCGTGTATATTTGTCTGCTGAAGAGCTCTACGAACGTGGAGCTGGTGTGCATATTAAATGCACATACCATTAGATAAGGGAGGTGGTGTGCATATTAAAGGCACATACCATTAGATTAGGGAGGTGGTATGCATAGTAAATATTATTGGGGGGCTCGGTGTGCATATTACATGCACATCCCATTACATTATAATGGTGGTGTGCATATTAAATGTGCTAACCTTCAGATTGTGAGATGGTGTGCGTAATCAGGCTGTGATTTCTACGTTTCATAAGATTTACATTGTCTCTGGCTGATCAATTCTTTATATATGTGTTGAGCGTTTAAGTAGCATTCCTTTCCTTATTAGCTCTAGGGATGTACAGATTTATTTCAGATGGGAAATATATAAGTTATGTTATGATCAAAAATATTTTCCTTCAATAATATCCTTTGGGTGAAGCTACTTATTTGGATACTCTGCCTAAACTTAGACCAGAAATTGAGTCCATTTGTATGGTCTTGTTATTTCTATCACTATCATGATGTCACTCAAGGCGTACCTTAGTTAAAGGTTTGTTGCAAAGCGAGAATAATTCAAATATGAACGAAATCGTGCAGCTGGATGACTGTTCCTTCAACATGTATGTATACAGTATACTTTAGCTGTTTGCTATACATATTAACAGCAAGGGATCTAGGCAGCGGGTCGTCACCAATATTTTCTAGGTATTACTTTGGTCTGTCACAATGGCTACCTTGATTTTTACCAATATTTACTAGGTATTCCTTTGGCCTGTCAAAATGGCTACCTTGATTTTTACCAATATTTTCTAGGTATTACTTTGGCCTGTAACTATGATCCCCTTGATTTCATCACAATTCTACCAGAGATTTTGGTGAGCAACACCAACGTGCCTATGGAACCAATATTTTATATTTATTGTCTTATTGCCACAATAACATATTTGACTATATCGATATTTTCTAGGTATTTCTGTTCTACCAGAGTTCCTGGAGAGCTACACCAACGTGCCTATGGAACCAATATGTTATAGTTGTCTAATCGTCACATAATATCTTCTAGGTATTTCCGTTCTACCAGAGTTCCTGGAGAGCTACACCAACGTCCCCATGGAACCAATATGTTATAGTTGTCTAATTGTCACATAATATTTTCTAGGTATTTCTGTTCTACCAGAGTTCCTGGAGAGCTACACCAACGTGCCTATGGAACCAATCTGTTATAGTTGTCTAATTGTCACATAATATCTTCTAGGTATTTCTGTTCTACCAGAGTTCCTGGAGAGCTACACCAACGTGCATATGGAACCAATCTGTTATAGTTGTCTAATTGTCACATAATATCTTCTAGGTATTTCTGTTCTACCAGAGTTCCTGGAGAGCTACACCAACGTGCCTATGGAACCAATCTTTCTGAACACAGACGTCAACATCACAGTCAGGGAAGGGGGAAAAGCCTCACTGCCATGTTCTATACAACATCTGGGGACAAAGAAAGTACGTTCAGATACTCTCTCTCTCTCTCTCTCTCTCTGTCTCTCTCTGTCTCTCTCTTCGCTCTGTCTGTCTCTCTTTCTCTCTCTCTCTACCTCACTCTCTCTCTCTCTCTCTCTATCTCTCTCTTCTTTCTGTCTGTCTGCCCCTGAAAAAAACGGAAATGACGCCCATGCCACCTTTGTCTATTCTACTTGTTCCTTCTATTTGGTTAGATTTCATAGATTTACTAGCCATAACCCATCAAACTGGCGGACAAAGACATTTTTTCTCTACAATGTATGAACGTCTTTGTATTATGTTATATACATTTTGTACATTTGATTCTCTTTGATGCCTACTTCATATACGACGAAAATTCCCGGTAATCAGCTCCCTGGCCCTGACGCATTGGCTCGCATTTCAGCGGCATAATATGTGGTGACCAAATAGCATCACAAGGCTCAAGTAGCCTGACACACGAGACAGAAAACAATAACTTTATTGTAAATGATTCCTGCCATGGTGTGTGCGTAGACTGCTCATTAACTCCCTTGATTTATACTTTTCTTCATGTCACGGAGTTCCCACTCATCACAAATCTTTATATCAATAAAATGTTAAGTTTAAGTTCCCACTCATCACAAATCTTTAAGTCAATGAAATGTTAAGTTCCCACTCATCACAAATCTTTATATCAATAAAATGATAAGTTTAAGTTCCCACTCATCACAAATCTTTATATCAATAAAATGTTGAGTTCCCACTCATCACAAATCTTTATATCAATAAAATGTTAAGTTTAAGTTCCCACTCATCACAAATCTTTATATCAATAAAATGTTAAGTTCCCACTCATCACAAATCTTTATATCAATAAAATGTTGAGTTCCCACTCATCACAAATCTTTATATCAATAAAATGTTAATTTCCCACTCATCACAAATCTTTACATCAATAAAATGTTGAGTTCCCACTTATCACAAATCTTTATATCGATAAAATGTTGAGTTCCCACTCATCACAAATCTTTACTCAATAAAATGTTAAGTTCCCACTTATCAAAAATCTTATATCAATAAAATGTTAAGTTCCCACTCATCACAAATCTTTACATCAATAAAATGTTGAGTTCCCACTCATCACAAATCTTTATATCCAAAAAATGTTGAGTTCCCACTCATCACAAATCTTTATATCAATAAAATGTTAAGTTCCCACTCATCACAAATCTTTATATCAATAAAATGTTAAGTTCCCACTCATCACAAATCTTTATATCAATAAAATGTTAAGTTCCCACTCATCAAAAATTTGTATATCAATAAAATGTTAAGTTCCCACTCATCACAAATCTTTATATCAATAAAATCTTAAGTTCCCACTCATCAAAAATCTGTATATCAACAAAATGTTGAGTTCCCACTCATCACAAATCTTTATATCAATAAAATGTTAAGTCCCACTCATCACAAATCTGAATATCAATAAAATGTTAAGTTCCCGCTCATCAAAAATCTTTATATGAATAAAATGTTAAATTCCCACTCATCACAAATCTGTATATCAATAAAATGTTAAGTTCCCACTCATCAAAAATCTGTATATCAATAAAATGTTAAGTTCCCATTCATCAAAAATCTGTATATCAATAAAATGTTAAGTTCCCACTCATCACAAATCTTTATATCAATAAAATGTTAAGTTCCCACTCATCAAAAATATGTATATCGATAAAATGTTAAGTTCCCACTCATCACAAATCTGTATATCAATAAAATGTTAAGTTCCCACTCATCACAAATCTTTATATGAATAAAATGTTAAGTTTCCACTCATCACAAATCTTTATATCAATAAAATGTTAAGTTCCCACTCATCACAAATCTTTATATCAATAAAATGTTAAGTTCCCACTCATCACAAATCTTTATATCAACAAAATGTTAAGTTCCCACTCATCACAAATCTTTATATCAATAAAATGTTAAGTCCCACTCATCACAAATCTTTATATCAATAAAATGTTAAGTTCCCACTCATCAAAAATCTGTATATCAATAAAATGTTAAGTTCCCACTCATCAAAAATCTGTATATCAATAAAATGTTAAGTTCCCACTCATCAAAAATCTGTATATCAATAAAATGTTAAGTTCCCACTCATCAAAAATCTGTATATCAATAAAATGTTAAGTTCCCACTCATCACAAATCTTTATATCAACAAAATGTTAAGTTCCCACTCATCACAAATCTTTATATCAATAAAATGTTAAGTCCCACTCATCACAAATCTTTATATGAATAAAATGTTAAGTTCCCACTCATCAAAAATCTGTATATCAAAAAAATGTTAAGTTCCCACTCATCAAAAATCTGTATATCAATAAAATGTTAAGTTCCCACTCATCAAAAATCTGTATATCAATAAAATGTTAAGTTCCCACTCATCAAAAATCTGTATATCAATAAAATGTTAAGTTCCCACTCATCACAAATCTTTTTATCAATAAAATGTTAAGTTCCCACTCATCAAAAATATGTATATCGATAAAATGTTAAGTTCCCACTCATCACAAATCTGTATATCAATAAAATGTTAAGTTCCCACTCATCACAAATCTGTATATCAATAAAATGTTAAGTTCCCACTCATCACAAATCTTTATATGAATAAAATGTTAAGTTCCCACTCATCAAAAATCTGTATATCAATAAAATGTTAAGTTCCCACTCATCACAAATCTTTATATGAATAAAATGTTAAGTTCCCACTCATCAAAAATATGTATATCAATAAAATGTTAAGTTCCCACTCATCACAAATCTGTATATCAATAAAATGTTAAGTTCCCACTCATCACAAATCTGTATATCAATAAAATGTTAAGTTCCCACTCATCACAAATCTGTATATCAATAAAATGTTAAGTTCCCACTCATCACAAATCTGTATATCAATAAAATGTTAAGTTCCCACTCATCACAAATCTTTATATCTATAAAATGTTAAGTTCCCACTCATCACAAATCTTTATATCAATAAAATGTTAAGTTCCCACTCATCACAAATCTTTATATCAATAAAATGTTAAGTTCCCACTCATCACAAATCTTTATATCAATATAATGTTAAGTTCCCACTCTTCACAAATCTGTATATCAATAAAAATGTTAAGTTCCCACTCATCACAAATCTTTACATCAATAAAGCGAATGCCAGATCTGTTAAACCTATGAAAATAATGAATTTATTTATGTTTTAATTTTTTTATTAATTTGACTGCGGTGTGGAGACAAAATATGTTCCCGTTGGATTATTCTGGGAAAATATGCAATGACAAAAATATATGCCGTTTTATCCGACCATAAGACCGTGATTTATGTCTTAAAGCTAAGTCCCTGAAATTAGAAATGACAATATTAAATAAATTTTTGAGCCTTCGAGCCGGCTTTGCATCCGTCAGTTAGGTCAAACAATGAATTGGTTGTGTATGTCACCTGCTGATAGAAGGACGTCAAGACATCAGGACAAACAGGACTTCAGGACATCAGAACATCGGGTAATCAGGACATCGTAGCATCTGGACATCACGACAAAAGTACATCAGGACATCATGACATAATAGCATCAGGACATCAGAAACACAGTTACTGAGATAATTAAATAATTAATAGCACATTAGCCTATTGTATCAATTAACGCAGCAATTAATACATTACACCATCACCTGGATGACGGCCATGTTGTGTCTGGATTTATGGACCAGGGAATAACAACCAGAGGCTACAAAAATAAAACATAATAAAATGTTCAACATAGACGTAGACATAGTGTTTACAGATGAAGCTACTAACCAGATGAAGCTACTAACCAGATGAAGCTACTAACCAGATGAAGCTAGGACCCAGATGAAGCTACTAACCAGATGAAGCTACTAACCAGATGAAGCTACTAACCAGATGAAGCTAGAACCCAGATGAAGCTAGGACCCAGATGAAGCTACCAACCAGATGAAGCTACTAACCAGATGAAGCTACTAACCAGATGAAGCTACTAACCAGATGAAACTACTAGCCAGAGGAAGCTACTAACCAGATGAAGCTAGGACCCAGATGAAGCTACTAACCAGATGAAGCTAGGACCCAGATGAAGCTACTAACCAGATGAAGCTACTAACCAGATGAAGCTACTAACCAGATGAAGCTACTAACCAGATGAAGCTACTAGCCAGATGAAGCTACTAACCACATGAAGCTAGTAACCAGATGAAGCTTCTAACCAGATGAGGCTATTCACCAGTTGAAGCTGCTCTCCAGGTTAAGCAGCTAACAAGATTATGCAGCATTTTCACTGAGTCTAATGCTGACTTTATATTACCAGATCAAGGGGTCTTTTTTAATAGATACAAAGGAACGGAAGTTAAGTTATTATTAAAATCTTAGATTTTGGGATCCCAGATTTAAGATATTTTTAATAACAAACTTGCAACAGCACTCCCCGTGTTTACGCTCATTTATTGGCACACACAAAATTCTAACCATTTCTTTGTACAAGTTGTGTCAGTTAAATTCAGCTGAAAAAGATCGGGGTGCCACAGTTTATACCAAAGAATCAACGTCGAATCAACCGGTAATGGAAGCATTTAGAGAGCAATGACTGGAAGTTTCAAGGACTACTGGAAATTGCCATTAGTATGGATACAAAGGGTGAAGGTTTCCTTTGGTATGGGTGCTAAAGGTGAAGGTTTCCTTTGGTATGGGTGCTAAAGGTGAAGGTTTCCTTTGGTATGGGTGCTAAAGGTGAAGGTTTCCTTTGGTATGGGTGCTAAAGGGGGAGGTTTCCTTTGGTATGGGTGCTAAAGGTGAAGGTTTCCTTTGGTATGGGTGCAAAAGGGGAAGGTTTCCTTTGGTATGGGTGCTAAAGGTGAAGGTTTCCTTTGGTATGGGTGCTGAAGGTGAAGTTTTCCGTTGGCATGGGTACTAAAAGTGAAGAGGCTTGAGAACAGCTGGTGCGAGGTGAATTCGGCTAATTTAACGGCTTGTCCTGACTACATCCAGACCTGTTATCCCTTCACGCATGCGTGATGACCCCAGGGACTTCCTGTCGCTGTTATTCTAAATCTTGTATCTCCTTATACTAGGAGGGTGCTCTCCCTTAGTTATGTAGATTGGCAATGGCAGACTTTTCTATGAAGAAGTCCGGTAACCTCTGATGGGTCGTGTCTAACGGGGCAAAGGGAGGCAGCCACCGGATGCTCTCAGATTGATTAGATGGGAAATAACCCGACGTATGTGCACTGTGGTCGGCCCCCAACAATCGAATATGACGCGGCTTCACCATCATTCAAGTGTTTCACGTCGTGCGCACTTTTCCTTCTAGGCGCACGTTCACTGAACTGAAGGTGCACTTTTATCTAATTACATATCCATAAAAATAGGAGACATAAAAATAGGAGACATAAAAATAGGAGACATAAAAATAGGAGACATAAAAAATAGGAGACATAAAAATAGGAGACATAAAAATAGGAGACATAAAAATAGGAGACATAAAAATAGGAGACATAAAAATAGGAGACATAAAAATAGGAGACATAAAAATAGGAGACATAAAAATAGGAGACATAGATTTGATCGCAAGAAGGTCATCAGTTCGATAGCTCAGTTTTGATCACGAGAGGGTAATCAGTTCAATAGTTTAGTTCTGGTCGCGAGAAGGTAATCAGTTCGATGACACAAGGCATAGTGGACACAAGAGATAGTGGACACAAGAGATAGTGGACACAGGAGATAGTGGACACAGGAGATAGTGGACACAGGAGATAGTGGACACAGGAGATAGTGGTCAGCCACGACAGTTGACGTGTGCAGACGAATCAGTAAGAAGATTTCTCAATGTGCTCGTGATGAGGCTCATGCTTGAAAAGGATTCTTCGCGTGTATACGTAGAGCCAAAGAGCCGCACTCAGTTCGCTAAAGAGCCGCATGCGTCTCGCAAGCCGCGATTTGCCGACCACTGTACTAGGGTTATCTTAGCTTCATAGATTCATAGCAGTGTTATTGCAGTGCTAGTAATATTTGTTTCGTTTAAATCAACAATCCTGTTACAATTATCTATTCATAATTTTTTATCCGGAAGTTTTTTTGTAATGTCTTTTTTTAATTTTTTTTTTTTTTTACTTTTACTTTTGGTTTTGTTAAATATGACTGCATGGAATATTTTGATATGTCAGATTTTAAATGAAAGTGAACTAATGAGATTTAACACATACTAACTGTTTGCCCTCTTTGTTTGGGTTGCTATGTTGTTCGCGGCCTCAGATGCTCTATGTTATAATTATCTATTCTTAATTTTTTATCCGGAAGTTTTTTTGTAATGTCTTTTTTTAATTTTTTTTTTTTTTTACTTTTACTTTTGGTTTTGTTAAATATGACTGCATGGAATATTTTGATATGTCAGATGTTAAATGAAAGTGAACTAATGAGATTTAACACATACTAACTGTTTGCCCTCTGTGTTTGGGTTGCTATGTTGTTCGCGGCCTCAGATGCTCTAAGTTAGATTGACTGTCCCCTCACTGTCGGAGCTGACCTCTCATTAGTGGACACGTGTTGAGTAATTCACTTACCGCTGTGATTCGGGGGCTAATTCAGCACGACCCTCGGGGGTGGGGGGGGTCACACTGGGTGGGACCTCTTGCCCCTCCCACACAGCGTTTGTTTTTTGTACAGCCCTCATGAAGTGAAATGTTGGTTCATCTGTTGGTTCATCCGTTGGTTCATCTGTTGGTTCATCTGTTGGTTCATCTGTTGGTTCATCTGTTGGTTCATCTGTTGGTTCACATGTTGGTTCATCTGTTGGTTCATCTGTTGGTTCATCTGTTGGTTCATCTGTTGGTTCATTTGTTGGTTCATCTGTTGGTTCATCTGTTGGTTCATCTGTTGGTTCATCTGTTGGTTCATCTGTTGGTTCTATTTAGAACCTGACTTTTCTTCATCCTTTTCAAGGTGAGCTGGTTAAATTGTGGCTAAGTCTTTCGTTAAACCTTTTCACAGTAAGCTGGTTAAATTCTTGCTCAGTCTTTCGTTAAACCTTTTCACAGTAAGCTGGTTAAATTCTTGCTCAGTCTTTAGTTAAACCTTTTCACAGTAAGCTGGTTAAATTGTGGCTAAGTCTTTCGTTAAACCTTTTCACAGTAAGCTGGTTAAATTGTGGCTAAGTCTTTCGTTAAACCTTTTCACAGTAAGCTGGTTAAATTGTTGCTAAGTCTTTAGTTAAACCTTTTCACAGTAAGCTGGTTAAATTGTGGCTAAGTCATTTGTTAAACCTTTTCACAGTTAGCTGGCTAAATTGTGGCTAAGTCATTTGTTAAACCTTTTCACAGTAAGCTGGTTAAATTGTGGCTAAGTCATTTGTTAAACCTTTTCACAGTAAGCTGGTTAAATTGTGGCTAAGTCATTTGTTAAACCTTTTCACGGTAATCTGGTTAAATTGTGGCTAAGTCATTTGTTAAACCTTTTCGCAGTAAGCTGGTTAAATTGTGGCTAAGTCATTTGTTAAACCTTTTCACAGTAAGCTGGTTAAATTGTGGCTAAGTCATTTGTTAAACCTTTTCACAGTAAGCTGGTTAAATTGTGGCTAAGTCATTTGTTAAACCTTTTCACGGTAATCTGGTTAAATTGTGGCTAAGTCATTTGTTAAACCTTTTCGCAGTAAGCTGGCTAAATTGTGGCTAAGTCTTTCGTTAAACCTGTTCACAGTAAACTGGTTAAAATCTATTGTTTTAAAGAAGCCAAAGCTGGTTTTAGTCGATACTTTATTAAAATATTTCGAACCGATTCCCTGAGTATGATCTAAATGTAATATAGACAACGGAACTGAGTCCCATATATCTGATCTATATGTAATGTAGACGGTGGAATCGAATTCAGTTCGGTGTCGACCATAATTATATGTGCTTATTTTTAGAAAGTCTCATCTGTAGTGTAGGAAGTCTCATCTATAGTGTAGAAAGTCTCATCTATGGTTAGAAAGTCTCATATATGGTGTTGAAAGTCTTATCTATAATGTAGCAAGTCTCATCTCCAATGTTAAATTTCAGAGAGATTTTTTTATAAAAAAAATAATCCACAAAGTTTTATCTATTATTGAACATTTGTTAAAATTAAGGTTTTACATTATTCTACTATTATTCAACATTATTCATTATTAAAGACATTGTGCATGCAGAAGTTTGAAGAGTATAATAACACACAAATTGTAAAGCTCTCAAAAAATAGATGAATAATCATAGAAAGCAAAAAATCGATGTCTAAGGCTGTTACCAAAACAAACACACAAAAAATGATTGCAGTTCTCTCTATCAGACGATACCTCACTAAACATTTCCCAAACCGAGAGAACTCCGATACGACATGTAGCTGTTGGGAAGTAAACAATACGTCCTGGCAAGTTATAACGTAAATATGACGTGGTTTATCTTATCGGCTGCGTTGTTTAAGATTCTATGACTGTCGTGATGTTAGCGCCGCGCCTGGTGGAAAGACGCGTCTATGAACACAAACTTTTCAAATCCATATCATCACGCCCTCCCCCCCCCCCCTTTTTTTTTTTTTTCGTCTGCTGGTACGTATTATAAATAGAGATCTTAGGACGTTACAAAGAAAAAGTGTGTGTGTGTGTAGGAGTGAGGGTGGGGGGGTTGGGTTTTAAAAATCAAATAATAAAATAATTTTTAACATCTCAACCATTATCGCACATAGTAAATTAATTGAACAAAATTAATTCAATAATTTACAATGATTAATTGAAATAGTGCTTGTGTTGTTTTTCTCGCGGCTGGGGATGGAACTACAGTCAACAAGAATGGGAACGAGTCAGCTTAAGCCACTTGACCACCGAGCATCCTAAATTTTGCCGTGGGAGATGTCGAGTTGCAACGCATTTTAGTTGCTGATGAATTTTACCTTCGACACAGCTTATTGTAATGCGTATTTCTTCTAGTGTCTTGATCGAGGAAGGGGTACCTGTCTCACTGGGTGTACTCGAGGAAGGGGTACCTGTCTCACTGAGTGTACAGGAGGAAGGGGTACCTGTCTCACTGATTGTACTCGAGGAAGGGGTACCTGTCTCACTGGGTGTACTCGAGGAAGGGGTACCTGTCTCACTGGGTGTACTCGAGGAAGGGGTACCTGTCTCACTGAGTGTACTCGAGGAAGGGGTACCTGTCTCACTGATTGTACTCGAGGAAGGGGTACCTGTCTCACTGATTGTACTCGAGGAAGGGGTACCTGTCTCACTGATTGTACTCGAGGAAGGGGTACCTGTCTCACTGAGTGTACTCGAGGAAGGGGTACCTGTCTCACTGATTGTACTCGAGGAAGGGGTACCTGTCTCACTGAGTGTACTCGAGGAAGGGGTACCTGTCTCACTGATTGTACTCGAGGAAGGGGTACCTGTCTCACTGAGTGTACTCGAGGAAGGGGTACCTGTCTCACTGATTGTACTCGAGGAAGGGGTACCTGTCTCACTGAGTGTACTCGAGGAAGGGGTACCTGTCTCACTGATTGTACTCGAGGAAGGGGTACCTGTCTCACTGAGTGTACTCGAGGAAGGGGTACCTGTCTCACTGATTGTACTCGAGGAAGGGGTACCTGTCTCACTGAGTGTACTCGAGGAAGGGGTACCTGTCTCACTGATTGTACTCGAGGAAGGGGTACCTGTCTCACTGAGTGTACTCGAGGAAGGGGTACCTGTCTCACTGAGTGTACTCGAGGAAGGGGTACCTGTCTCACTGATTGTACTCGAGGAAGGGGTACCTGTCTCACTGGGTGTACTCGAGGAAGGGGTACCTGTCTCACTGAGTGTACTCGAGGAAGGGGTACCTGTCTCACTGAGTGTACTCGAGGAAGGGATACCTGTCTCACTGAGTGTACTCGAGGAAGGGATACCTGTCTCACTGAGTGCACTCTCTTTCAAAATTCACTGACAAGGGCGTTGTCTCAATCTCAAAGTCTGTAAATCTATCGATATATTTAGCGTGCTTCGAGCCTTTGGGGATGAATGAAGCGTGATTTTCAAATAAACTTTATTATTATTTATTATTATTATTTTTGAGAACTTGCTTTAAATAGAGATTTAATTCACCAGTATTCACAAGATGCCGAACTATCACTGACAGAATCGGTACAAGCTGTCCAAAGATGACTGACAGAATCGGTACAAGCTGTCCAAAGATTACTGACAGAAGCAGCCCAGACAGCTAAATATCCTTAACAGAAACGACTTAAGGGGCCCAAATATCCCTGACAGTAACAGAAGCAACTTAGGTGGCACAAAAATGACAGGTCCTCCTATCTCCTTCCCTCTCTATCCCCCCTTTCTCTCTTCCTGACTCTCCCTCTCTCTCCCTATTCATTTTCCTATCCCTCTCTCTCCCTATCCATCTCTCTACCTATCTCTTCCTCTCCCTCTCTTTCCCTCTATTTCTTCCTCTATGTCTCCACCTCTCTCTCTCATTCTCTCTCCCTCACACTCTCTCTGTCCCCCCTCTATCTCTCTTCCTTTCTCTCTCTCCCCCTCTTTGTGTCCCTCCCTCTCTATAACTCCTTCTCTATTTCTCTCTCTCACTCTTCCTCTCTCTTTCTTTCTACCCTTTCTTCCCTCTCTCTATGCACAATCCACACAAAAACGTCCATTGAACCACACACCCACACAAGAAGAAACGTGATGTTAAGGGAAATCAACTAATGTCCTCTTCTCCCAGTTAAAAAGCACCTTGCTACACGCAGCACCTTCTATGACACGCCATGCACGTGTATTGCCTACATTGGGGGGAGGGGGCAAGCATCGTTCTCTAAAGCTTAACTCAGGAATGAGACACGTCAAGTGCGCCCTATTCATCCTGTTGAACGATCTAAATTCTCGTATCAAATGATTGAGACTTCATCACTGTAATCAACATCACCACTTATTCAACATCCCTACTTTAATCAACATTACTACTTTAATCAACATCTCTACTTTAATCAACTTTACCACTTATTTAACATCTCTACTTTAATCAACTTTACCACTTATTCAACATCTCTACTTTAATCAACTTTACAACTAATTCAACATCCCTACTTTAATCAACATTACCACTTTAATGAAATCTCCACTTTATTCAACATCACCACTTTATTCAACATCACCACTTTAATCAACATTACTACTATGGTAAAAGTAAGCATGGCCTCTAAGAGTTTTTGGCCTGAAAGTGGGATACATGACATAAAAAAAAAGAGGTAGTCACTTACTTTGCTGAACACGCTGCTGACTCGGCTCAGTGAAATACTTGCAGCTTCCTAGTTCCAAATCTCAGCAAAATCAACTTCTTTTCAGTCATAGATTCTGAGCAGCGACGTCTTGTCCTGTGAATGCCTTTACAGCAGTTAGGGATATTACAGCATCTTCTGCACCAGCGAAGAGCCTGGGGGTCCGGTGGACACGTTTTTATGAAATTGCTTCAGAGGGCCGACGCCAGCTTCATTAATTACATTTTCTTTTTATTCGAGCATAAATATTCATGTTGCGCGGACCGGCCACGTTAGGCTCGCGGGACCGGCGCCGGCCCGCGGACCACCATTTGAGAAGCACTTGTGTACACCCATGCTTACACCTTACAGTATCTCATCCCGTGGCTTCGCGGCAGCACTTTTCCAACACTGAACATAAGATTTAGTACAGAATTAATTGATGGATTTATCTGAGACTTGTTTCCATTAGGTGGCCTGGAGATCTGTGGACCAAGACAAGTTTATGACCATTGGAACAATGGCCTGGTCACCAGATGACGACATCCAAGTTGATCACGTCAAGCACAGCGAGGAGCTGGAAGACTGGACACTCATCTTTCCGAAAGTGAAGAAATCGGACAGTGGCTTGTATGAGTGCCAGCTGACGTCAGTGGCCGGGTACCATACGCTCGTCAGGTTGATTGTTGTAGGTCAGTACGTGGTCATGTTATACAGTGTAGGTCAGTGCGAGGTCATTTTGAATAGTGTAGGTCAGTTAGTGGTCATGCTAAACAATGTAGGTTAATTCATGGTCATGTTAAACATTGTACTAGAGACCGACCGAGAGTGATTTTCTGATTTCGGTCGAAAATAGGCCGAAAGTTTAAAAATGACGTTCGGCCGAAATCGAAAAAAGGCCGAAAGTTAAAAATGACTCCGAAACCGAAGCCGAAAGCGAAAATGAAATATTTAGATATTTTGAAATTCGTTCCCCGCATACATTAGGCATACATCGAAAATGATGGGGGAAATTATCAATATTGACATTCTTTTTATAAAAAAGGAAGATAATCGTTAATATTAATAAATAAACATCTAATATAACATCTTGATGTTAAAGATTGTTTAGTTTGCTCTTAAAGATCGCTTAGATTTTATTTAAAGATCTTTTAGTTTGTTATTAAAGATCATTTAGTTTGTTCAAAAAAGATAGCTAAGTTTTTTCTTAAAGATCACTTAGTTTGTATTATTAAAAGAACGTTTAGTTTGTTTATAAAGCTCGCTTAATTTGTTCTTAAAGATCTTTGATTTTGTTCTTAAATATCGCTTAGTTGTTCTTAAAGATCATTTAGTTTTTTATATAAAAATCGTTTAGTTTGTTCTTAAAGATCCCTTATTTTGTTGTTGAAGATCGCTTATTTTTTTCATAACGTTCGGATCACTTAGTTTGTTCTTATAGATGATTGATTTTTTTCCTTAAGATCGATTAGTTTGTTCTTAAAGATCTTTTAGTTTGTTCCTAAAGAACATTTAGTTTTCTGTTAAAGATCGCTTAATTTATTGTTATAAATCATTTAGTTTACTATTAAAGATCATTTGTTTTGTTCTTAAAAATCATTTAGTTCGCTCTTAAAAATTGCTTACTTTGTTTTTTAAGATCGTTTAGTTTTTTATTACAGATCGCTTAGATTGTTCTTAAAGATCACTTAGTTTTTTTTAAAGATCGTTTAGTTTGTTCTTAAATATCGTTTAGTTTGTTCTCAAAGATCGCTTAATTTGTTCTTAAAGATCACTTTCTTTGTTTTTAAAGATCGCTTAGTTTGTTGCTAAATATCGCTTTCGCTGACTATTAGATGACCGAAAACCTCAGTCGCTTTCGGCCGGATGACCGAAAGTCAAAGTCAATTTCGGCCGAAACCGAAAAAAAACGAAAGTTAACTTTTCTCTTTCGGCCGAAACCGAAATTAAGCCGAAAATTAACTCTAAGTTTTGGCCGAAAACGAAACTTGGCTGAAAGTGATACAATTGCCACTTTCAGCGCCGAAACCGAAGCCAAAATTCGGTCGGTCTCTACATTGTAGGTTAGTTCAAATCAGGTGAAACGTTTTAGGTTAGTTCACAACAGGTTAAACATTGTAGGTTAGTTCATATCAAGTTAAATATTGTGGGTCAATTCATGGTTTCTAGAAAATTTATGTGTTTCCTTTTCAACTTATATAAAGGACAGTGTTAATTTTTGTATTGACTTATCCCGACCGATCCAGCCATCGGCGTAGCTCCCTGTTAATCTTTCTGTTTGCATGTCACTTAATTGGTCAAACATTAGTTCATCGCCTAATGGATGTTACTATCTCATAGGAACTTACAGTGAACATGAAACACTGTGCCAAAGAAATACAAGTATTAATTATCTACTTGTTCTTTAAGAGACAGTTTGTAGACCTACTTAAGGACATTACTGTCCGCTATTTATTCCAGTCACATTGACATATTACTAAACAAACTTTTATTTATCATCTCAATAGGACCTCCGATTTCAAACCCTGGTAAGTATATAGGGTTGTGTTTGTATGTAATACAGACAAGTCATCATATGTTTGTGTGTATATGTAATAATAATAATAAAGTTCATTTCAAAAACACGCTTCATCCCCAAAGGCTCGAAGCGCGGTACAAAGTCAACAAAAAACAAATCTATAATTTACCACATTTAAAACAAACGCAACACTACAAAAACTAATTACAAGCATACAATGTCAAAGTCTTTCAATCCATTTCAACCGTGAGCAACACAGCCATTATGCATTAAATGGAAAATAAGGTTGGAATTAATCCCAGAAGGTGTTTGCGAAATAAATGTGTCTTTAAATCGGTTTTAAAGGACACCAGTGTCTGGTTGTTTCTGAGATCGACAGGAAGGGCGTTCCAAATTGTTGGACCAGCAAATGCGAAAGTGCGCTTTCCGTAAGTCTCAAGGCGAACACGTGGTGTCAAGAGTTTGCCACTATCGGATGAGCGGAGCTCTCTAGTGGGTACATAAGGTCATCAAATGTTTGTATGTATATGTAATACAGACAAGTCATCATATGGTTGTGTGTATATGTAATACATACAGGTCATCATATGGTTGTGTGTATATGTAATACAGACAAGTCATCAAATGGTTGTGTGTATATGTAATACAGACAAGTCATGACATGTTTGTGTGTATATGTAATACAGACAAGTCCTGAAATGGATGTGTGTATATGTAATACAGACAAGTCATCATATGGTTGTGTGTATATGTAATACAGACAAGTCATCAAATGGTTGTATATATATGTAATACAGACAAGTCATCACATGGTTGTGTGTATATGTAATACAGACAAGTCCTGAAATGTTTGTGTGTATATATAATACAGACAAGTCATCATATGGTTGTGTGTATATGTAATACAGGCAAGTCATCAAATGGTTGTGTGTATATGTAATACAGACAAGTCATCACATGGTTGTGTGTATATGTAATACAGACAAGTCATCATATGGTTGTGTGTATATGTAATACAGACAAGTCATTAAATGGTTGTGTGTATATGTAATACAGACAAGTCATCATATGGTTGTGTGTATATGTAATACAGACAAGTTATCAAATGGTTGTGTGTATATGTAATACAGACAAGTCATCAAATGGTTGTGTGTATATGTAATACAGACAAGTCATCAAATGGTTGTGTGTATATGTAATACAGACAAGTCATCAAATGGTTGTGTGTATATGTAATACAGACACGTCATCACATGGTTGTGTGTATATGTAATACAGACAAGTCATCAAATGGTTGTGTGTATATGTAATACAGACAAGTCATCACATGGTTGTGTGTATATGTAATACAGACAAGTCATCAAATGGTTATGTGTATATGTAATACAGACAAGTCATCAAATGGTTGTGTGTATATGTAATACAGACAAGGCATCAAATGGTTATGTGTGTATGTAATAGATATCGTCCATAAAGTACGTCGCGCAGCTAATGGGACCGGGGGGGGGCGGGTTTCTATGTGAGTGTCACAGGTTGTGGATTAATACGACACAGTCTCTGTCCATAAAACAAGATGTGTGCAGCTTCACGGACGATTTTACAAGATTACACATGTAAAAGTTTAGGCAAATGCCTTCATCTTACAAAAAAAAAAAAAACATTTAAATGAGAAATATTTAAATTAAATTGACATAGTATCAAAATATATTGACATGTATCCTACCTAAAAGAGAGAACAGAAAAATTGCCGGCGCCAAACAAAGACAAAAAACAAAGTTTAGAAGAACGGGAAGGACGTGAGAGTCTCGGGGGGTGGTGGGGGAGGTGGTCTAAGAAAGTGTCGCAGTTAGTAACACTGGGGTGGTGTAGGATGTGGTCTAAGTAAGTGTCGCAGTTTGTGACATTGGGGTAGTGGTGAAGGTGGTCTAAGAAAGTTTCGCAGTTTGTGACACTGTGGTGGTGGAGGAGGTGGTCAAAGAAAGTGTCGCAGTTGGTGACACTGGGGTGGTGGTGGAAGTAATCTAAGAAAGTGTCGCAGTTTGTGACACTGGGGTGGTGGTGGAAGTAATCTAAGAAAGTGTCGCAGTTTGTGACACTGGGGTGGTGGAGGAGGTGGTCTAAGAAAGTGTCGCTGTTTGTGACAGACACTGTGGTGGTGAAGAAGGTGGTCTAAGAAAGTGTCACAGTTTGTGACACTGGGGCGGTGGAGGAGGTGGTCTAAGAAAGTGTCGCAGTTTGTGACACCCGGGTGGTGGAGGGGGGGTCTAAGAAAGTGTCGCAGTTTGTGACACTGGGGTGGTGGAGGAGGTGGTAAAAGATTTTGTTTCACGTCACACTTTTTTTATATTTATAAAACCTAAAATTCATGGTGATGTTACACTTGCTCTTGGGATCGATGTATTCTGGGAGAAGATTTCCCTTGTGTGCATTTAATTGTTTGATAGTAAGTGTGTTTTAGATTTTTTTCAATTAATTAGTTGTTTATTTTGAAACACATTGTATAGTTCGAAATGTGACGTACTTAAGGGGGGAGGGGGTGTCTGAGATTTGTGACAAATTGTGACAGAGGTAGGGGAGGAGGTAAAAACTGTCTACTGTCTAAAATAGTGAGACATGCCTTAAGGAGGGCCCCATAGTGGACAGACGAGCGTGGATAGATAAGACAAGATCTGACCAGTCAGATTTGTTTAAACCAGCGAGGATCCGTCTCTAAAGTCTAAAGCACATGTGTCAAACTCAAGGCCCGCGGGGCACATCCGGCCCGCCGTACAATTAAATCAGGCTCGAGAGGTCTTGACCGGGGTACAATTTTGTCCGGCTCGAGAGAGCATTTTAGGCAAAAATATTATTTAATTGTCCTGCGATATAAAGGGCTAATCAAATTCCCTACTTAGCAGCCTACCTGAGAGCGTTCTCGCTTCGATCAGGATAAGCGAAAATAAAAGTTGTGAAGTGAATGGATGTTTGTCGTTTCAGTAACGTATATGTCACTGAGATAAGTTGAGTTAAGGGAGTTAAGAGAGGTGAGAATTAGGACTTAGAACTTATAGAGTATGGAACTTGGAAAAGAGGGACCAATCAGGGAGAAGAGAAGATAGAGGATAGAATTATGGCGGTTGTTATAAGTTTAAGTCCATGATATGAAGATATTAATTAGTTGATAAGATAATGAAGAGGTTATGATTATGATAAGTATTTGTGATTATTATTGCTTATTCGTGAGTGTGTATTAATAATAAATGATAGTTACTATCTTTCACTGAACTCCACAACGACTCTGTTGTTCATAGATAGATAATATATAATAGTATAGTTAATTATAGTTAGTAATTAATATTAGCATTGTGTGATCTGTGTGAACTGTAAGTGAATATAGACGTGACACAGGCCCACAATCGACAGTTGCTCGTTTTGGATTGGCGCATAAGAAATGAAGGTAGTGTGGTTCCCGGATATGACATCACATTTTCCCGCTACGGCTAACGTGAAATCAATCAAGCGTCGGTCGGTAGATCACAATCTTTTTTTTGTTTCTTTAATCAAAGCCAGCCTTGAAATGGCCAAGAGAACAAGGGGATTATGAAAACGAAGCCTTTCAAAGTCTCTACAAGGTTAATTATATGTTTAGTGATTGGCGGTAAAACTGTGTGTTTAATTTGTAGAAAGAACGTGGCTGTGATCAAGGAATATAATCTGAGACGACACTACAGGACTAAACACCGATACGAGTTAAAAAGCCTGAATGCAGAGCAGAAGCTACAGAAGGTAGAAAACTTGAAAAGCAATCCAACATCACAGCAGACGTTTTTCACCAAAGCAAAATCACAAAACTGAAGCTGCTTTGATTCACAGTAAGTTTTATTGTGGCGAAGGTGGTCGCAAAACCGACTATTTGCAGAAGGAGAGTTTCTGAGGCGCTGCATGGTGAAAGTGTTTGACGTCTTGTGTTCAGAAAAAAGCAGATGTTTGCAAATGTAAGCCTTAGCAGAAATGCGGTTGCTGATCGGGGTTGTGAGATACCACCGATGTGAAAACACGGCTGATAAAAAAAGGCATGCTCACTTGCTGTCGATGAAAGTTATGACACGACTGGCACACTGCCCAACTCGCCATCGTCATCTGTGAAGTGAACACCAGTTTGAATGTCACAGAAGGAATATCGTGCATGAAATCCACGCATGGGACAGCGACAGAAAAATATATTTTTGACGACGTATGTCAACGCTTCCAACTTTAGCCTGCCTGCGATACGCCTGATCATAACAAAGGTGCGGTGGCCAAGTTAGGTAAAAGATCTTAGTAGATTTTTCTAGCTGATCGAGGAGATCTGTCAATTCATGGAAAGCAAAGGAGAAAAAACTTCACAATTTTTCGGGATAAAAAGTGGAAATGTGAGTTAGCCTGTCTGACGTAACCACTTGTCTCAACCACTTGAACCTGCAGATCCAGGGAAGGGACCACTAGATCACTGATACGCATGATGCAGTGAAGGCATTTCAAGTGAAGCTTGAAGCTTATGGGAGGCACAAATGCACCAATGCAACCTGTCTCACTTTTCTTGTTGCCAAATGTCACAGATCTAATATTTAGATATCAATTTTGTTTCGTAAAATAATGTATTGTTTTGTTAAGTAGAAAAAACAGGAAGTTAAGGAATGATGGGATACACAAGAATCGACAGTGACCGTTGGACATATTGTTTCTTATGAGCACTTGCTACGATCATCTAGTTACAGCATCTTAATGTTGATTTGTGAAGTGGAAGACGTTAGATGTGACACTTATATTTGCTCTGATCTGCAAAGATATTATTTTATTATGTGTTCGTTGATCAGTCAATAAACGTCGTGATGCGAAGTCAAGGAGTCCTCTCGTACTTGTTTGGATAAGCATTGACGTATGTAAATGTGGATGAATAGTGTAAGCGATAATTACAAATCTGCAAGTAACATCATAACCTACACATTTATGATCGTTACACCAAACAATGTTGAACCAAGTCAACGCTATGGTGTTTCCCAATGCACTCTTTGCTGAAAAACTTAGCTTACTTCGCGCCGAGTTCGCACGGTGCTTTAGTGACTTTGAAGCACAGAAATGTAATTTCGAGTTGTTTCGAAACAGATTTGTCATAGAAGTGGAAACTGCACCTATAAATTTGCAGATGGAGCTCATAGAGCTGCAGTGTAATGGGACACCAAAGACACAGTACGACACACCTGGGCCTGCACAGTTCACTCGCTTCATTCCTGAAGAGATGTCCCAGCTCCGTCTACATCTGGCTTGAACCTTGCTTGGTAGCACATATCTGTGTGAGCAGCTGTTTTCTGTGATGAAGATTAACAAGACATCCCACAGGAGTCATCTTACTGATGAACACTTGCAGTCCATCATGAGAATCCCAATGACACAGAATGTTACTTCCAACATTAACGAACTTGTAGCCAAGTCAAGATGCTTAACATCCAGCTCTGACAAATTGCCATAAGAGCAAAAATGGGTATACCAATGAGTTTTAATTAATAAAACTTTTTCTCTGTTTTAATTGATATTAATGTTTTACAAAGGTTTAATTTTCCGCTTATTAAATGTGTATCCGGTTCGGTCCGCCACCTTCCGTGTGATTTGAGCTTTGGCCCGCCGAGCGATTGAGTTTGACACCCCTGGTCTAGAGTTTAGAGGGTAAACAAAGAATATGCACAGCGCAATACCAGTGTTGACAACTTAATATATTCTCATACCAATGGGTCTGTTAGGGAATATATGCACACATTTGTATACACTTTTGTACGCACTTAGAGATTATAGATAATATTTCCTTCAATAGAATGAATCTTTGTCATTTTGAGCACGTTCTATTTAACTTATTCAAGTTTGGTTTGGACATCGCCAGATAGACAGTGACGATTGTGGGGAATTATTCCATAAAATCCTTATACATTAGTCACCAACAGCTTTTAAGTTACAATAACAAAAATGAACAGGAGCAGAAACTGAAAGAAAATGATAAAGTTGTTGATCATTATTGGTGTACCTACTGCTTTGGCTGTTCTTGTTGGTGTAGCTATACTGCTGTGGCTGTTCTTGTTCTTGTAATATTGCTGTGATTGTTCTTGTTGTACCTACTGCTGTGATTGTTCTTCTTGTTGTACATACTGCCGTGGTTGTTCTTGTCCTTGTACCTACTGTTATGCCTGTTCTTTTCTTGTTGGTAGTGTTAACCAATGATATTGCAGAAGTGACTTTGACCGGGACACAGTTTGTTGAGCGTGGGGGGCAGATTCAACTTCAGTGTAACGCCACTGGTGGTGAGCAGATAGCTGAGCAAATCGATTGGTTTAAGGTGAGGAACTTGAAGTTGATGTATCAGCACTCCTTCATTGATAACTTCCCTAGTGTTCATTTTTTTTTTCATTGATAACCTCATTCATTTTTTTATGAACAACTTCCCTTGAGCAAATTTTTTTTTTTCATCAAAAGCTTGTCTACTATCGACTTTTAACAAAACAATAATGTCATTATCATGTCTCTGGTTCATAATATTCATGGTAATAACTATTCTTGTTTAACTAGTTGGATCATGCAGATATGTTAAATAGTCTTATTTTGGTGTATAAAATGTCGATTATATAAACAAAAAGATATAGGAATGGTGTGGATATTTGTATGTGAAATTAAAAAGGGGGGAAGGCTGCGCAGGGTGGGACACTTAGAAAGAATGACAGAGGAATAAAGAGGGTGCACCACCGAAACCCAGAGGAACACTGCTCAAAGGCAGACCTAGGCTTAGACATATGGATGATTGGGAAAAGGTCTACCGCAGCGAAGGAATCCAAACAAGGAAAAGAAAAGCATTAGTTAGGTCTGAGAGGAATGAAGTGGTGAGGCAGGCCAAAGCCCTACATGGGCTGTAGCGCCACAGGGATGGATGGATGGATGGATGGATGGTCCTAGTGGAAAGAATTGGTGAGGCAGGCGAAAAACCTACATGGGTTGTAGCGCCACAGGGATGGAGAGATGGATGGTCCTAGTGGAAGGAAGTGGTGAGGCAGGCCAAAGCCCTACATGGGCTGTAGCGCCACAGGGATGGACGGGTGGATGGTCCTAGTGGAAGGAAGTGGTGAGGCTGGCCAAAAACCTACATGGGCTGTAGCGCCACAGGGATGGAGAGATGGATGGTCCTAGTGGAAGGAATCGGTGAGGCAGGCCAAAGCCCTACAGGGGCTGTAGCGCCACGGGGATGGACGGGTGGAGAGGACCTTTACGAAAACTTGGTATTTTTAATGCATTAATGAAATTCATTTCAAACTTTCTATCGTTAATCCATTATTTTATGCACAGGACGGAAATATAGTTCAAGGCAAGAAATTCCAGGAATACGTCATCTACAATTATCGCTTGTATGAACACGGTGCTCTTGTTAGTACGCTACATGTGGACAGGGCCAGCAACCACCATGCTGGTACTTACGTCTGCAGGTCATCAGAAAACAAGCTAAAGGATATTTCTGTACAGGTTTTAGTCGGTACGTCGGGGATTCCCACATATTTCAACCACATTTGTTTTGTTGACATCTATCAGCCTGCGACTGAACTTTGCTTTTTGCTTAAATTTTGTTTCCCATATTTATAAATAGACGTGTTCGGGAACTCCCGTTAAATTTTGTTTATCCTCCTGGCATTGAAAGGCCATAAGTTTGTACTAAATGGAAACATTATCAAATATATTTTCAAGATATTTGTATCTTGTATGTTTTAATTATATAGAGAACTGTCTCACTAAAAGAGTTCATGGATATATCAGTTGATTAGTTTAGACAATAAGTGATCTAATATTACTAATATGACGTCATTGTTTGTTCCTCCCTAGCTGACTCAAGTAATGTCAAGAGAGGTAAGTTATCAATTTTTTAATGTAAAATATTCTTTAAATTTTGATCTCCATTCTATTCTATTTTTTGTGAGAATAATCTTTTTTGGTGATCTTTGTATGGTCTATTTGGTGCATTTTTGTATTGTCTTTTGTTGCATCTTTTGTTGTCTCTGTGGCGTATCTTTCTATTGTGTCTTTGGTGCATCTAAGTATTGTCTCTGCGGTTCATCTTACTAGTGGTCTTTATCAACAACATGCACATATCACACAAAGTAAACATTTGGCAATTTAGTCCAGTGTCAGCATCTTACCATGTTTTGCAGAATTTTGATAAACTGATTCCAAACTGATTTGCTGTTAACAATTTTTTTTTGTAATAAAACTATAAATAGTACAGTTATAATATTTTTTTATCAAATTCCCATGTCAAAATTTAAACATTCGAATCCTGTAAAGTAGGCTACCATTCTTAAATCGAATTTTCACTTATTATCCCAGTTACACCCCTTGAAAATTCATTTACGTTTTAACATCAATAAAACATCATTTCATCCGTTATACGTTTGTTGTTGTTTTTTTAAATTGTTTTTATTATTTTGCAACTTGCTCGATAATTCGATATGATTTGTCATTTCAGGCACAGTCTCGTCCTCAAACAACTCGTCCAGCTGTGCACTTCACCAGTCAACATTTTGTATATTTATTGGTCTGGTGGTCACTCACTGGAAGATATCGTAGTGTTGTAACGTGTCATTTCGTGTAGTTTCTGTTCACATTAAGACGCACGACGTTGTTACGGCGTGCAAGAACGTGGCAGCGAAAACCCCATTGGCCGTGGAAAGGGAGACAAACATTTTAATCCACCACAGTGTTAGTACTGTTAGAGTAAGTTCCCTTTTGGCCGGATGTGGTTTATTAATCTGTGATGTTGTGCTCTCTGCCCAATGGAGGAGAGGAGGAAGAAAATGGGAGACATTTGTTTTCCAGGGATGTTCTGATTCATTTCTATCATCGCTACGTGTTAAGATAATCAGCCAACAACAGCTGGTGATCAAACAAGTACAGCCGATGATCAACAAAAACAGCTAATGACTGCATCTATAGTTGATGATTGCAAGCACAGTTTATGACAGAACAATGTCTTCTCTCAACAATGCTAATATGTTTGCCTTCATTGTTAATACTATTTTTTCATGTTCATAATTTCCTTTTTACGTATGTATAAGTTGTATACTTTTTGTTAAACTTTTTGAACAAATCTACTCTGAACAAAATATGAATTACCTTCGGAAGGGAATTTTACTAATTGAATAATCCATCGAATGAAACACAAACTATAACTCAGTAACTCTCCACTTAGCTTTAAGTATTGCTATAAATTAGTTTATTTAAGTTCTCTCTCTCAATTGTCTCTGTTCCTTCTGTCTCATTAGCACAATTGTCTCTGTTCCTTCTGTCTCATTAGCACAATTGTATCTGTTCCTTCTGTCTCATTACCACAATTGTCTCTGTTCCTTCTGTCTCATTACCGCAATTGTCTCTGTTCCTTCTGTCTCATTACCACAATTGTCTCTGTTCCTTCTGTCTCATTACCACAATTGTCTCTGTTCCTTCTGTCTCATTACCACAATTGTCTCTGTTCCTTCTGTCTCATTACCACGATTGTCTCTGTTCCTTCTGTCTCATTACCGCAATTGTCTCTGTTCCTTCTGTCTCATTACCACGATTGTCTCTGTTCCTTCTGTCTCATTACCACAATTGTCTCTGTTCCTTCTGTCCATTACCGCAATTGTCTCTGTTCCTTCTGTCTCATTACCACAATTGTCTCTGTTCCTTCTGTCTCATTACCACAATTGTCTCTGTTCCTTCTGTCTCATTACCACAATTGTCTCTGTTCCTTCTGTCCATTACCGCAATTGTCTCTGTTCCTTCTGTCTCATTACCACAATTGTCTCTGTTCCTTCTGTCTCATTACCACAATTGTCTCTGTTCCTTCTGTCTCATTACCACAATTGTCTCTGTTCCTTCTGTCTCATTACCACGATTGTCTCTGTTCCTTCTGTCTCATTACCGCAATTGTCTCTGTTCCTTCTGTCTCATTACCACAATTGTCTCTGTTCCTTCTGTCTCATTACCACGATTGTCTCTGTTCCTTCTGTCTCATTACCACGATTGTCTCTGTTCCTTCTGTCTCATTACCACAATTGTCTCTGTTCCTTCTGTCTCATTACCACGATTGTCTCAATAAGTTAGATTTATGTCAGTGAAAACTGTTCAACATGATGTACTGGCTGGTCCACGCTTATTGAATGTTAAGCCTACCCTGTATTTCAAGTCACCAGTTCTACTTTTTGTATCACGGTAACGTTGTAAAAATTATTATGAAAATTTCCCACAATAATTTGTAGAGCAAAGGGATCAGTTGGAACACATAAGAAGTCAACAAGTGATGTAACATATGAGAAGATCAACGTGTTTTTAATGTAACAAGTCTTAATTTAACAAATCTTAAATGTGGCATGTCTGAGATGTAATCATTCGGCAAGCCACAAGTTTATTACGGTATAAAGAAAATGGACTTACGGAACACCGGACTTGATAAATTTATAACAAAACCCATGTTTAGATTATCATGTCATTTTGGAAAGTAACAACTCGTAGTATTCTATTGTTTTAGAATGTTTTCATGTGGCATTTAAATAGACGTGGAGCTCACCTTGAAGTTTAACACCTGGATCCAGGATGTAAGTGGTTTCAACATAGAATGGGAATATCTCCATGAACTTGGTTGCAGCTATTTCCTGGATCAAACACAGTGTAGGAGAGAGCCTAAATGAAGACCAAACAAAATAAGGAATGTGTCATCAATCATTGAACAAAGTATAAAAGAACGTAGGCTGTGTCCGAGACATCTCAAAAATTATAGAAAGCTCTGATTAGGTAAGGGGAGTTAATATAAGGAAGGGGGAAAAAGAAGGGAAAGAAAGTACAAGGTGATAGTTTGTAAATAAGGAAGGGATGGAGGGAAAGACAACATGTTATTCATGCCATGCGGTGTCAGGGTCCAGCTGGTGTGTGTCAGTTTGTTCTCCAACTCCAAGCTCACCCTGACTGGTGTGTTTGTAGAGAAAACATACGCAAAGCCTTTGCGGTCACTTCTTTTGAATTGAGTTGAGACGGATCAAAGCTTATCTTGAACAATGTTGTGAAGATGTTCACTGAATCTTTGTGTGAGGCACATCCTGCTCATCGACATAGCATATTTGGCAGCGTTTAAAATAATATTGTAAATGGCTTCAACCTCCCCACATTACATCTGATACTATTGCACACATTGTTTCTGTTGCATAACAAGTCAAGCAACTACATTATTTATTGGTTTTATTTTTATGGCACAACAAAATGATAAAATAATATTGATGTTTGTTTGAGGGACACTAAAAAGCTGCATTTTAACATTTATGTTATTATATGGCCACCAAAAAAGTACACGTCAAATTGGTGTGATTGCTTGGCCACCAAACAATTACATGTTAAATTGGTGTTTGGCCACCAAACAATTACATAATAAATTGGTGTCATGGTTTGGTTGCCAAATTAATATTACAGCACAAATAATATTTACCTTGTAGCATACCAAACATCAACATCTGAAAAATGCATGTTCTTTATTACATATAATAATGTAATATTGATGATACTATTAAGGCTATAAAGATTTGGGCACCAACCTATTATGTGTAAACTGATGTTATTGTTATTAATGAAAAACATGTAACTACTGGCCTATTGATTATTGTGTATACCTGAATGATTTACATTCACCACTTGTATGTGTATAATGATTCGTTTTTTCGTTACATATTAATTGCACTTGTACATTGGTGTTATAATTCTTGTAAATGGAATAGTGCACGGGGATAGATGGTATGTATTTAATTTACCTTTAAAATCTTCATTGCTTTGATGAAAATATGACACAAAATTTGTAAAGAAGAGTTAGATAGACTTATAAACACTAGTCCACATTTGGTTCCTTTAACAGTCATAAGAACTTGGAACAGTTTATATTGTACACTAGTTGTCAGTTATGAAATTATTTGATTAACAGTGTGTATTATAGGCTGAAACTTTCTTCGTGAAAACAAATCTTGTGTTTGAGAATGCTGCATGACGTATTAGAGAGGGATTCTATGGGGTCAGTGTTTTCAGACTTTGTCAACAAACAAATAAAAGTAGCCAAACTAAAATGAAGAAATTATAAATGATGTTCAGAGACGTGATGGGGAGGGGGGCTTGGACAGATCGAGTCATACAGTTACTTTATGATGTTTGGAGTAGTGATGGGGGGCTTGGACAGATCGAGTCGGACAGTTAATTTTTGATGTTTGGAGTAGTAATGGGGGGTGGGGGGTTGGACAGATCGAGTCGGACAGTTAATTTTTTATGTTTGGAGTAGTGATGGGGGGCTTGGACAGATCGAGTCAGACAGTTACTTTATGATGTTTGGAGTAGTGATGGGGGGCTTGGACAGATCGAGTCGGACAGTTAATTTTTTTTTTAATGTTTGCGCCTGTGTTGATTTAATCCAGGTTAAATGATTGCGCATTTGTGTTGTTTGTGTGTTTATTTATTTGTGAATTTGTGCGTTGATGTGTTTGTGAATGGTTGCTAAAATAAAGACTACCTCGAAACGTATGACTTGAAAAACTTGTTCATAATTGTTTATTATGTTCACTCTCAGCTAAAACAGTGACGTAAAACCCTTGGAAACATTCATCCAAACATAATCTTTTATTCATTCTTAAACAAATGGTCTGTCTGCAAGTATGTGAAGTACTGAATGTCCCATTTTATTTATAGAATGATATTTTTTTTTTTTTCTCATCCAGAAGAAACTCAAGTGGTTGGCCTATTCCTCAGAACGGCGGTCCCGAAATAACAATAGAATAATACTCGTTAAAAAGTGTCCGGCTACCAGCCCAATAACCGCCGACAATCTGTGATGTATTTGTTTACTACTGCTAATGCTCTGTTTAAAGTTATTCTTTTTTTTTTCCTTACGAAGATGGCGATCTTCATTAGCCTCTTCATCATCTCCTGATAGAAATTCTTCTTTTTTTTTTTTTAAAGAAAAGGGAAAATAAAGAAAAATTCAAGAAAGATACACAAGTTATCTCTGTTAAATTGCTCTTTGTAATTAGATTTAGATGGTTTTCAGCAAGCAACACTAACCAAACCATACCGTGAAACAGTTCCTTCCGCGTTGTGTCAGAAGTTTGTAGAATGTTTCCTGACAAAACATTATTTGAAATATGGTAGGCCTACTGTTTATTTTATATAATTATACAAGCAATAATTAGTATGCAACCAAAATTTGCAGTAAAAAAGCGATGTCACCATTTATCGGCAGCCATTAGGCAGCATTAGGCTGGTAGCCGGACAATATCTAATGAAAAGTAATCAATGTTTAATCTGGGACCGCTGTCCTGTGGAGTGCCGCTCAAATCATTGCATTGAGCTGACTGCTGCATAGTTTTAAGCAGAATATTTTACAAAGACATTACACAATTTTTGAAGATAACCCTTAACTGAATAGATTTCATTGAAAGTCTAATTACTTGTTTAATTCAAGAGGATTAATTTGATGATTTCACTTTCAGTAGTCCAAACATCTGACATCTCACTGTAAGCGTTTTACCAGAATGGTTGCAAGGATTAAAACAGATGTATCGTTTTCTAAGAAGAAACAAAATAATTGATACCTTCATGATTTCATCTTTTAAATTTCTTGAAATATTTTGCCCCTATAAATTCAGAATGAAATTGATAGGCTTCTACATAATATGCCGGCAGATACTGAATGAACGACAGTAACTTTAAAAAAATATATGCCCAAGGGAAGTAACCAACGTAACAGCTCTTCATTATAAGAACCTTGTTAAAATTTTAAATTAATTTACGTGCTGTAACGTTTTCTCGTATACACTGCTATTTAATACTATACCTATTACTGGGCCCTTAGTAGATCCTCGACTGAGACCACAACAGGAGGGCTGCCCCTACCACACACACACCTAGTGTATGGTGTCCTTTATGTTCTACTAGCTGTGCTTGCCCCAGATCTTATCTTACACGTTTTAATTTAACCCATACCCAGCCAGCGTTTTTTCTCCTTTCTGGATTATTTTTTTTTTGGGNAAGGTCATTCATTAATAAGGTCATTCATTAATAAGGTCATTCATTAATAAGGTCATTCATTAATAAGGTCATTCATTAATAAGGTCATTCATTAATAAGGTCATTCATTAATAAGGTCATTCATTAATAAGGTCATTCATTAATAAGGTCATTCATTAATAAGGTCATTCATTAATAAGGTCATTCATTAATAAGGTCATTCATTAATAAGGTCATTCATTAATAAGGTCATTCATTAATAAGGTCATTCATTAATAAGGTCATTCATTAATAAGGTCATTCATTAATAAGGTCATTCATTAATAAGGTCATTCATTAATAAGGTCATTCATTAATAAGGTCATTCATTAATAAGGTCATTCATTAATAAGGTCATTCATTAATAAGGTCACGCTATTTTGTAGCTCCCTCCTCCCATCGTCACACAAAGTTAGACAGTCTCGTCACACAATGTGAGACAGCCTCGTCACACAATGTGAGACAGTCTCGTCACACAATGTGAGACAGTCTCGTCACACAAAGACAGTCTCGTCACACAATGTGAGACAGCCTCGTCACACAATGTGAGACAGTCTCGTCACACAATGTGAGACAGTCTCATCACACAAAGACAGTCTCGTCACACAATGTGAGACAGTCTCGTCACACAAAGACAGTCTCGTCACACAATGTGAGACAGTCTCGTCACACAAAGACAGTCTCGTCACACAAAGACAATCTCGTCACACAATGTGAGACAGTCTCGTCACACAAAGACAGTCTCGTCACACAAAGACAGTCTCGTCACACAAAGACAGTCCGGTCACACAAAGACAGTCTTGTCACACAAAGACAGTCTTGTCACACAAAGCTAGACAGTCCCGTCACACAATGTCAGACAGTCCCGTCACACAATGTGAGACAGTCTCGCCACACAAAGTTAGACAGTCTCACCACACAAAGTTAGACAGTCTCACCACACAAAGTTAGACAGTCTCACCACACAAAGTTAGACAGTCTCGTCACACAACGTGAGACAGTCTCGTCACACAACGTGAGCCAGTCTCGTCACACAACGTGAGCCAGTCTCGTCACACAAAGACAGTCTCGTCACACAATGACAGTCTCGTCACACAATGACAGTCTCGTCACACAATGACATATACCTGAGACTTTATTAGTTATGGATGGCCCCTTACCCCTTACGGTGTTTTATAAATAAATAAAGAGACAAGCAGAAATTGTCAGAAAGATAGAGATAGAGAGAGAGAAAACGAATGCTTACTAATTTTGTTACGCCCTTAAACGCCATAATTTCATTTTTTTAGCCGTTTATTTTTCTGATTGTTGTTATTCTAAATAAAACTATCGAGTTAAACATTGAAAGGGGGTTGTCAGTAAATGGGGGTTGTCAGTGAATGGGGGTTGTAGTGACGAAATCATGTTTACCTTTTTTAAAAATCTATTTTAATTTTTTTTTTAAATCCTCATTATTTGATTCTTAACAAAATATCCCCCAACCCCTTCCAAACAACCCAATTTATTGTTTTCAGCAATCTTTCGTTTCTGTTGGCACACTCAATAAACTGGATCGTGTTACCTCTTCATCCCTGAGAAATTCAGCATTTCACTCATTGTGTCTAAGCATAGGATGAGCCATGATGCTACACAAATCTGAAAACATTTTTTTTTTTTGCCTCACTCATTTATAATAAAGTTTGTATTTTTATTGAATAGTTTTCTCAACACACTGCAGGTTACCAATGTATTATTTATAAATAACGGTAATTCAGAACAGACCATCCGTGTATAACCCATTTGATTCTTGTTTTGATATATAAGTTAATCCTGTGCGTCAACCAACAAGTTGGGAATGGCTGTCATTAAAACTCTCATTATGTTGTTTTCGGTTTTTTTTATTTTTTATTTAATGTAATATCTGTAACATTCAAAATGATCATTTTAAACTCAGTGAAATTAAAATTTAAAAAAAAAGATATCACCTGGTGTATGCTGAATTTATTCGACTGTTTATTCGACTGTTCTATTTATTATCTGTTAACTATAGGACATGTAATATGTCATCTTTTACTATCCATATTTTCTTGACATCATACGGGAATACATACATTCCTAGAGACATGTTTTAATCTAAAACAAACATTTCTTCCATCTACCTTGTAGTCAGGGCCGGCGCTATGGGGTCGGCGAACGGATCGATCCCCCAAGGCCGAGAGAGTGAGGCCGACGAGTTGAGCAGCTCACTTTGACTTTGAAAAAAAAATTCAGCTCAAATCAAGGCTACCTCTACTACTACTCAAGTCAAAAATTGCATTGGTCATCTTTGAACAACACCACAATGACAATGGATAATTTGAGCTCAAACTGTGTGGATTCGCTGCTAACTGACTGTAGATGAATGGGCAGCCAGTAAAAACTGTCTCTAAAATGGCCTGTCGGTAAATATCAGTAAATATCCTTAAGGACTTTAGGATTTTTTAATGGGACTTAAGTCATAATTTTTTCATGTGAAAAAAACGTAAAACTTGTATGATTATATAATCATAGCAATTCAACACGTTAAAAATTCTATACAAGAAAATAACGCCATAAGCATGGCTCGGGCATGAGTAATAGTCATACAGACATGAACGTAAAATCATATGGTAGTCCATAGGATATTTGGAGAAAAAAATTGCGTCGTAAGTTTATTTTAATTTTGAGTCCGGAAAAACTTTTTCTTGTCCGTAAAATGAGTGAAGGTTTACAATATTTGTCCATAAATTTTATTTTTTTTTGAGTTGGCAACCCACACTGGGACATGGGTGTCACATGGGTTAAGACAAGTGTCGCGTCGCGGGATGTCGTTGGTTCGGACCTACTAAAAAGAACAGGAGAGTTTGGGAGACATGAGTCTAGCAGAAGTGCAAACAGCATTACCTTGTCTTCAGTTATTATTTGCGACTGTGGCAGATGCTTCTCTGGATACTGTGATTGGCATACACTGTAATGATGACAGTGCCGGTAAACGTACTAAGAACAAATAAGAAAGGTTTTTTTTTTCTTTTCTGGGTTGTTTTGTTTTTGTTTTTTGGGGGGCGGGGGGAGGGGCGGGGGTTGTTTCAAATTTAAAGTTGATAAAAAAACATAGGTGATGCGAGAATTTCTGCGGTAAGATTGCATGGGTGTCAACGTTGTCAATTAACCGTGACATTGTTAACATTCTCTCTTCTTTTTTTTTCTGTTTAATCAGCTGACCAATGATAAAGTTCCGGCCTTCTACAATAATAAATTCCATTATGTGCCTAGTTGTTGCAGCTGTCCAGTGGGCTTTCTTTATTCTCTGATGTTATGGTAACACCTATGCCATGCAGAATGTGGGATGCTTAATTTGTTGACGTCATGTTATTCAGCTCATCTTACTCTCTGGTGATCTTAGCACATGAAATAATGATGAGAGACAATCATCAATGTACTTTACAATGAAGAACTCGACTTTCTTTTGTTTTATTTTAGTCTGTCACATAACTCTTGGAAGAATTTGAAATGAAACAATTATCTGTGGGTTTTTTTCCAGACAATACCCCTACTAAATCTGCTATACCCAAACTAGCATAAAAATTTTTGCTATACCCACACTAACATCTGCTATACCCAAACTAACATCTGCCATACCTGTTAAGGACTTGAATGTATAGTATGATTGCGTGTTTTTTAGATATTATGTGTGTTGTTTTATCTATTATTATTAGTATCTTGTGACGTATTGTGTGAAAGGGGATATGACGTATTATTGTTATTGAGTAGTGTGGTCTTTGAGTACACTAATGGAAGTTGAAGAATTGGTTCGTTAATAAAAAATATTTAAAATAACCTTAGAACCTTAAGGTAGAACCGGGTTCGTGACATTTGGGGGCTCGTCCGGGATAGGACTCTTTAGAGAGGACTGCATCGTGTGGTTGTATGCCGATGGTCCTGTGACTTCTATTAGCTTTTACTGCTGTATCCTGCTGGGTTCGTAGCCTGCTGTCCTGCATCCCGATTGATCTTGTTTTACGGTGTCCAGTATCCTGCCGTGCCTGCATGCAGCTTTATCTTTGAGCTGCTGGTCCTGAAACCTGCTGGATCTGTATCCTGCTGTCCTACATCCCGATTGAGCAGGCGTTACGCTATCCTGTCGTGCCTGCATGCTGCTGTATCTGTGTGCTTCTGGTCCTGATCCTGCTGAACCGGTATCCTGCTGTCCTACATCCCGATTGATCTGGTTTTACGCTGTCATGTCGTGCCTGCATGCTGCTGTGTATGATGCTGCTGTTCCTGGAATGCTACTGACTGTATCCTAATATTACTGTTTCCTGCTGGGCTGTACCTCGATTTGACAGTGTGCCGCTGACCGATCACTGACATTCGAACTCTATGGATCCGTGATTGATAAGATCAAGACTTAAGTCACTTAAATTATTTTAGTTTTCTTTATAGTTAGGTAAGATTTTGTTTCTATACATAGAATTTTTGTTATATAACTTACATCTAAATTTATTAGTCTGGATTTTTGTTTTATTTTTCTTACCTTCGTTTTTACATTCATTAATGTAAAATATGGATACCAGGAGTGCAAAGAAAAAATTAATCCTAGAACTAAGGGAAGAGGGAGAAGACCTGGGTTATAAAGACAAAGCTCTGATTAGGTGGGTGGAAAGCAAACTGATGGGAAAAGACAGGCTAGAACGGGAGGAGAGGGATAAACATCGAGAAAGACAAAATAGGCTAGAAAAGGAGGAGGGGGATAGACAAGATAGGCTAGAAAGGGAAGAGGGGGATAGACGAGATAAAGAACGAGATAGATAAGATAGGCTAGGAAAGGAAGAGAGAGATAGAAAAGAAAGGCTAGAACGAGAGGAAAAGCAGACAGTCCAAGAGCTGACATTGGCTGCATGTAAAGGTGTTTCAACATCGAGATTAAGAGACGTTAACAATATGAGGGAGGATGAGGACCTAGAATCGTTCATTATTCAGGTCGAGCTTCAATCTAAAAGACAGGGAATAGATAAGGCAGATTTGACTTTATTTTTGACAGACAAATTTACCAATCGTTTTAAATGCTTTCTGGCAGTCTCAAGACTGAATAATGGCCCTGATTTTGACAGTGTTAGAAGAAAGCTGTTGACTCATACAGGGTTCAAAGAAGAGTGTTATCGACTTAAATACCATAACTGGTACCAACTGAGGAGGACATTCGCAGTTTTGCCGTAAGGGTCTGGAATCCCAGAAACTTTTGAAGATTGATTGAATCTTTTGGTAGTCGATAAGATAAAGACTGCCACACTAACATATTCTATACCTACACTAACATCTGCTATACCACACTAACATCTGCCATACCCACACAAACATCTGCCATACCCACACTAACATCTGCTATACCCACACTAACATCTGCTATACACACTAACATCTGCTATACCAACACTAACATCTGCTATACCTACACTAACATCTGCTATACCTACACTAACATCTGCTATACCTACACTAACATCTGCTATACCTACACTAACATCTTCCATACCCATACTAACATCTGCTATAAATACACTAACATCTGGTATACCAACACTAACATCTGCTATACCCACACTGACATCTGCCATACCTACACTAACATCTGCCATACCTACACTAACATCTGCTATACCCACACTTACATCCGCTATACCCACACTAACATCTTCTATACCCACACTAACATCTGCCATACCCACACTAACATCTGCCATACCCACACAAACATCTGCCATACCCACACTAACATCTGCTATACCCACACTAACATCTGCTATACACACTAACATCTGCTATACCAACACTAACATCTGCTATACCTACACTAACATCTGCTATACCTACACTAACATCTGCTATACCTACACTAACATCTGCTATACC
>CAXITT010000025.1:1098032-1126639 GCA_964033795.1 Lymnaea stagnalis | reverse complement strand
CATCTGCCCTACCCGCACTTATATCTGCCCTACCCGCACTAACATCTGCCATACCTACACTAACATCTGCCCTACCCACCCTTATATATGCCCTACCCACACTAACATCTGCCCTACCCACACTAACATCTGCCCTACCCTCACTAATATCTGCCCTACCCACACTAACATCTGCCATACCCACACTAACATCTGCCCTACTCACCCTTATATCTGCCCTACCCACACTAACATCTGCCCTACCCACACTAACATCTCCCCTACCCGCACTAACATCTGCCCTACCCACACTAAAATCTGCCCTACCCTCACTAACATCTGCCCTACCCACACTAACATCTGCCCTACCCTCACTAATATCTGCCCTACCCACACTAACATCTGCCATACCCACACTAACATCTGCCCTACCCACCCTTATATCTGCCCTACCCACACTAACATCTGCCCTACCCACACTAACATCTGCCCTACCCGCACTAACATCTGCCCTACCCACACTAACATCTGCCTTACCCATGGCTATCTCAAGTATGACATCAACCTATAATTACTAACACACAGTTCCTTTTAAAAATCTGGTATGAAATCACACAAATGAACCTTGGTAACATCTAATAGGTTATAAAGTACACTAATAAGAAAAATTTCATAAACATTAATATTTTAAAATCAGTACATTTTATTTATTTTTTTTATTTTCCAATAATTAATTTGAAGATTGAACACAATCAACTAAGTTCAGTTATTTGACAATACGACAATAAAACAATATAGAGATACATGAAAATTTGTAAGGTATAGAATAAATAAATCATAATTAGATGAACATGTCTATGATGATAAAATACATTTATTACATAGGACGATAACTAGTCTAAATATTGAAGGACATATCCTTATAATTATTTTTGGAATAGAAGTTTTAAAAACGGGATGAATTTCCAAGCAGATGTAGATAGCTTAATGATGCTTACAAATAATTTTATACATGTCAAAACTAGAAAATGGATCCATTGCACATTCACCCTTTTTTAGAATGGTAAAAATGGTATACTTTTACACTTCATTGGTTTTCTAAAAATAGAATAACACAACTCATGGAAGTAAATAATCAAAGGATTAAAAGAATTGCAAATAACAGCAATATGTACCAAGTAGATATTTAAATTGAAGTACTTTCACAAAAACAGCCTTTTGAAATGAAATAATAATCTGGGGCTCAAGATGATTTTCTGCTCAAATGAAAGATGATTTTTTACTATTATAATTAGTTTTCCAATCAAATTAATACAGTCACTCAAAAAATTAATTTCTTAGGTCAGTATCATAGGTAAGTATGACAGGAAAATGCCATATTAAAGTATCATAGCAAAATGGCATAGCATAATATCATATGAGTACCCATAGAAGATTATCGTAGAGCAATACATTAGGAGAGTAACTTAGAAAAGTGTCATAGGAGAGTATTATATGACAGTATTGCAAACTACCATAGCACAATGTCATAGGACAGTACCTTAGAAGAGTTACATAGGGCAGTACCATAGAAGAGCCAGTACCATAGGAGAGTTACATAGGACAGTGCCATGGGAGAGTTACATAGGACAGTACCATAGGACAGTTTCCTTGGACAGAATCGTAAGTCAGTTATCCTAAACAAACATTTTTAATCTTTACAATTAACACTTTTTTTTTCAATTATGTTAAATAAAATTAATTGCTGCGTCAGTTGAAAAAAAACTATGGTAAACTACTTTAAAACTCTTTCGCACAGTATTTCTAAATTCCTTTTTCAAAGACAATCTATAGTTACTTTCCTATCTTGATTATAGGAGCATACTTCTTATAATATGTAATTAACAAACTTTTTCATAATCTGCTTCATAAAACTTTATTATCGAATACATAAAAAGCTTATAACAACCATTATAATGCTAATAATGTAAATATTTCAGACATGAAGTTACTTTTATATAAATTTTATGAAAGCAATGAAAATCAAATTAAACATATGGAATGCTTATATTCAATCCAATATGACAAAAATAGAATGCGGTAAAACAAGTTAATTACATGTGGGCCTATTCCTCATGAGGAACATTTCAATAAAAGTTTACATTAAAGTAAAAAAAATAATAATCAACGTTTTGTATAAACCAATGACAAAATGCCATTTAATGGAACTGAGGGTGCGACACAAGACATCATCACAAAACTGAAAATTGGATTTCATCCAAGCAAAATTTATTGGATTATGTCCTACTTCTTCATGGGTAAACAGTTTTTTTGAGTTTGCTTTGTTTTTCTGTAATGCACTGGATTTTCCTTGAATTTATAGCTTTAATGATTGTACTAATGTATACATTTTATTTCAAATATTTGTATTCTACCATTTTATGAAACAATGTGATTGACTTTAATACCAGGTGATTGACTTTAACACCTGGGTTTTCAAGTTACTCTTGTGACCTTTGACTTTCACAAAGTACTCACAAGGCAGTAAGAACATCAGTTGGTTTGGACAGAACTTAAACCCCAGACTGTCAGAGTGCTTGCCCTGTATCTATCTGACTCAGCCACCAAACCATCAATGGCTAAAAGACTAAGCCTCCAACAGTGAAGTTGGCTAATAAATAGATTCCTATCGAACTCAACCCAAAAGAAAACCATGATGAAGGTATGCCAGGCTGTTGGAGGATCTTGTACAGAACAAAGGGTGGCACAAACAATAACAGTGGAGCTTTAACATTCAAAATAAATTACTTGATCTAAAAAAATAAAAAGGGGTCAGGGCATTTCTGAGACACAATGGGAAAGGAAAACTATTTTATGAATCGATACACAGAAAAATACACAGAATAAGACAAGACAGGGAGTCTCAAATATGGCATTAAATGGATAGTCAAATATGGCAGGAATGCACATTTTCAATAAAGATTATTGTGTCTGTTTTTCCATGTATTCCTTTGAACGCATTGAGAAACTGCTCACTCAGCATCCAAGACTTAAAATGTACATTGTGATTTTAACTAATTGATTCAAGGTAAAATGTTGTAATCTACTAACTACAAACTTTTGTGTGTATGCAATATATTAGTGCCCCCCCCCCCCAAATCCACAAGACTGACATATAAGTGAAATAAGACTTTATAATTTTCAATCTATTAAATAAAAATGAGATGGATATGAGAGAGAATGAAGAATATAATTCGCATCTTCAAAAGCAAATTGAAGCAGTTCATTGATATTTTATATACATATACACAAATTCTTTAACATTTTTTATTCTAAAAAGTTATAATAATTTACTATTTTGAACCCAATATTGTTCAACAATGACAATTAAAGCTAAAATATAATGTAAATCTCATTTATATTACAGCAATAGGTCTCTTGATAAGTTTGAATATAAACAATGAATAAAGCTGCTGTATTGTGTCATAATCTCTTACCAACTTTAAAAAACACTTACATCTGTTGCTTAACATATTTTCGACAAAGACTTATAGTAGCATAATTCAGATAAGCAGGTGACATGCATCAAATATTTTAAAAAGAGCATAATTTAACTATTGTTCAAATATACTAAACATGATCTGATAAAATATGTCGACTCCATGTATTTCATCAAGAGAAAGTTTTAAAATAATCTCACTTACAATTTTTAATTTTAAAACAACAGAAAGCACTTAACGGAAAATTATTAAATGCATAATTAGAGGTGTACAATTTTCTAGGATTATTTTTATAGTTTTTCTAGAAAATCATAATCATAGTGCATTAATTCACTCATGATGATTATTTAAACACTGATATTTTAGGACATCCATGTGACATCACTAAATAATTCTTGATATTATCTTTTAAGATTTTGTTACTTACTTTCAAGTGGCAGTTACCCCATGCTACTAAAGAATACACAATTTACATTGCTAATAGTTATAAAAAATGGAAATAACATATAAATATTATTCACCACATTTGACTTAATTTAAATGAACACATAAGGTCTTTAAATACTGTAATCGTGTACTATTTAAATTTCTTTATTAAGTGATTTAACAACATTCACCCCCCAGTCATTCACCTTAATTATGGAAAAACTCTTTCTCGATAGCTGCAGTTCCATTTAATTTAAAAGACAAAAGAAAGTTTTACTCCAGATTTACATGATAATTTTTAGCACAGTTTGACATTTAAAGCCACATAGGCCTAGTGGCGTAACAAACGTTTATTTGCAAGCTACTTGAAAGTAGTTGAATCATTCCTTGAGCCAGCACTTTTTTTTTTTTGCACTTTAAAATTACTATAAATACAACATCAGCCAGGGCTGGAATGTTCTTCACAAAGCTTCATCTGGCCTGAGAATAATTTTTCTGGAAAGAGACAGAGCTGTCGCCATGATTACGTGTCTATTTAGCAAATGTCAATTTATATTTTGATTCTGGTGTTAAGCTTTGGAATCATTTAATGCATCTGAGTCAGTTCTGCTCTCTCCCTCGTTCACCAAAAGTCTCCTCTTCACACCTGGGCTCTGTCGTAGTTTTAACACAAAGTATTTGTCCTTGCGTATATCACGAAGTTCCTCATAGAATTTATAGCGTGGTCGAAAGATGTCTTCATTTGTTGTGTTCCTTGTCTCTTCTTCTCCATATTCTGTTGAGCATTCTAGAGATTAACAGTTCAAATGAGCATTTTTGTTAAATGCGTTGGTAGTTAATTAAAAACTAGACAAATGGAACCTATAGCATGCACTGATCTTGGGCCTACATGCTAACCATCAAACAAAATAAGTCATTGCATCCAAATTGACCATTCCTAACAATATTGATTAATATGATGATTCTTCACAATATTGATCTCATGTTAGACAAGCCGAACATCCTAACAGAGCTCTGAAAACATAGCTGGTCGTTTCACTAAATTTGAGGTTTAAAGCCATAGTGAGAAGCATACCTGATTCTTATATATGCTAAGCTATCAGTAAATCTCTGCAACTATTAAATGATAAAGTCTCATTATTTGGTAAATCAAGTTCATTATTTTTACCGATTATACTTGCTCTCAAGCAAAGTTTTGTTCATAAATATTTCAGGGGTGGTCGAAAGGTTATAGGATATTTTGTATAATTTTCTCCATGCGCATTGAATGATAAAATTGTTATTGTAGATCCCCAAGTTCTAGTCAAACGTACCCTCTACAAGATTTGAATATGCTACCTGAAGCTTTACATAACAAATATCAGGACTAACCTTTATTATTTATATTAATTTTCTTTTTGATATAAACATAATATTTTAAAGATTGATCGCCACTAAGCATAAAAAAAAAAGATACCAGAAGTAGATGGAAAAAATATTCAGATGTGTTTAGCACCAGCATAATCTCATCCTGGCTTAGAATGATATTCTTTGGTACCATATTACTTACTTATTATTTTATGGGGTAGGTTAATGAGCAGGTTACACATTTTTTCATGCTTTTCCTGTCCTAATATAGGACCGACCGCCTATCAACAAATGGACTTTAGAACAGGTATATATGGTAATTGCTTTGTTTTTCTTCTTTGAGATGTATAGGCCTAACTTGAATTTACATCTAAACTGTACAGGCCTAACTTGAATTGACATCTAACCTGAACAGGCCTAACTTGAATTGACATCTAAACAATTTAAACCATTATTTAAACTATTTATTTTTTGTACCAAGTTCAGATTGTTTTTTTTTTCTTACACTGATGGAGCTAAGAGCTAAGTATGAATAAATCATATCTGCCAACATTTGCTATCATTGGATAATAGATGAGGCATAGAGTATTTACCTTGATATGACCACCGTATAGGAATGATGCCTCTCTCTGGAACAGTTACTACAGTTATAGGCACAGCGGCATACAATACAGAGTCTGAGAACTGACACTCTATCTGTAACAGAAGAGACATATATACAAAGTCTGGGAACTAACACTCAATCTGTAACAGAACAGACATAAATACAGAGTTTGAAATTAAAAAAAAAAAATTTTTGGACTTTAAAAATATCTTTTTATCTCTGCTTTTTATTTTTCTAATTGACAAACTGCGTCTCACTTTATTGCCAAGATACATCAACCATGCACTGTCATGGACATATATTTGTTATTACTTTATCTTTCATTAATTCTTCCCTTGCTTACCGCAACACAGTATCTGACATCTATCACGCGACACTTGCTTAACTTAGATGGGCAAGTTGGTGGCACTATAAGGCTCAAGTTCTTCCACTGCCGTCTCTGACCTGGCCGTACGCTCTCTTGAAACTCAAAATCCAGAAGTAATATTGGACGACAGTGGTTTTCTCCGTATGTGACTAGCTGAAGGGCAGAAAACAGTTTGGGAACCTATTTCAGTAATGAATATCTGGCATCTAAAGTTTAAAATAGTTAATTAAGCTTTGCGGTTACTGAATTAATTTCAAGTTGATGAAAGAAAGAAGAAATAACACTGTTACCGGTCAAATTTCATATTGTTTTTATATTGATACTGAGTTTTTAACATTGTGATAATTCTTTTGTTCAGTCTGTCTTTTAATGGAATTCAAGTTTTCTCCATTAATTATTTTTATTTATTAACTCTTTCGCTGTGGAACAACGCACATTGCGTTCTTCTGGCGCTCTCAAAAGCACAGACCAACACGCTGTGCATTGTTTCAATATCATGTTTGTTTCTTTGCTATTTCTCGGTTAGACTTTTTAAAGAGCAATTTTTAAATAAGACTTTAAATAGAAGAGTGGTATTTCATTATTTATAAGTGAAACCAAGGTTTATTTGTTGTCATTTGATGCATTATTTTAATGATTTTCTTTGCTTTTTTTCTTCTATTGTTGCTATGGCTACTCTAAGCCCCAGTAGGTGAATAAGTTTCCTAGAAGATTAACAGCTCAAAAAGCTTTGGAATAGTTTTATACAATTTCTTTTGATAGTGAAGATGATTTATATTTAAATATGATATATATTTAGGTCCGTTGCATGATGTGATAGTTTTAGAGGATTTGAGTTATAGAAGTGAAGATGTGGTATGTGTACATCTTAGGGTTTGGGGGAAAAATTGTTTAGCATAAAATGTTTTCACATTTTATGGTTCTTTTCTGTAACTTATTTTATTTAAACTGAAGAAATAAGTCTACAAACATATAGTCCTTTCAATTATCTTTCATTTGATACCAAGTTTAGTCTTATAAACCAAAGAATAATATTTTAAATATTTTTTAATAAACCCAACCTCCCACTTTTTTCGCTCTTTGAAAAAAATGTACATTTTTTTCTATAAAAAAATTCAGCAGCAAAAGATTTAATATTATATTGTGCTGGAATCAGAAACTATTTATTTTGGATTAAGAATATTTAGCGAAACATTTCAGAACATTTGGCATCCATCATTATTCTGTAAAGGTCAATTTATTTTTTGAAGACCTTTCTTCCCCACGTATTGAGCTGATTTTGCCTTGTTGGTGAGGCTTGTTTCCCCCCTTGCATAAAATAATGGCTGCTGGTATTAGTGTCTTCTAGTTTCTTTGTTTTTCCCACAGGTTTTCAACTTCTGGTATTCTATGAAAACAAAATACGCTTGGTTGTCTGCTGCTGTCATATTAGAAAATTTAAATACAAAGGCTCTACCAGGAGTCATTTAAATATGTGCTGATTATCCATCTAAATTGTTTTTTTGTTTTTTTCAATTTTATTTCAACATTTATGAATGTCAACGTGCAGTTAGATTGCATGTGCCCTGGGTTTGAGAGGTTAATGGATAATTAAATAATGATGATAAGAAGTGACTAAAAACTATTTGATTGGTAGAATGATATTAAATGGGGGATAATGTTTATCAAAACAATGTGAAAGGATTATTTTACTCAGATTCTGATCTTTCTTGGTACAAATCTAAACTATACCTGTTTGAGCTGCAAGCGACATGGACCAGACTTTCTCATGGTCATATTATGTATTTGGACATCAGCGTGTATAGTTTCACCTGGCACATATGAACGTTTGAGCACACACAGTGAGCATGATACACGAGAAGGGCGGCAGCAAGTTGTACTGAATGTCCGCTCTGCATGATCTTCAAGTACATGCCGTGACTGAAATCATAAAGAGTGGAATAAAAAGAAAGATATTTAAATGCTATTGAATGTATTGTTGATTAGCTTAATGTGTAACACTTTGATACTCCTAACATTCAATGTACCACATGTCATGAAAAAACAGAGATATGCCAATCCCACAGCATTACAAATAGCTCCACAAGTTAAGAAAACGCCACATCATCCAAATAGTTGCGAAAATTGTAAATATTAACCAGATGCTCAAATGAATATAATATTTATATCCTTTATATTAAATTTGCTTATGTTTGTGTGTTTCTAGCTTGCAAAATATTTGGACTGCTAATTAACCCACTTCATGTCAACCTATGGAACTGAAACATGACTCATAGACTCATTGCTGATGAAAATACATTCTTTCAAATTTTCTTGGGTAAACACTTTGAGAACACAATTATCTTGTTTTTTTTTAAATTTCAGCAAGTGTCACAGATTGTCGGTGTAGCCAATATCTGTAAAATATATTTTACTGCATTGAATTACTTAGCCCTAGTAGCTCTAGTACACAGTTTCTTAAGCATTTTAAATTAACTAAAAAATTCATAAAGATGCAAAGTGCCCTTACCACAATGTATGCGAAAAAATGGCTTTTAAATAGGGTAAATACTTGGAAATGAAAAAATGTTAAAACTTAATTATTATTTGACTTTAATTGGTCAAATATTTAATGTTTTTATTGAGATAGTAATTGAAACTTTAAGACACCATTTAAAAATAGCAATCTATTTTAAGATAACTGCTCCTCTTAGTCTGCTGTATCAGGCCATGACCTCACATAAATCTCTTCATAACCCCATTTGAGGTCATCTCCCATGGGCTGGAAACCTGTGCTCTAGTAGCTTGATTATCCCATGACGTCCATGCGCAAAACTAACTTTTTATTATTTAGTGTTTTTTTTGTATTTGAAAGATCAACATAGTAAGACATAATACATATTTAGATGCATGTAATAACATTCCTAATTGTTTTTTTATTTGAAACCAACCTCTTGTTACAAGTTGTAAGAAACTTTTGCTTGTAAATATTTAGTGATGCATTAGAAACTGGAATTAGAGACCTGTAAAGAATGCAAAACTCATAAAGTGTTGAGATTTTTCTACAAGTGGTTATATCCAGCTTTTGCTTAATACACATATTATTAGCTAGTTATTCATTACTAAAGATAAGCAGTGGAAAATGAAGCATCTAGTACAGTGGTTCTCAACCTTCCTAATGCCGTAACCCTTTAATACAGTTCCTAATGCTGTGGTGACCTCACAACCATATAATATTTTCGTTGCTACTTCACAAATGTGTATTTCCCGATGGTCTTCGCCGACCCCAGTGTAAATTTTTTATCAGGAAATCCTGGGATCCTGAAATAAGGAAAACTCTGTTCCCTTTCCTGGGATAAACAAAACCTCAGGAAATGAGAAACGCTAGTTCCAACCTGCTAAGCATAAGGGAAAGAGTCCAAAAAATCTTTATTTTAAACTATTTTTATGAACTTAAATCAATTTGATGATTGTTTTGAACCTTAATTTATTTGTCAAAATTATTTTATCTAGCTTAAATTTTAATTTTTAGGCTTTAAGTACATATGGTGGGCAATAATATGCAACTAATTTAATTTTAAATCAACAGTAAGCCTACCGCTGGAGATTTCTTTTCATTGTCTCGTTTGCAATCCAAGTCCCGCAAAACTGTGACAATTTTCTTTGTGGTAATATTGGATCCAGCTACTCTTGCCAGGGCTCCATGAACAGTATAGCGAATGTTGGCTTCAGGGCCCTCAAATGAACATGGTATTCCTGGTAGAGTTGATAGGATGTTGATTATCATGGTTAGTTCTCGATATATATTTATCCCTTACAGAGATTTGAGCCATATTTGAAAAATTAAATTACAAAAGTGATTTAACTCCATTTTTAAGTACTCCAATCTTTAATTTATACTTTGTCAGATCTGTCACTGATAAATTATTGGGAGGGAAGTTATTATAATAGACAATATATGTACCTTCTGGCAACTTGTATTGAAAAGGAAATAGATGCCTGCCTCTGTTCAGAACTTCTCTGCTTTCCCAGCGCCCATCATCTGCAACTGGCCGCAAATTGTGAAATTCTTTAGCTCATGATTTTAAGTAGCTAACAGCAGCATAGGCAAATTCATTGACCAAACTTTAGCATAAACAATAAAGCATGTACAAAAAACATTCACACTCTAGCCGCATAATTGAGATCTTCCAACACATAAGTTTTATTTGTAATTTATCTGTCGCTTATTGTATTGTCTGCTGAAGAAGGCATCTAGCCAATAAACGCAGTCCCTCGTCTATTATAAAAACCATTATCTCAAGTGCTTCACATAGTTAATAAAATGAAAATAAAATCTTTACAACAATAATTTTATAAAAGCTGATGTTAAATCACTTATAAATTTTGAGTGCATTGTTTTTTCTAGACTTTGTTTTACATTTAATAGCTTGAAAAATAAACAATTGAGCTTTATTTAAGGTATTAGTTTGTAAAATTGAACTTTCCTATTCTAATACTTTTATATCGCATCTCATTAAAAATGCTGTTCCATTTTTTCCCAAAACTGTAACAGCATTCTGTGCATTTGAAAATGTGTGTTGGTAATGACAAATGTAAAAATGCTTAGTAATTTGAATAAAGTTGGGTGTCGAGGTCATGTAATCATGATTTAATGTTTTATTTTTAACTAGGACTAGTACAGCTGTACTTAATAGAATTTAAGTATATCTCCAGGGCATATTGGTTGAAAGATGTTAGGTGATGCGTAATAAATAGGTTAACTGAGCTGTTTAAATTACATGCAGAGAAAGTCAATGTCCCAAGGATGTTTGGGTCCATTGTTTGAAAGCTGCGTGGTTTTCAAAATGAGTACAGAGATCGAGAGAGAACAATTAGAAAGAGATGTAGAGAGCTTAAGGTTACTGGACCTGTAGTATATTGGAATAGAGAGAAAGTCCTTTTAGTAGGAATTAGTACACTGAGGAAACAATCATTATTTATGTATACTTAAGCCTATTATACTACTGTGGACAAGTGTAAATAAACTCTTCAAGCTTGTTAACTTGGTGTCAGAGTTTTACTTGATATTTGTCAGCCCAACCAGGCTGTATCTATCACTCAAGCACTTCAGTAAAACCAGACATTTTGATATACTGTGAACCACAAATATTTGGCAGAGGCACACACAATACAACTAATATTTCACATTGGGTTTAAATAATCTAAATCATTTTCTTATAAAACCAATTTTTAAATTTTACTTTAAATATTTCAAATTAACAATTTTTTTAATAATGATTGGAAAAAATTAAAAGGTTATTAAATATTCCACAATATAATTTAAAACTTTGGCTTTGTATAAATATATATGTAAATCTGTACTCAGACCAGTTGTAACATACGAAAGTGAAATTTAGACCCTAAGAAAAATGCCAGAAAACCTATTAAACACATGCGAGAGAAAAGTTATCAGGAAAATATACAGACCAACAATGTATGAATATGGATGGAGAATACAATCCAACAAGGCATTGTATAGACTATATCAGGATCCCATGCTATTAGCAGAAATAAAAAAAGGGCAGGCTATGCTGGGCGTGACAGAAAGAATGCCAAATGATAGAGAAGTGAAGAAGGTGCATCACCAAAACCTCAGAGGAAAACAGCTCAAAGGCAGACTTAGGCTTATATGGATGGATGATTTGGAAAAAGATCTGCAATAGCAGGGAATCCAAACATGGAAAAGAAAAGCATCAGTTAGGTCTGAGTGGAAGGATGTGGTGAGGCAGGTCAAAGCCCTACATGGGCTGTAGCACCACAGGGATGGATTGATGTTGTCATCATACTTCTATCTGTCGCAAGTTATAGATTGAAAAATTTATTTTTCCCCAATCTTTATGGCTTAGATCATATTCTTACACTCATTATATTGAAACTTGTTATTTGACATTTTTTTGGAATCACCACCTCCACAAACTTAGTCATAAAATGCTGACGTCTAACAGCCACCCCCTCTCCACCATGCACCTTTAAACCCAACAATAAAAGGGTAACAAGATATATATTGGTGGATATGTCACTTATGCTGATAAGTCATTCCCTATATTTTTAATGACCCACATAAATTACTTTAACAATTCTTAAAAATAGTGGCAGTTCATATTTTTTACCGCTTAAATCTATGAGAATTTGCATGTTAATGCAGAATATTTATTTTTTACTTCCTGTTTTTTAACATCTTATCTATTATGGATACAAAAAATACAAAGAAAATATAATTTATTTTAATCAGATAAACTATTATGAAAACTGTAGTTAATTATTCATCAATTACACAATTTTTTAACCTTTCTGCACAAAATTGCATTTTTGTGACTTAATGTCCTTACTTATGAGAAGGGTATGGGATTTATAATTTTTTTTAGCCATTAGTTTCCACTACCAAGACTGAAATGATAAACATATAAAATTCTCATGAAATATATTAGCAGGTAGAGAAAAAATAAAATGCTACAAATACAACATGCAACATTATATAATTTATATTTTAAAAATCATTTCTTTGTTACCGAAGAAAGAAACATTGCACTCACCCTTTCCCCACAGACAAAACCTGTCATCAAAGTAAATTTCTTCTTTTTCATGCTCTACTTCTGTTTTCCAACCAACCTCCCGCCATTTTGCCCTTGCTGCACCACGAAATCGAAGTTCAACTCCTGTAGATTAAGTGAGCCAAAAAAAAATATTTGAAGAAATTTATGAGAAAAAAATTCAACATGGAAAAGCTGGGCAAGCACAACTTTTACAAATTTAAAATAATTTTGTGTTAATTCTAAGAACAGATTTCTTTTTAAATACTTTTTATTAATCTCTTTGTTTCTTAAATCTCATTCATATTCTTTGATCTCTAGTTCAAAGAAAGGAAATGTTGCACTGGTATAACATTGGATCTGGGAACCTTAAATCAATTAAAATTTGGTGGATCTTTGATTTTCGTATTAAAATAATAATTTTTTTTTTTAAATATTTCTGGATCAAGTAGCTGGATCAAGTAGCAAAAACAAGTAAGCAACAAAGTAAAGAAACAGTGAAAACATATAGTCATAGTTTTCATCACAACACTATTATTACCTATTTCTATAATTCCAAATCTCAATGGGATGGTGTTCTTTTTTTTTTTTTTTTTTTTTTTTTTTTTTACTTTTTTGCTTTTCACAATTATTTTTTTTTATTTTTAATTATTTCATCACAACACTATTATTACCTATTTCTATAATTCCAAATCTCAATGGGATGGTGTTCTTTTTTTTTTTTTTTTTTATTTTTTTTATTTACATCTTTGCATTTCACAAATATTCTGTTTGACTTTTAAGTAAGTATTAGTCAGAATGTTTATTTAACATGACTTGTAAAATTATCAACCTCCCTTGGTTTACCACTAAACAAGTCATAATTTTTCCTTTTCTTTGGTTTACCACTAACCCAAGTCATTTATCCTTTCCCATGGTTTACCACTAAACAAGTCATTATCCTTTCCCTTGGTTTACCACTAACAGTAACAGAGAAGTTAAATGTGTATCAGATGGGGAGCTGTTTAAGTCACGCATTGTTTGCTCTTACTTCTTACCAGCTCTGCTCTGGGTTTGAAGAGAATATTTCAACTAAAAAAACAAGATAGAAAGTCTTGCTGTGTTGAATAGAGCAAACTATTTTTTTGAGATCCAAGTTATTTTTATTGAAGTTCAACCTCAAAAAGCCCCTAAAACTCTGCTTCAACGCTTTCTAATGCCAAAACGTATCCTAAATAATGAATAAACTGGGCAGTAGCTTGTAGATTGATAAAATAAACAGAAATAATCAATATCTCCTCTTTGCAAAGTTGTCTTTTTGCCTTTTCAAGCAATTAACATGTTAGAAAATCTGTAGATGGCTAAATGACCAATATATCTATCAATGCTCAACACAATTTTATAACTCTGGTAAAAAATAACAGAGCATTTCTCTCTTTATAAAAATACTTAAAACGCAGGTGTTTTTAAACACACATGTCAGCAAGTGTTATAGCCTGTGTGTTGACCTAATTTTGCTTCAACATAGTGCTGTGACATCCAGTAATTGCTTCTCCCTTTTGTTTCAGTATTGATGTCAGCAATAAAATTTGTAATGCTCTACCAGTCACCCTTCCCTTTATTGGTAAAAAGGTTGTTTACATTCTACTTGTTCTAAAGAAAGCTATTGGGTGATGCAATTTCTAGAATTTCTTATCTGGAGGGTTCTAACTCTCCTATAAATAAGCCGGTAGTTTTCCCTTCCCAGCAGAGAGATTTTTGCTAATTTTACTAGACAATGACTAGACATAACACACTTATAAGAACCTTACAAGATCAAGATCAAGATCCAAGGCACTACCAAAACATGGATCTCTAGCTTCCTCAGCGACCGATGCCAGGCAGTAGTGGTAGATGGCAAAACCTCCTCCTATGTCTGTGTTAAGTCAGGGGTCCCCCAAGGCTCAGTGCTAGGCCCTTGTTTGTTCCTAGCATATATCAATGATCTGCCCGAGAAGCTGACCTCTCAAGCAAGACTGTTCGCAGACGACACAGCGGTATATAGGACAATCGTCAACAGCTCTGACCAGAGCCAGCTTCAACGCGACCTCAATCGGTTCACTGAGTGGGAGATGAGCTGGGACATGGAATTTCATCCCGTCAAGTGCCAGACCCTGTCAGTCTCTAGAAGAAGATTCCCTCTAAACCACTCTTACGAACTGCATATTCTTGAGCCAGTTTCCTCCGTAAGGTACTTGGGTGTTACCAATCAAAGATAGGTCCGCTGGGACGAGCACATTAACAGTGTGCGCAACCGGGCAAACAAGACCCTAGGGTTCCTAAGGCACAATCTGAAGATCGGAAACTCAAGCCTCAAGCGTGAAAGAAAAAGCCTTTGCCCGGCCTATTTTAGAGTACGCTTCTACAGTCTGGGACCCATTTACCCAGAAAAGCATAGACAGGTTGGAGGCGGTCCAGCGACGGGCAGCACGCTTTGTCATGAACCGCTACAGAAACAGCTCAAGTGTTGGCAGAATGCTAGAAACACTGGGCTGGTCTACATTGGAAGAACGACGACGACTATCCAGGCTCACCATGTTGTACAAGATAAAACATGGGCTGGTCCACTGCTCCGGAATCAAACAGAAACTCGTTCATCTTCCCCCTAGACTGTGACGAAGCCACAACAGACAGTTCTGGCTGGTAAAAACAAGAACAAAGTATAGGAGCTCCTCATTCCTGCCGAAGACAATAGGGGACTGGAACAAGCTTCCAAAAGCAACAGTTGAGGCGGCTACACTCGACACATTTGTGTCTATTGCCTCCTGTATTCCAACCCCCAGTTCATAACACCACTGCTGAGTCGCCCTTGCAACCAGTGAAGCATCCCATTGAAACCCATGCACAGTAATATCGCAAACCCCTCTGAAACATAGGAGCCAGAATGATCAATTCATTGATCGTGGGCCCTCAAAATAAAGAAGAAGAAGAAGATCATACTCTTTGTGTGTGTGTGTGTATGTTAATATTTATATCTTTCGAGGATTATACTTTTTCACTTGCTGTGCTATAGCAAAATACAGTTCTACTTCTGTATATTTGATTTTATATATTTTATATAAACTTAATAGTATAAATAAATTGTGTATTTTTAATATCACTAGCGTTGGTATAGTTTTTCTTTGAATTCTGGTTTTCAGTCCTTTGTTATGTACTGTTCATTCTACAAAATCTTAAAACAGATTCAATTTTCAGAACCATAAAATGATAGGTAAAATCAAACTAATTTTTTTAAAACATGCACAAACAGTTTGGTAATTTTTGTCTTTCCCACAAAAGATTGTTGTCACCGCTCCAAATAAAATAACCACCATATTGACCATTGCTTATAACACTTACATTATTTAAGCTGACAATATGTAAGTTATGCTTGCAATACATATTTACACTATTTTAGCCACAAAGTTGTAAGCCATGCAGTCCATATGTTTTTGACCTTAGTCTAAAGTAGGTATTTAAATCTGCCATCCTTGCCTGTTGCTACATTAACCAGTGCCAGCTGTAGACACTTAACAAATTGATGGTTATTTTTAGCCTACCTATTACAAGAAGTTTTCTTGTGCACTAAAAAAAAAACGAGTTTATTCAACCATAACAGATGTCATTCTTGGATGGTTTTATCATTTAAATGTTAGTGTTCAAATTGTTTAAGTGGCCCAACTGATATGTTTCCATCACTTCAAAAAAAAACAACATTGCTGATGTCTATATTTTATGATACATGATAAAGTGTTAGTGGTTGCTAAAAAAGAGATTTTTGGGGGTAAGAGGTCACAGGGTGCAGGCCTTAGGCTTAGCCTCCCTGTTATGAGAAAGTCATCAGTGTGGGAATAAGTAGGTCCAGCTCAGGGTTATGAGGTCAACCAATCCATGGGAGACAACTATTGATCCCACTGGTCCTCTGGATCAGTGGCTAGGCTCCAGAAGTGGGGAGATGGTGTGCATATGTTACTACATACCAGGAAATGCCTCTTCTGTGTTTTGGGGAGACAGGAAAGTGGCAGTTCTTTTTGTATGGGGGGGGGGGTGTAGTTGTGTAATTTTTTAATGGGAGGGGTAGGGTTGCTATGTTTTGAGTTTATATGGGATTTTGGCATTTTAAGTGCATATATTAGGAATGATAGGGACTTTTTCTCTGTATTATAATTTTGTATTGGACTATGTTTTGTGTATAAGTGAGGATTGGGAGTGTCTATGTTTTGTGTATAAGTGAGGATTGGGAGTGTCTATGTTTTGTGTATAAGTGAGGATTGGGAGTGTCTATGTTTTGTGTATAAGTGAGGATTGGGAGTGTCTATGTTTTGTGTATAAGTGAGGATTGGGAGTGTCTATGTTTTGTTTATAAGTGAGGATTGGGAGTGCCTATGTTTTGTGTATAAGTGAGGATTGGGAGTGTCTATGTTTTGTGTATAAGTGAGGATTGGGAGTGTCTATGTTTTGTGTATAAGTGAGGATTGGCACTTTCTATGTTTCATGTATAAATGAATGGTGTACCAAGTTGATATTGTCTATGTTATGTTCATGTATTTTATAACACTGCCATAAGGTGGAATAATATTCAGAATTACAAGCATTTTGGGTATTACACAAGAAAATTAAACAATGTTTTTATTTATACTGTGCACCGGACAGCTCAGATGAGAACACTGGCTCTTGAACAGCATAGATCTTTGCATTAGCTCTTGAACAGCATAGATCTTTGCATTTGCTCTTGAACAGCATAGATCTTTGCATTAGCTCTTGAACAGGACAGATCTAACCATTTTTTCTTGGACAGTATAGATCTGAACACTGTGTCTCAGACAGCAGAGATCTGACCACCGCGTCTCAAACAGTAGAGATCTGACCACTGTCTCAGACAGTACGGATCTGAACATTGTCTCTTGGAAAGAACAGGTTTGAGTAATGTCATTTGGTCAAAAAGGCTCTCGCAATTTATCTAGTTGTTCACATGTCATTAGACTATGGAGTTCAATTTCTATTACATGTATTAATAATAATTTATGAAAATAAATATTTTGAAGATAGTTAGAAATCAAACATCATCCAGTCTATTATTGTTAGTATGATATTCCCATAGGCATAATGAAAATATCATTATTTTGTTTACAGCACCATTTCTGTTTGCAAGCAATGTGTTAAGTATGATGTCAAACCAACACCAGTCACTTGCATTACATGTGCAGCAACAAATTATAAACATCAGCTTTGTGACATTTAAATCAGTTGAATTAATATATTTTCCTTAAGAATAAATACTATTAACTCTTTCCAGGCCAGGGGAGTTTCCATGTCTGTGCCAGAACAGTTTTCAGCAGATGGCAATTTTTTTAAGGTGCTCTTAGTCTTATCTATCAATGAATTTTTGTAATCTTTTTTTTTTAGCTGTATTTCATACCAAATTAAAGGAAATTAAACAGAGAATGATAATATTTAAGATAAGACAATATGGCAATAATAGTTTAAATGGTAAAATTATGATATCCAAAAAGAAAAAAAAAAAAATTTAAATGCACATTAAATCTGAACTTATCAGACAGTCAAATGGTCTGTGTAGCTGGTATCCTATTCTGCTTCAATCCTCAGAAGGTATAATATCTATTTTTTATCAGAATGCATTATACATTTTGAAAATATTCTATTTAGTAACATAGCTACACACATTTTTGTCCACCTTAGAACCTTGTTAGCTTTCAATGAGATGCTCATCTGCACTGTTGGTGGGCTTTTTCCCTGACTTTGATAGGGTGAGCATTAGGAATGGAATAGGCCCTATTATAGGCGAAATGAGTGTTTCAGGGTTCTGGGCTTTACAAACTGTTCTACTTGCATCTTTTCTGCCTAATTTTTGACTTCACTTTGCAGGAACAGGAGTAGCATTATCTAAAACTTCACTGTCACCATTATTACTATCACCTCCTCTATTACCCTTAACCAGCCCATCAGAAAGCTGAAAATCATCACTTGAATAAGATTCAAATGTATCATGGTTATTGTCTGATGTTTCAGCATCAATAATTTGCAATAAAAGCTCTTGTTTGCAAACTTGACTCTATACATGGTCTAGCAAAACCTGATGTGCTTGGAATAGGCATGGTTATTGCTTTATTTACAACTATTTCACCACAAATTTGAAAAAAAAGGTCGCAATTATTGGAAAAACAAACATAAATAAACCTTACTTCTAACAGGAAGGAAGAAGGAAGAGTTATCATTCATTGAGAACATAAAACATAGGACTAATAGCCCTAGGATTGATAGCCATAGGATTGGAACAAACGCAGCCCGTCAAATCAGCGATATTTCGTTGATATGCTGGAAAAGAGTTAACATTCTTGAAAAACTTTGGTGTTAAAAAAAAAAAACTACAAAAACTATATTTTGAAATGTGTATGTGGTTAAGTGGTTTTCAAATTTTCATTCTGAAAGGTAGAATGAGGAAAATTCAACTATTATGGTTATGACTTATTTAAATGTATTTAATTACATTAAATATTTCCTGAATACTTGTAAAAAAAAAACATATTGAATTTTTGTTGCCTTTTGAGGAAATGGTGATCCCTGCCTCACATTTTTATATATATGCAACATCACCATCTTTACCTTCAAAAACATCCACATCACCATTCTCACCTTTAACCCAAAAGTAACTTACCTGCTATCGTTACAGGGGCAGCCACGTGAACAATAAGAGCACCCCTTATACGGTCACCAGAGTAGTAGACAAGGTCAGCCTGCTCTAAACTCAGCTCGAGGAGAGCAGTGCTGGTCATCTTGTCATGAAAAGCCAGCATGGGGCTGTTGGTGCCACAACATATCATAGTGTTGTCATAGAGTATCTTGCTGTCATATTGGCTATTTCATCTGATTCCAAATGCTTGGTTCTGTAGCATTACTAAGAAATGAGTGAAATAAGTGGTTTTTTTTTAATTATATTGATTTAATTATTATAAAACCTTTAATTTGCTCTGAGAATCGAAAGAAAAAAAAAAATTAAATGGGAAGAGGTTTTTATAATAACATTGGCTGTTACCACTTAGCATTAAAAAAATATATATATTAATCAGAACAGAAGATTATTGCTATAAGCTAAATATATTCACATCATAGCCATTATTTTGAAAAATGTGGGGTTTTTTTTGCATATACTGTAGTATATTCTCAAGTAAGATAATATGAGATCATTTTAAATAACATGATTATATCCTCCGTCAAAGGTGTCACAAGTGAGCACAAATTTCCACGATGATGTTTACCCAATGTTCTGCAAGCCATAACTCAAGAGCCTCATGAAACTCTTCAAATTTATTGATGTGAATCATTTTTTACAAATCTATGACATTTAAATAAGCTGCACCCTTGCCCCCATATTTGTCAATATCAAAATATTTTCTTAGCAGATAAGCATATTAAATTCTTAATTTAATAACTTTAAAACCTCACAAAGTAATGTAACTCGATTAGCTAGCAATAATGCACAAAATGTAAAGCTGTGTCTATACAAAAAAATTAATTTCTCTCTATTTATTCTAACAAAAATCTTAAAATTAAAAACACACACAGGACAATATGAGTGAGTGTCATTGTTCGACATTAGATCATGCAACTATCCAGTGATGGAAATGTACGCACATATAACTTTCTATGAAGTGATGTCTGTCACTAACACTAAGGTTCAATTCAATAGCGTGCAAAATAAAAAACCTGATAATTGCGCAAATTCATATTCTTAAAAATACCGCAAGTGCATTTGGTATGTAATATTTTCTTTTGTTTTATGGAAATAGTCTCAATTTTAAGATTTTATTTTTTTTTAAATAAGCATTTTCTAGCCTAAAAAAATTGAAAACAATATAAAAAATATTTAAAATATTAATTAAAACATTAAAAGTATATTAAATCAACAAAATATGTAGCATACAGGAGATGAGTAGACACAGACTCATAGTTGTTAGTTATGGAAAATGCAGCTATGGCACACTTTTAAAAGTGTTTTAAAGCATAGAGAGTGTTGGAAAGGTTAATAACATTGTGGGAAATGTTTATAAGTGTGTGGGGATGCTATATCAAGGTTTAAAACATAAATTTAATAGATGAAATATGAGTTTTCTTCTTTGTGGATTTTCAGGTCAAACAACAAGTGGTCAATCCATGGAAGTTAGTTTGTTACTAATAGTGTTTAGGGGCTAGAAAATTTGCTTTTAAAGTAAGGCCTATACATTAATTTTTAATGAGAAAAATTGTTCAAAATTTTAATTTGTTAACTTTTAATTTAATTTTAATGAAACAAAGATAAATTACTACTTTTTGTTAGCCTAAGCCTACGCCTACATGTGATTTTGACCATCTAATATCTAACATACAACAATAGCAAGCCTATATGCTAAGAATAATTTAATTGACTTAGTTCCTAGTGGCTTTCTCTCTGACACATGTGATCATAGGGGCCATCCATAAAGTATGTCGCGCTCAAAAGGGGGGGGGGGGGGGGGGGGGGGAGAGTTGTGTGTTTCAGGCCATGTGTGACTTCACACATTTATTTTTTTTACATTTTATTTCTAATATATTTTTTTAATTTTTTTATTAGAATTTAATAGCTTTAAAAATAATTTTTAATAATTTTGTGAAACATTTGAATTAGTTTTATGTCAAAATAGCATGAAATGCGTATCTCCTGAATGTGTTGTTCACAATTCCTCTCGCTAGGAGCACTAGTATGCAAGTTTCGCTAATATATTTCTTATCCTGTGTAAAAAAAATTGCATAATCGGAAATTATCTAAAACTTGACCTCACCTTTTGTAAATGAAAAAGCAGCAGATAAATGATGTGTATTATATAATTGTCTAGTCTAATTTTTGCAATTTTTGTTTTTAAATTCAATCTAGATTGAGTTACTGCTTCAATGAATAACTGTGACAACTGTAGACAATTAACTATTCTACTATTTAAGACTATTAAAGTAATTTTAATAATGTGATAGTTCTTTTAAGTGGAAATTTTATATTTTAATACAGTTTAAAAGTGAAGTGTGTTTTCGGTTAAATTAGGTGTTAATTTTTTTAAATCTTTGTTTCGAAAGTGTGATGTACTTTGTGGGGGGGGGGGGTCCGAGATTTGTGACAGTTTGTGTGACAGGGGGGGGGGGGGGTAAAAATTGTCAAAAATAGCGGGGTGTACTTTATGGGCAGCCCCATATTTGGCATTATTTGTCATGGGGGGGGGGGGTCCGAGATTTGTGACAGTTTGTGTGACAGGGGGAGGGGGGAGTAAAAATTGTCAAAAATAGCGTGATGTACTTTATGGGCAGCCCCATATTTGGCATTATTTGTCATTTTTAATCATTTAAATGTTATCCAAAATACTAATTATTACTATTATGTGATCCCTGACATTAATCATTAATGTATATTATGGTATATATTTTTTTTTAAATATATTTTAATAATTAAATGTTTAAGAAAAGTTTATCAAAATTAAATTTTCTGTGAATAATACTTCAGTAGGCTTTTGTTAAATAGGCCTATAATATTCAGATTATCATTTTTTTTTTTAAATTATACTCTATTAGGACTGCAATATTTTCATTTACTGCTTGGATCCATACATTCATAAAAATACGAATATGAAACAAATAAAGGTAAAAATTATTAAAGCAAAATCTTTTTTTAGCAGACTAAGGCCAACTAAGGCCAAAGTGCTGAAGAGTTGTAAATAAAAAAAATATATCCTTGAACCTATTCATATTCCTAAAAACTTGCCCCTCGCTCCCGGTGTTGTCTGGCATAGATCTAATTATAGCTCGACACGCAATAAATCATTCCATCATCAGCAGCTACATTAATTAAACGAATTATTTGCTACTAGTACTACTAGTACTAGTGTCTTGTCTTCAGAACCCAATGACCAAACGGTCCCCGCGTAGTATTACATACAACGTATTTTTCATGAAAATAACATACCATTACCCACCAGCACCATCTGAAAGTCATAAGAAATTATATTAGTCTGTATCATTAATCATTATCTAACTCAGAATCTAAGCCTACTAATTAACCCTACAGGCTCAGCTCTCATGACTCATGAGCTTATATTTTCTCAATTATGCACTTGACGCATGCGGTCACTCAATCAATGGCTGCTTCCAGTGACAAATGTGTTTCTTTTAAATATATTCACGTTGAAGACGAGGGGTAACTCACCCAATTCAGTGAACAGGACGGCATATCTGCAGCTTATTTGTTACATCCCATCATGAAACATCGGGAACTTACAAATGCAATGCGACAATGTGTCCGCCTATCCATTTAGTTAATCCTTTTTACTCGGGCCTTTCATTGGCGGTTTATCCGTATATCCCTGCAAACAAACAACAGTTGAAGGTAGCTCGTCTCAACTGCAATCCTGCGCTACGAAACCTATGTGTATTAATGTGCCTGGGTTAAAAATACAGGAAAATTGGCGAGCTGGGTTTTCTAAACGGCTCGCACGCGCTAAACAAATTATCGATCGCCCTTTCGCCCCCCGTCGTCGGTAATAAAGTGTTGAACGGCTGGGTTTGAGGATAGACTGACAAGGGAAATGTCATTGATGGTAGCAGATTTTGAAAGTAGAGGAAAAGCAAAGAAAAATTATATACACAATGTTTTAACGTAATTAAAAATGACGGTTGGTTTTAAGCGCATTGATAGATGAGGGTGAGCACTGCCACTAACACATCCTTGGTCAGTGGAACCGATGATGCCGGGCCTGAATCCTGATTATCCATGGGCCATAGGGCAAGATGAGAAACATGGTCGTGACCAGGGCCAAGCAGGGCCGGCCATAACAATTGCGGGGCCCTATGCGAAACGGATTACGTGGGGCCCAGTCTGGGTAGGGATAAGGATAATCAGTGAAAATTAAGATTTTGTATCAGAAAAAAAGTGTGGGGCCCACTGCGGCCGAATAGGTTGCAGTGGCCTAAGGCCGGCCCTGGGGCCAAGGGTCTCAAAAAAGGACACTGGAACTAAACTAAAGGTGCATTCACAGATGATAACATATAACCAAACTATAAAGGTGCATTCACTTATTGATAATATATAATCTTCAGCTTTTCAGGACAGTACTGACTGATACATATAACTATGGGGCTATGAGCCCCGTTGTTGGCTGTGCCCCCCAGGGGCATAGCTAGGGTTAGTGCTGCCTGGGGCGGACCGCTCCCTCCGCACCCAGGTTTACGCCGGGCCTTCATCCAGAGCCCTCGCGTCTGCCCTGCAGCCTGCAACCCCTGCTGCTTTAGGAGGCCTCCGATATTTAAAGGGGCCAAGAGTGTGATGTGGAGGTGGGGGATGTAAACTATCAGCTTTGAATCCAGGGGTTAATAAGTCTGAAAAGTATACGTGGGCCTCCAAAAGTCACGCGCCGCCTCTTCTTCATCTAGCATCCAGGGCCGGCTCAAGGTACCGGCAACTCAGGCAGTTGCCCGGGGCGCCATTAGCTTGGGGCGCCAATCAAAGATCTTCCAAATCAGGAAAAAGCATTGCAATTGGACGCCAAAGAAGAAAAATAGAAGTTTGCAATAAAAGATTTGTTGATCTAAAGGCTAGGAAAAAAAATTCATCAGTAGGTTAATTGTTCATACTGCCCACGGTAGGCTAATTGTTCATACTGCCCACGGTAGGCTAATTGTTCATACTGCCCACGGTAGGCTAGTTGTTCATACTGCCCACGGTAGGCTAATTTTGTTCATACTGCCCACGGTAGGCTAATTTTGTTCATACTGCCGCCGGTAGTCTAATTGTTCATACTTCCCACGGTAGGCTAATTGTTCATACTTCCCACGGTAGGCTAATTTTGTTCATGCTGCCCACGGTAGGATAATTTTGTTCATGCTGCCCACGGTAGGCTAATTTTGTTCATACTGCCCACGGTAGTCTAATTTTGTTCATACTGCCCACGGTAGGCTACTTTCATGCTGCTCACGGTAGTATAATTGTGTTCATGCTGCCCACGGTAGGCTAATTTTGTTCATACTGCCCACGGTAGTCTAATTTTGTTCATACTGCCCACGGTAGTCTACCCACGGTAGGCTAATTTTGTTCATACTGCCCACGGTAGGCTAATTTTGGTCATACTGCCCACGGTAGGCTAATTTTGTTCATACTGCCCACGGTAGGCTAATTTTGTTCATACTGCCAACGGTAGGCTAATTTTGTTCATACTGCCCACGGTAGGCTAATTTTGTTCATACTGCCCACGGTAGGCTAATTTTGTTCATACTGCCCACGGTAGGCTAATTGTTCATACTGCCCACGGTAGTCTAATTGTTCATACTGCCCATGGTAGTCTAATTGTTCATGCTGTCCAAATCCAGGTTAACAAAAACACTTTTATTGTTCATTGATTGCTAATAAAAAAAAGTAATTAAACGGAAATAAACGCATTATCCAACCCCTAGTTTTTCCTCACAAATATGTGTATGATTATACATAAACGGGGCGCAAAAGTTAAGTTGCCCCGGGGCGCCACCAACCGTGGGGCCGGCCTTGCTAACATCCCCTTCGATCATGAAGAGTTAATATGTAAATGAATTGAATATTATAGACCTATACTTTACCAACCCAACCCCACCCCCAAAAGCCCCGGACAAATCATATAGCACCCCATGAGTGGAAGGATATAAAATATTGAGTTGAAACCAGATCAATACAGAAGGGGAAACAAAGGGTTAAAGTAACCACAGGCTTTTCGGCTGCTATCATTATTATTGAAAACTTACTTGTAAGCCCTAACTACCTTACTGGTTACCCAAGTTGGGCTTAATTTTTTTTTTTTTTTTTTTTTTTCGTTTTGGTTTCCAGTTTTGTTACTCTCTTTCCAAAGTGGTGTTCCGCGAACTGTCACCGTGGCTGCTATCATTATTATTGAAAACTTACTTGTAAGCCCTAACTACCTTACTGGTTACCCAAGTTGGGCTTAATTTTTTTTTTTTTTTTTTTTTCGTTTTGGTTGCCAGTTTTGGTACTCTCTTTCCAAAGTGGTGGTCCGCGAACTGACACCGGTCTACTGATCTTACTTTGCTCATCATGAAAACATGGGTCAAGAAACGGGAGTGGGTGTGTTTAAAATGCTGTCTCATTTAGGGGATCCTTCGTAAATTACGTCACGCTCAAGGGGGAGGGGTGGGGGTCGAGAACTTGTGACACTTTGTGACGAGGGAAGGGGGAAAAATCTTTATTCAACTAATTTTTAAAACATTAATTTAGTTCAAAATTGCTTCAGGTATTATGGGTAATGTGAAACTCAGTCGCGCACACCTTTTGCGCAAAAACTGTTGTGGATATTTTACATTCGAGCGGGGATGACTTTGTTGTTTCGCGTCACAGATTTCTAATAATACTACATCTTAATCCATTATCGTTATGGGAAAATGTTAAAGAATATAATAAAATCTTAGTTTAGTTATGAAAATTGTATGCATGTTTTCATTTTTTTTAAGGTGTGATGTGACACTAAAAAAAAAAGGGGGGGGGGGGGGAAAGAATTTGTGACACTTTGTGACAGGGGGGGCTAAAAAGGTCATTCTTGTTTGATATAATTTGAGAAAGACCCCTTAAGTCTTGATTCAAAGCCACTTTCAAACAAACAAACAAACAAACAAACAAACAAACAAACAAACAAAAACAAAAACAAAAACAGCGAGCTTGTCTTGTGCATAAACTTAACATCCAGCCTTTTATGAACACTCGTAATTATGGCCCTGCCAGTGTCTGATCGCGAGAGTGGCGATTTTTTTTTTTAAATAAAGGAAATTGATATCCTGAACATGGTGAAATTGCCATGAAAGTACCCTTTCCAACGGCTTGCATTAAAAGATTTGATTGATCGCAGATATTGTCGGATTAAGACTTCTGGGTGACCCTAGACCTGGGGTCGGCAAACTACGGCCCGTGGAACATATCCGACCCTCAGCGTCGGTTAATCTGGCCCATGGAGTACATAGCGATTTTGATGTCACAGAAAATTTCAGTCGATGCATAGTTAGGCTACATTGCATAGGAAAACAACAGAAGAGGCCATTTTCAAAGAGGTAGAAAAATGTTATTTCTAAGTATAATTCTCTTTAGACAAAATTCGCATCAACAGATGGGGGTTAAAAAAACAAATGCGATGAAGGGAAACGTATAATTGCGCAAAAATCCATATCATTACATAGAGTATAGAGTTTGAATTGACCTTTAGTTTTAGTCACGTTCGTTGGTTTGTTGCGTTCCTTTTTTCAGGGTTCACCTTATCTTGTTTAACTAATTTCCTATTGTGTTTACCTGATTCCAGTCTCTCCACTTCTTAGCCTATGACACAACAGGTAGGCCTATCTAGTCCAAAGGTCCACCAAACTTAAAAGTCTGACACACAATGCTTTAAGTTAAAAGAGCATTTAAAATTTACATTAAAATTTACAAACTATAAAAGCCGTATAAAATAAATGCGATAAAAACTTCAATAAAAATCCGTACAATGAAACAAATATATATATATATATATATATATATATACTTTTTTTTTTTTAAATGTCGCTTTAAATTTTGGAGAAATTACGCTTTATTTTTTATTCAATAACAACTGCACTTTGATGATTTGTAGGCCTAAGAACCTCTCATAACGAGCACCTCTCATTACGAGTAATTCGCATAACGAGCAAAAAAAAAATGTGAAGAAGTTGCTCCCTTAACGAGCGACATTTCGCATAACGGTAACGAATTACGCAGAAAGGGGAAGTCCCCTTTTCCCTCACTTCTACTTCAAAGAACTTTGGCCAGAGAGTGTTGTTGAATGTGATTTTGAAGCAGTACCTGTGGTCCGCCTGTGGAGTCTACAGTTAACGAGATTGTGTCATTGGTCAATATCATGGGACTCGAGGTGGACAACGGCGATATTGAAGAGCTTGTGAAAGAGCACAGTCAAGAGTTGACCACCGAAGAGCTTATGGAGTTGCATCATGTTTCACAGCAAGAAATTATGGAGGAGAGCTCATTAATGGAGGAGGAAGTAGCAGAGTAACAATCTTCTAGCACAATAAGAGAAATGCTGAAAGCATTGGGAACGGTTGCATCGTACATTGAGAAGCATCACCCTAATAAGGAGGTGGCTATTCGTGCTACAAATTTATTCAATGATAATGCTGTGACACATTTTCGTCAAACTTTGAAGCGTCGGCAAAAAAGGATTAATTATTTGTCATAAATTCATATTTTTATTTACGTTTTTTGTTTCAAATCTAAATAGTATTCCAAGTAGTTACACTCCTTAACAATTCATAAGTAATTTTATTTGAATTAATGTTAATAATTTTTTTTGAAAAATTAGTATTATTTCAGCATGGAATGCATTATCGTATTTTAAATGGGAAGCGTTATTCACACAGCTCTGTGAATAACGTTTAGCGTTATCGGCAGAACGAAATCTGTGAATAACGGCAAGCGTTATCCACACAGCTCTGTGAATAATGTTTAGCGTTATCGGCAGACCGAAATCTGCGAATAATCATATAATGCATTAGAACTAGACTGGTGAAAAATTATTGTTGGGTGTAGGCTATTAATATTACTATTAGTATACTGAACCGTCACGAGTTATTATCTAATTTTTTTCACTATCAATTATAAAAAAGGGCAAATTTATTACTAATATTAGTATGGTAATATCTGTATACCGCTAGTATAATAGTAATAGCCTATTACTATACTAAATATTATGCAGTATAAAGTATATACACAATTGTAGTATAAGTAATATACTTAGTTACTTAGCTTAATCAGTATACGCATACATGGGCGCCCGCAGAAAACTTTC
>CAXITT010000025.1:1073790-1097083 GCA_964033795.1 Lymnaea stagnalis | reverse complement strand
TGTTATTTCAACTATTTCTGGAGCGGCATATTGTGTCCCTACTTATTATGATACTTATTAGAAAATAAAATGAAACAAATAAAACGTGACATATTTTTTCAGCTAAACATTAATGCACAACTCTGATATCTAAAATATTTGAATAAGTAAGTTATTAATAAGTATTTGTTTATTAGAGAAAAAACAAATGGATGTCAAAATCTATGAGTTGAATTATACAAAGAAAATTAAACAGTCAAAAGAGCTAAAAGTATATCACAATGTACAGTTAGAACAGCTGTATCTGACTTAAACATGGTTTATGCGGCTGATCTGCATGTCCATGTTGTTTACATTTTTTTAACGAACTTGAATGAACATTCTAACAAAATAGATTGAAACTTGTAACATAAGTAACAAAACTATATGAAAATAATAATATAACTATGTGAACAGAAAAAGAAAGCTATAGGAAGAATATTATTATAATATAACACTACCAAATAACCATTAAAATATTTTTTTTTAAAATTTTATTTATAAAAATGAAACTTCCCCGACGGGGAATCGAACCTATGATACAATGTCTGCTGGGTGACGGTCGGAGATACTGACCACTACACTACCGAGGAGATGTGTAAATATGAACTTTGTATTTTATATTCATTATTTAATGTATCACATTCTGTGAATAACGTTTAGCGTTATAATCACTTCGATTTTAAATTGATATGTATGGGAAAAATTGTTTCGTTTAACGAGTGTTTCGCTTAACGGGTAAGAGTCTGGAACGAATTAAACTCGTTATGAGAAGTTCCACTGTACTTTCTTCGGTTTTGCACTGGGAAATCTAGAGGGGTGACACTGTGAGTTCACACCATTGACATTGATACACATATCCTAGTGATGCCGCTGATAAAGTTGGCGATTATGCGAAAATGACTACAACATGTCGGGTGCGTTTGACAGAAGTAGTGATGTAAGACGAACAATGTTTAGTAAAAAGTAACAGGCTTTTATTATAATTTATTATACCCAAAATTTTCATTTTTTACATATTTATCGTTTGGATAGATTTACCTCGGTTACCGACACCCACCCAATCAATAATCTGATTTTTTTATTATAATTACGTCAATTACGTCTCACAGAGCTACACATTTCCACCTAGAAATCCCTAAACTGTTTTACTAAAGGCCATGGGCGCCCGCAGGTAGGGGCAAGGGGGGCACTTGCCCCCCCCCTACTGGATTGATTGGATAAAAAATTTTTTAGACAAAAAATGTATTAAAGTAAAGAGAAAATAAAGAGAAAGTAACTAAGCTGATGTCCTGTCCGTTCGTTCACCATACAAATGCGCTACAGTAAATTAAAACTATATTAAAACATTACTAAAAAAATTTTGCCCCCCCCCCTGGAAAGTTAATCGATTTTTTTTGCCCCCCCCCCTAGAAAGTTTTCTGCGGGCGCCCATGCTAAAGGCCTATGGCCTATCCTATTAGGTACATCCACGAACGAAATTTTTTTTTATTTTCGGGGAGAAAAGATCGCTTGGGTTGGTTCCGGTTCGTTTACCGTCTAGTTGGAGTTGGTTTATTACTATGGATAGCGAGGCTGAAAAAGTTTTTGACTCAATGAAGGTAAAGGATTTGAAATCACACCTTCAATCTAAAGGTCAATTACTTAGCGGGAAAAAGGATGATTTGATAAAGAGAGCAAAAGGGACTCATCGCTAGTTCGAGAACACAAATTTTGCGTGTAAGTATAAAACATGGCATAGTCAATCATAGTCAACTGGTAGAATTATTTTTTTTTGATTCCATTCATTTTTTTTTAGTACGTGACATAAACTGCAACGGCTTGATTAATAGTACTACTAATTAATATGCCTAATGCTAAATTTAAGTATATAGTCTGAATAATATAGATAAGATATTAAGCTATGTTTTTACATGTTACACGGCCTGACACTAGTACTAGTTTCGCTAACACTAATTTTACTAATACTAGTAAAATAAACTATTAATTGATAAATTATCAATTTAAGCAGACCTATCAGTATGAATATTAGCATTATGCTAACAAAATCTACAGGCTAAGTTGTATAAATACAAATGACTAATAGTATTAGTAGTAACTATTAACTAGTCTATGCTTTATTACGCTATAGCTTAGTGACTTTTTAGGCTGTAAACTTTAACAAACATTATTTGCAAGTTGATTCTAGTTAAAAATAATTAAACAATTCACGAGACATGTGTCTAACCATGTGATTTTGTTTAGATCAAGACTTTACAGTGCAGAAGCAAGATTTGGTTGGTGTGGAATATTTCCATGTTGCATCACTGCAAAATTGGATGGACGTGGAAGATGTGATCATGTCAGAGTGGCCTAACATAACAGAGAAAGAACTGTTAAATTATATGGTGTGCAGCAGAGAAATTGATTATACTACTAGGTATGAAAAACATTTTCTTTAAAAAAATATTTTAACCAATTTTAATAATGACGCAAGTAGATCCTAAAAATGTGTTAAAACCAAATTGTGACATTTTAAATATTTGGGACACTTCCATGTTTAAAATATAAAACGCAATTTGAAATTTTTAATGTTATCCGTACTTATTTCAGTGGATGAGACTTACACCATCCTTCGAGATAGATATCAGCACAAGGGAAAAGGTAGACCTAAAGGCCTGCCAAAAGAGATTGTCGCAAACAACAGGATACTAGTGCAGTTATCATACATCAGAGAAGAAGGAAATCATCCATGGTCACAGGCAAGTAATTTCAGCATTAGCAATTGATAACAATTACACCAAGTGCTGCATGCTATGTAAGATGGTATGTATGATAGGCTCTGTGGTAGTATATTTGAAATACCAGTTGTTAACAAATTCTCCTTATTCCCAGGTTGCAGATGAATGGATTGCAGACATTTTTCCAGACTCCAGATTGATGAAAGGATCCCTTACTCGTTTTCTTAACCTGATAAATGCTGCTAGGAGTTCATTTATGACATTGCAACCCAACCTCAGGGAGGACTTCCTCAACAAGGAAATTGACTTAAATTTTATTTCTCAGGCTTGTTCTAGTGTGGGCATAACACGCATGAATTATTCAACTCCTCTTGGTAAAACTTTTGATCCTCCTGTAAAAATCTTAAATGGCTTAGTTTTAACCTGTTACTTTTTAGCAATTCCCAGTCCTTGAGTAAAAAGTTGCTGAGTATAGAAAAGTTACCATACGCCATTGAACCTTTTAAAAGGTACACTATTTTAAATAAAATGGCACACAGGAATCCTGCAGCCTTGAAAGAATATATTGAATCTGAATTTACTTTGACTGCAATACAAAGTTTTCCAGATGGCAATAAGTGGCAGAACCTGGTGTGATTTTGTTATCTGGACAACAAAGGGCATTTCAGTAGAACGTATACATTTTGACAGAAATTTGTGGAATGTAATGTTAAAATGTCTGAAAGAATTTTACATTTTATATATTATTCCTGAAATTATTACTGAAAGAATTAAACGTCAGAAACTTCTATATTAACTGAACAATTCAAAATGTAAACATAAACTTCACAATTTTTTTAAAAAGTATCAAGTGAACCGATAGATAGATAAGTTTTTCCATGATGTTTTATTGGGCAATTTTATTTTCAAATGGAATAAATATGTACACATTTTTACAAGTAAATATTATATATAGCTACCTGATACTGGTATGTTATCTTTTCATAAAAAGATTTTTCATAAAAATATTTAAATGCCAGGTACCTTATTTATTTATTAGAAAATGTCAATACTGTTGAATACCGGTACTACTTCAGTTGTTTGTTTCATATTTAAATGTATGTACAACTTCATTAGGGGTAACCCCGACTAGGGCCTTCCATGTCATGTGAGACTTGTAATTACTATACATTAATAATTTATGCTGCAAAGATTCTGGACTTTGAGCTTCCAATTCAGTGCAGTCAATTATTATTCTAGTATTGGAGAAATAATTCTTAAAATTTTGTGGCAAAGTGTTTGCTATCTGCTCTTTTGTAGGCCAATAAATAAGACAAGACAATTTGCTGTAGAGCAAACAGACCCACTTTGAAAAAGCCCTAGAAGCTGTTGCTTTTGAAATGCTGAATCTAAATGCCAAGTCAAACATTGGCAACCCCATTTTCAGTCTAATAAGTGTTAGTAAAAACTCATCAACTGGTCTCATAACCCTTTTCCTATCTTTAAGATTACCGAGATGAGACATACATTCATCAAAAATTGCATTAAAAACCGCAGCATTGGGATACTAGTGTATAACCTAAATACCTCCTTTAATAAATGTTCTGGCCTTAAAGGTGCATAAAAGCCATAGTCTTCTGTTTGCATACTTACATTGTATGTTAAAACATCAGTTTGCATTGACACATCTAATTTATTTATGTGTGATTGTGTTTCAGCATTAGATATGTACTGACAAAAAGTTTTAGTATCTATTTTACCACAATAATCATGTAACATAACAGATACTCCTTGTATTGTTGATATAGCCTGATTAATAAAAAAAGTTTCTTTTTGAGTTGCCTTCTCTGCTGTTGCCTCTTCGACATGCTGAGTCTGTGAACATTAAAGAAAATGTCAATACTTTTGAATACCGGTGCTACTTCAATGTGTTTGATTTATAAAATTTCAATTCTATTTCAAAGTTAAATAAAATCCATGAATGTTCATATTGTCTTATTAAAATATCAATTCTATTTCAATGTGTTCTCTCAAATAAAATTCATGAATGTTCATATTGTCAAATTAAGTTACACAACGTTCTGCATTAATTAAAAAAATATTTAAACTTGCAACCAAATGAATTTTTTTTTTTTTTTTAAACTTACATGTACTGTTGTTTTGTATGTTCGGTTAGCAAACACCGAAGGTATGTCATCACCAGGCTAGGGTCCTTTTTTCCATAGAAAATGCTCTGAACACACTCTTGTGTTGCCTAAAACAGAAATGAGACTGCATAGTATGAGTATGGTATATTTTAACCTATGCCTATTACTACTATTGGGTTCCTGAAAATTTAATATACATTATACTATAGTTTTCAACTCTCATACACTATACCAGCTTAACTTGATAGTTTCATTAATATATATACAAATAGGCTGCCTATATATAATATTTTTTTTTTTAGTTGCTTAAAATTAAAACAAAAGTGCTTACACTTATCACTTACCTCTTCCTTTAAGTTGCCCTGGTTTTAAATCTTTGCGAACAAGCTGTAATCTAGAACACCAAATTCTTGAAAGTGTTTTTGCTCTAGGGATTCGATGCATAGTAACTTTTCTACCTTCAACGATTTTTACCAGCGTAATTGGAGCACACAATACAATAATTTTTGTTACCAGTCATATTTGTTTTCTTTGTGTTTGAATACCGACTTAGTAACACTAACAACAGTTATTTTAGTCTAAAATAGACACATTAAATCATAATTGACGAAGTCTAGTAAAATGGGGAAACAAAAGAACTGTGGTATTAATGGTAATATATGCCTATTCCATAGTTATACATTTAATTAGTAAGATAGTATATGCAACTTTTGTAACCAAACTAAGAGTTAGACAAAATAAAGCAACACTGTTGGAAACCGGAACCAACCCATTCAGAAAAAGTGGGCGTTTTCAAAGGGCACGCTACTCTGTTTTACAAAAATTTGAACGTAGCCCATATACTATATTTTTATGATAAAAAAAAAAAAATAGGTAGGATCATAATATTATTATTATTAAATACTTGAAAAAATAATATATCTCCCTCTCTCTCTCCCTCTCTCTGTGTCTTTCTAACGCTAATAGTTTATAACCATTTATCTACATGTATTATATGCAATCTTAGTTTAATCTTAGTTATTTAAAAAAAATATTAGTAATTTAGCTGTTTACTTTTAACTTTTAAGGTAATCTTTTTTATTTTTTTACAGGGATTTTAAAATCTCGGAATCAAACATTTCCTTTTTCAAATTCATAACAAGATGGCTATGAAAGTGAAACTAAAAAGTATGGATTTGAATTATAGGCTTACTTTTATTAGCCTTGTTAATTTTATTTATTACTATTAGCTAGTACTAGTTTCCAGCCAAAGTTATTACGTTTTAGTTTTCATATCACTGTAACTATGTATAGGCCTACCCAACCCCAGTATAATTAATATTATTAATATTATTACGACCGAAGTGGCAATTCGGAAGTGAGAGAAAATCAGAAAGGTTGGGTTTATTAACAAAAAAAAGTAAAATATTATTGTTGGGTTTGTAAGACAAAATTTTGTATAAAATGAAAGATAATTGAATTGACTATGCCTTTGTAAACTTACTTCTTCAGTTTGACTAAAGTAAACTACCACAAATGAGTCAAATGACACCCCAATCATAGTCATAGTCATAGCATTTTGATTTAGTTTTAGTTTTTATTAGTCTAAATTAATAAAGTATTTAAAGTGTAGGGACATTTCGGGCCTGGGTCCTTTTAGTTTTAGAAAAGTCTACCACTCCACCTTTTAACACACACACACACAATTCTTAATAAAATCATTTTTTTAATTCTAAACTTCATTATTGATTGCATTTTATTTATTTTATAGATTGATGACCAATGTTCCCTCTAAGGTTTATTGGTTCTTGTGCAAAATCATACAGTTGTATGCAAAGTTTTACAGCATCAATTTTTTGGTGTACAAAATTTTATAACCCACAAACACAAACACACATTTACATGGAAATCGGCTGCGCGGATACTCAAAACTGCTGCGCGGCGTCTGTGAGTTAGCTACGCGGCAGCGCAGCCGTACAGCTTAAAGGGAACATTGTTGATAACTAGTTATTACTGGATCCTTCTTTTATTTAAATTTAAATAATTAAGACATATAAGTCAAGTCAAGTAGGCCTAAATTTATTTATTTCTTATATACTACTAGGTAGTATTAACATTTCATTAGTTTTATGCCATTCTCCTCTCAAAGATAACCAACGTTATTATGTCATGTAAATTTGTATCTGTTTTGTTATCTTTGTTTGCATTGTTTTTGTTTTTTTAATTTTAATTAATGTTAAAATGTTTATGTAATCCAAATTTGAGGTAGAATGTATTAAGTGAATTGAAATAATTCAATATGGCTTATATTTATATAACCTTTAATTTTAATATTCTCTCTTCCCTCAATCACTGTCTATTGCTGCAATTCAAAAAGGGTAAGTGCACTCAAACATTTTTTTTTATCAAGAAGGGTTGTTTTTTTTTAAATTGTAAACATTTATTGGAATTACTTTATATTTATTTTTAAACTAATGCAGAAGAATGAACCTTTCATAATGATCAAAATGTTAATTTAACATCTTGATTTTAAATGTCTAAAAGACTTGTATAATGTAACTGAGAAAGTCTCTTAATAAGTAAGTACAGTCGAACCTGTTTATGTCGATGGCCTCGGGGTTTGCCAAAAAGCGCAGAGATAACCGATGAACAAGATAACCAAAAACCAATACGGTGGCAATATATTAACATCTGCTTGAAATTTCTTTATGTACCCATGATGTGCATTTTTAAATTAGAATGTACATGGACATGTTTTTGGAGGGTTTCTTTTACACAACAGCGTTACGGAAATTTTTTTATGAAGCAATCGGCATGCTATATGCTATAAAAATGAAAATACATGTTTTGTAACAACACAAGGCATATTTTGGGTGCCACATTTCCGGATTATCCTGGAATTCCAGATTTCGTGAGGCTAAATATTTTTAAGCTCCGGATGTGCTAGTTTTTATTTTGTCTCCCTCCGGATTTGCCAGTTCAGTTTATTCAAATACGGATTCTGGGTTTTAAAAAGAATTAATGTGTAAGAACACGTGAAAGCCTATTAGCGACAAGGGGGTTTGCTATAAATAGAACAGATCCTTACGACCCTCTCTTTTGTTTGCAAGCCTCTCGCTTCTTGCTGTGTCAAGCTAATTGTCATTTCATTGCAATTACAACAGTTTGAACTAGGCACTTTTCTGTTGTATATAATTGTCAAAAGTCAGCGATTGGTCATGGGGATCAAGATAACCCAAGTTAAGTGGCAAATTTGGCAGCCTTTTGTGCTCGAGATATCAGGGTTCGGCGACATAAAAGAATCAACATAACTGAGGAAAAAATGCTTAGACAAAGAGAGAATTTGGCGGTTCAACTTCCAAAATATCGACATAATAGGGTTGGCTAGTAAACTAAGGTCGAGATAAGTGGGGTTGACTGTAGTGGTTTAGTAATCTGAATATTGTCCTTTAAAAACTTTCATCTTTAATGTGCTAAAAGTAAAAGAAACTAATATGATTATTTACAGGCATGCTCCACATTTATGTTAACTTTGTTTCCTTGAAAACTGATGTAAATTATAGCAATGACATTATTTATTGTTTAATTTTTATGTAAAAAAGGGGAAATGCATTGTTGTGATCTTGTTGTTATTATTTGACTTCTCTATACAAAAGTAAATGAATTAGTTACAAGTAGTTTTGTGAATAATCAAAATTTAGATTTTAGCTAGCTAGAAATTTGATCAAAGCAGTAAAAGATGTACGTTTGTTGGTATCTTAATGGATGAGAATGAGGGTTGCTTTTGGATGATATGAATAATGTATAAATCCTGAAAGTAAACAGCTTGAGAGGATAACTCTGATATAGCCAGGGTATAGCTGCATAGCCAATTTGGCGGTATGCAAAAAAAAAAGCAGAAGTGACCAAGTAATTTATTGATCTATTTGAAGAAATAAATATATAACATTAAGTAAACATTATAAATTTAGAGAAAGTATTGAAAAAAGAACAGAAATGTTTAGGACCAGGAAATAATCCCCCCCCCCCCCCGCCCCCTTTCTTCATATGTAAAGCTGGACTGGAGTGGCAGTCTGGAAGTGGATAGCCAATGATGATAATTGTGGGATATGTAGAATGGCTTTTGATGGCTGCTGCCCAGATTGTAAACTGCCAGGAGATGAATGTCCACTTGGTAAGTACAGTAACATTATTGTGGATTTAGAATTAAAGAAATGAAGAGCCAGTATAGCTAGTTATAGTTATATGTTGAATACTTTAAAACATTTTTTATAGTAAAAAAATATTGGGCTTTATCTATATATTTTTTCAATTGTTCAAGTTGACTTTATTACTGTGCTTGTCAATCTGCTAACAAAATAAATATTAAATATTTAGTTTTATTTATTTATAAACATAGTTTTTTTTGTTTTTATAAGTTCAGAAAAAATAGTGTTTTGTCACATTGTGATATATTGGATGTAAGGGAGCTTTAAAAATATAATCATCCCCATAATTCAAAGCCAAATATTGTGGATATTTTATTTAAAGATTTTTAGGTAAAAAGTTTTTGATTGTAAAATTTCAAAATTAATACATGAAATGAAAGATTTAAAATATTTAGCAAACAAAAACTTAATTCTTATTTGGCTTTGGGATTGATGACTTCAACATTGAGGTATTTTTAGTTAGACTTTCAGATCCTGCTTTGGGAAGAGACAAAAACACATCTAATAGTGCTTTAATAATTGATTAATGAAAAAGGTTATATATAATTTCGTCAGCTTTACAAACACTAGTAATGAGTATGACCAGCAGTTCATGTTCGAGTACAGTGGTTAAACTAGCATATATTCTAGTGTAAGTTGTAAAATTGATTTTGTTTCGAGTAGGACATTATTATTATTATTATCATTAGTGGTGGCTTTATATACCGCGATACCCCAGCATAGGGCTGGGCACACCACGCTGGACATAGAATTTAACAAACATAATCATGAACTTAAAAATTAACATACATTAATTAAATAAAACAAAATAAATGCATATTCACTCAACACATTCAAGAACTAATAACATGTCAAGCCATGGACGGCTACCCAGCAGCATCGTCAGAGGGGGGAATCAGTCAGGATAGTAGACTTTAAAGAGATATGTTTTGAGTGCAGTTCTGAAGGATGTGATGGTCGGTACATTGCGAAAGTGTATGGGAAGAAAATTCCATTGTTTGGGGGCACAGAAAGAGAACGATAGTAAAAAAGGAAATACAAATTATTTTATTTACTCACCAATATTGTTAATTAATTGTTAATCCAAAGTTTTACTATTAGGTGATTAGTGGTGTATGTTAGTGCTTGTGTGAAGCTTAGTAACTTGAAAATGATTCATTGTAGGAATTTTTAAGAGCATCTTTAGTTTCAGCTCTTGGGCAGTTCAGCAAATTGTAGATTTATAAGAAAAATGTCAAGCATCAGAATAGGTTACAACAAACTATGAAGGTTAAGTTCAAAGTAAGATGGAAAATCATACACAGATTTGAGACTGTCTAAGAACTTCTAAAAGTCTAATAATCACCACCACATTGAATGTATCTTCTTTAGAAGGGCCATAATGGATGGGTTGCTTTAATTTAAATGAATGTATTTTTGTTTCAGTTTGGGGACAGTGTTCACATGTGTTCCACATCCATTGCATAGTAAAATGGCTTCAGTCACAGACTGTCAGCTCACCTTGTCCCATGTGTCGCCAGGAATGGAAGTGGAAAGCTGGATAAAGTAAAACATTCTAAGCATTTCATTCAAACTATCTTGGTAAAAATAATTGTATTTAATGTTTTAATGTACAGTTCAGTTTGTACATTTGTTGATAAGACTTAGTCCATTCTACAATATGACACTATAATTTTTGGTAAAAAATGCCAAAGTTAACTATTTCTGTCACCAAGAATAATTTTAGTTAATTTAGGGTAATGAACTACTGTGCCCCAAGGGGATTAAAATTAAGTCGATTTAGGGAAATTAAAACTTTAAATATTTGATAGAGGTAATGTTTAAATTAAATTTTTATTACAAGTAATAGTTTCCCACCAATTCATAACACAGATTTTTTAAATTTAAATAATACTATTGGATGAGATGGTTGAAATTACTTGTATTTAACTTAATCCCATCATACAATTATCAAGTGTTAACTCTTTCTCATGGGATACAGAGAGTCATGAATGAACAGAGTGAAACTCAGTAGGTGCAACAATGTGGGGGGGTGGGTGTTAGTGAGTTTTGCATATGTAGAAATAGAAGGCCCCTAAATGTACATATATGTGCTTACTATCTCCCTCACTGATGAAGCAGACCTGATGTTTATGATTTTGTTCTTAATAGCATTGCAAATGATGATATTTTTTTTTCCATATTAATTTGTACTGGTGGGTAGCATGGAGTATGAGAAACAACCTAAGATAGTTTTGAGATAAAAACAATATTTTTGTTTATATTATATAGTGAGGTTAAATAGTTTCTAAATGTAAATATACTACAGTAGTTTGTGTTTAAAAAAATCTCCACAGACCTTAGATATTATTGTTCACTTTTGGTACTTGATACTGGAAAATATGTTCCAACTTAATTTTTATCATGTCTTATTTATGCCAGTACTTGGTTGCAGCAACGTAGTCAATCAGAATCAGAATTTAAATCACCAAAGAACAAAAAGTCTGCTATTATAAAAATCATTTTCAAAAAACTTTACATACAAAAATAATGCAAAAAAGAATGTCTTTTGAATAATTAGTTCTATGGGGACAAGATCATGCTGCTTAAATAATTGGGAATTTTGTACTGTAATCTTATTTAATTTGGAAAATAATTTTTTTTTTTTAAATGTTGAAATTGTTTCTATTTTTTGTTCATTTTTTTCCCCCAGAAACCTCCACTCTTAATTAATATCATTATCTATCATGTGTAAAACTAATACATTTCAATGCAATTATAGACCTTATATCGTGGTTACAATTATAATTATTAAATTAATTAGTTTCTTACATGAATGATAGGTTTTTAAAGTACTGTATCTTAACCAACCCAAGAAGCATCATTTTTTGCATATTCAAAAAGAAATTTTAGCTTACATGAACTTTGCAAATATGTTCTTTTTAAGTTGTTGTTTTTTCTAAATTAAAAGTTTCAGAAATAAGACTGTGTTATAAATTTGTCTAAACTAATTTATAATTATATACCAAGATAAGAATTTTAGCACTAATTTCAATTTTCTATTAATATTCTTTGAGCAGAGAAAGACTACATATAAAGTTTTAATTTATTTAATAACTGTCATCAACCAAAAAGCTTATGCAAGGGTGGGTCCAATGGGCCACTTGATATATGCAAATGGTAGACTCAGTTGAGTAGTGAGGATTTGAAATTATTTACATCAGAGGGAGGAAGAAATCTTTTAAACAATGGCTGGTGCTGCTCATAATACCATGCCTTATCCATCAAACTAAAGTCTTATTAAAGAATTTTTCTTTCATTATTTTTGGCATTCATACTTCTGCTAGAGGTATTTCTGGCAAAACTACGAAGCCTGGGTGAGGTTTTCTTCACGGAGAATAAACGGAATCCCAGTAAGCAGATCCACACTCTCCATGCAGCTGGAGACCATCCGAGACAGGGTTCTGAATTAACACAGTTTTATTAAATGCATTTAAAACTTTATTCTAAGTAGGGCTCCATGGCCTTCATATGACTGGAAAAGGCGTCCGGGGTAATCACCCATGAACTAAAATTATATTAAGAATCCGTGGTAACTTTTAGTACTCATGGCAACAGGGATTGCAGGAATGTTAGAATTTTCATTCATTCAATTTTTGGGTTTGCTCCAGTAACCTTTAGTCATGAGGTTGGTAGATGCAAGGCAACAGAGTTTGGTAGTAGGGGTTCTCCTTCTTTCAGTGGAAAGTTTCATAGTAGGGAATTGAATACTCATCATTTAAATGAAGATACTTCAGCTGCATAGTATAAAATCATTACTAAATGCCTTACTTTACTGCATTTGTTCTTTAAACTGGAGCATTAAATAAAAGGATGTCTGTCAATCTTAAACTACTCTAACATATACAATACGACACATAAAAGAAATGCATTTTGAGACATATTTAAAAATTCATTATAAAACTGTTTTAATGTTAAAATGAGGGATGACTTGATAATGTGAACTTACATGGGTGACACTGTCAATAGCAAGGCGTCATACAGCCAAAACAAGCACTAGCTAATCATAGTAAGTAATCATATTACAGGTAGAAGATAGCAGCTGGACACACGAGACCAATATATTTTCATTAACATTTAATGTGACCATTGAATAATTTGTATATTCAACAAGTCAGTTTTTCAAAATATCAAATTTTTCAATTTGCATGACTAAACCCTGAACTTTAATTATGCTGCCATTCTCCTACTATGGTATATTACTAAATGATGTACAAACTATTTAAATGTACCATTTTTCATAACATTTCCACAAATAAAAGCCGTGTTGATTAATAACAGACTTTCAAATAACATTTGCAATAAATAAATCAACCAAGGTGTTTTTGAAAAAGTGAAACATATTTTTCTCTTTCTTTTACCGGTACCATACCATGAAAATGTCAAAAATATTTCCTCAGCTAGAGAAATGTTTCAATGCTTGGCATTATTTTGTAGGTATTTTTATCTTCAATCTTGTTATCATTTAAAAACATTTAAAATTTGCACTTCAGTAGTAAAATATTTTTGATTCATTAAAATGTTAGTTATATCAGATCTTATTTGAACTAACTGTGGCTTTCAAAATGTATGAAATGCAATAAATATTAGATGTCATCTCACATACATAAACCAAAATGCATGTTTAAATAATGACTAGAAATTCCTAGACCAAAAAATATGTTAACTACATGTACATTCATTGAAATGCAAATGAAATAATTATATACAGTTGAAATTAAGAAAGATAAATTAAGAACAAAATACATATATATAGATAATACATTTTATCATAAATTTTATTACATCTTATTATCTGAATTTTATAAAGTTTAGCACAAATTTACCTGATACATTTTCATATTTGTGACTGGCATTTCATAAATATAATGTAAGTATCGGTATCATGATTGGGGTTATAGTTCTTTGCATACAATTTATATATTTAATTGGTGACTGCCATGCATTTTAAAAATTAAATTCTGTATGACTAACCAAGAAATTATGAACGGTGTACAATAAAAATATATTTCTTGACTTGAAATAAAATAATTTATTTTGAGATTGAGAAGAAATCTGCATTAATAATAAAATTCCTTTAGGGATCATTTTTATTGAAAAGTATAGTCTAATGCCAAAAATCTGAGTTTCAACAAACATTTAAGTCTTCAAAAGTTCAGAACCCCAAAATATATCTTTGTTGAATTAATCAGTGATTTTTTTTTCAATTTACTTTTTGTAGCATAAAATTTCTTTATTTTTAAGGTGTTTGAGATTGTAAATCAGTGAGTTAATAATATTGGGCTACTGATGATTTATTTCACAAACTTTATCAAGAAACCTATTACTCAATATTACCAATTTAATTAACACTACCAGTACTTGATTTTAGTATATTTTATTTAGTTTGCTCAAAGGAAATGAACTTATTTAATTTATAAAAATATTAAAAATAAAACTTAGTTCTGCTTCAATAATAAGGTTATTAACAGTACAAGGAAAGATACTTAATTAAACTAAAGAGAATTGAAAAACGATTTGTATGGGAAAAAATGTATGGTCCCAGAAAAAAGCCATTACATTGGTGCATTGTGTTCAAAGCTGAAATACTATATTTTGACTTGATTCAAATTTTTATCTGTTGGTAAACTATTTAAAAGTCCCTCCATGAATTAGAAAAACAAGTTTATGATACACCTTTGTATACTATGAGGCAGTCATGCTGAATAGCTTAAAATTGATTTATGTGACCCATTAATATCTGAAGTAATTATCATGCAATGGTATATTGAAAAATTAGAATGGGAACTGCTGTTATAAACTAGCGTGATAATAATACATGTTTTTTTAGTTTTTAGTTTTAACAACAGAATGGTGCATGTTGTTATCAAAAAAAATTTAGAAATCCATGTTTAATTTTAACATTTTCTACAGTAAATAATTTCAGCATTTATTGTTATAAGGCTTTCAATTTTTAGGAATTAATTCCTTGATAAGTAAACATTCTTATCATAAAGCACTGTCCAAATTATTTAAAAATTGTATCTAATAATATTTTGCATTTCAATTTTTTTAACAAATTCACTACCGCAACACTGTGCACACCTACAAGAATAAACCATAATAATATGAGGTGCGACTCTTAAGTGTAATATGTAATCAAGTTACTAAATAATATCATTTATGTTGTAGCATCATTAATCATAATCTCAAGCAGATACAATAAATAACATTTAACTAGCTAAAGGTTCTTAATCTGGCATCAAAAATACTTATTTGTCTATATTTTCTACAAAGAATTGTAAAGTAAATGTTTTATTCATATACCGGTATTATTTTTGCAGAAACATTCACATTCTTTCCTTTTTTTTTTTTTTATAGCCTGGAACCTTTATAAGAGTGGTGATGAAAACCCTTTCAAAATTTACATGATTTTGCAGAGACATAGTGGAGTTCTTTTTTTTAAATTGTAACGTGTTAGCTATATGACTTAGTAATTTTCCATTTAATTGTGCACAGATTTCAGAAAATGTCAATCAACTTTCAAACAGAGCATGCTTTAAGGCTTTAGAAACAATGTAACCCTAGTAATTAGGGTCATGCAAGGTAATTGGCACACAAATTTATTTTGAAAAAAAAAACCTAACACATTTAAATTGATCGAACATAAAAATAAATGAAGGCTTAACCTGCAATTATTTATTGAATATTATGGATCAGAAAATTTTCTGAAATAATATATTAAACTGTAAACTTTTTAAAGCTTAAAATACCAACGGACAATGTGTGTTAATTCAATGACGGAATATTTAACTAAGTACTTATTTACTTTTTGATGGGAGACAGTGTATCAAAACACAAAGATATAAAACAGTTGTAACAGAGTAACTATTCCACTTAAAAGAAACATTTCTATGCATTGTAAAACATATTTTTTGTCACACAACTTCCCTTTTCCCAAACCAATATCAATGACCTTGCAAAACAAAATCAGAAACAATTATAAATATTTAAAAAAATTACATCCCTTGAGAATATGCTTTTGAACAGCTCAAAATTAGAACTGCCAGTAGTAAATATATATTTTTTTTTTTTTTTTTGTTGTCAAAGGTTATATCAAAAAATCTAAATAATAAATAATGCTCAAAATTAGAACTGCCAGTAGTAAATATATATTTTTTTTTTTTTTTTGTAGTCAAAGGTTATATCAAACAATCTAAATAATAAATAACAACAGAAGAATTTCTAAGTGCTTGTGAAGAAAATGGGTTATGAAGTAAGTAAAAGAGGTATGATTTTTTTGTTTACCCTAGGACTATGAATTAACTTGGCACTTATGGATATGCATGATATTTTAAGAAATTTATAGAACAGCTTGAGTGTAGAAGTTGCCAAATTAAGGAAGTTTGATTTAGAATCTAAAGAGAATATTTGCCAATTTATAAAAACTTAAAAGGAAGAAACATGAGTGTAATGCTGAGATAAGTTGTTCCCATCCTTTCTTTACTTTTTAATTGAATGAGGTAGAAATGATAAAATAAATGGATGACATAAAATAAATGGATAACATGAAATAAATGGATGACTATTATTTGTTATCATTATATTTTGTTTAAACAACTGAAGCCTACTACTGTAATTGAATTTAACAATTCTAATTTTTTAAAGACACATGAAAAGGAAAAAAATGCCTGAAAAGTGTAAACAAGGATGGAAGCACATTCTAAATACATTCTTACAAAGAACACATCTGCATTTCTATATATCGTATGGTACATAGTATGAATGATAAATTTATAAAAAATTTGAATATGTATACATGATTCAAATATTTTCAGCTCAACAGTAACAATTAAAATCTTTTTAATATGTAGATAAACAAGATAATTTCTCTTAGATGTTGACCCAGTAACTGAAAACTTCCATTACTAAATACTTTCATTATGCAAACATTGTTGTTATCTATTATATCTGAAAATATTAGTTTCCTTAAAACGTTATGGAGTTTACATGTTTACTTCTATAAAATTTATTGTACTCAGAAACATAATTTCATAACTGAATGTTATTTAGGAAAAGAAAAACATTTCAATTTGGTATCAACATACTTATCCGGGTTGCAAGTTTGTCACTAAAACGTTATTCACAGCTTTTTTAATTTAGTTTTAATTTTCCTACAAAATGGCAACAAGGAATTCAATGGGTTTTTTTTTTTTTCATTTTCATTTTTTTTTAAATTGAAAATCTAGACTATAAGTAAAATTTTGCTATTTTAAAAAAAATAATTTAAAACTTCTAAATAAGAATTGAAATATGTGTTTACAATATTTAAAATGATTTTTCTATTTCTAAATCCTGTGAATTTTAAAAATAGCTATAACATTTATGTAAGCATGTACATAAAAAAGAAATTATCTATATATTGGTAAGAACTTCGTATAAAGATATCATTGATTGTAATATGTGTATATTTCGGAATGCCAAAGCTCACCAATGAAGGACCTAAAATTAATGATTTTTTTAATGCTACAAATTAAATATATATTTTATTTCATTAGCTATGACAGTAAGTTTTTTTTAAACTTAAAAGTGTCTGTCCTCTATGGAATCCTTTTGGTTACAGAAAGTACAAAAATCCTTTCATCTCCTTACCTTTTAAATGTAACAAAAGAAAATATTTGTACATGTATTCATTCAATCATGACCAGGATTCTTTAAAACCCTAGACAGGTGTAGATTTGTACACCCCAGCTTCATCTCTCTTACAACACACAGTCAGAGTAATGGCAATAAGTCCAATGAGTAAGACAACTCCACCTACAGCACCAACTATGGTGTAAATAGTCCAGGAACTGATACTTCCTGTGTAATTGTTAGTGTCCGCTTCTTTAGCATTACCTGTGGGTACAGGCTCACTGTCTTCATTCTCATCTGGTTTCTGCACATTTAATCGTTTATCACTGTCTCCATTATAATCCAAATCGTCCTTATATGTCCAAATGACAGGCATTGTTGAGGTCGGAAAACCTCTATTAGTGCTTTGGACAGAATGGGTTGGTGTTGTGTACATATTTAGGTCATCTTCAATGTGCATCTTCTCTTTCCCCTTTTTATCCTTCTTTTTGTCTTTCTTTTTCTGTTCCTTGTCTTTATTACGGCTCTTAGGGCGTCTAGTTGTTTGGTAGAAGGGTTCATTGTTGAAATCATAGGAGTCAACCATGCCAGTCTTTTCTTCTGGTTCTGAGTAAGATGGATCATATTTAGCTGCATTCTCTCTTGTTGTCATATCAAAAATTGGTCTGGTTGGTACTGTAAAAAAGAGATTTTTGCAAATTAATAATTTACTTTTACTAGTTTAAGAATTTTTATTATTTTTATCGCCAGCAGTAAAAAGTTTATATAGCATTCTAACGTGAAGAATTTGATGTTGACATTTTTTTTGTATTGTTCATTAAATAACTTGTTATTTTTCATCATTTTTTCTTACTGCAGATATTTTTATCCAGTATCCATATGATTACTTATAGTACTCATGCTAATGTTAATCTGTACTCAAGAATTTTATTCTGTCTTTCCTTTATGTGAGTTTTCTTTTATTTAGATTTGAAGAAAAGCTTTAATTTAGACCTACATTGTGGTACTAATACAGGTTCTATAACTTTGAGATAGGCGTTGCTATATTTGAGTCCCCAGATATTGCCAGCTTAAAATTAGACCTACATTGTGGTACTAATACAGGTTCTATAACTTTGAGATAGGCGTTGCTATACTTGAGTCCCCAGATGTTGCCAGCACGACATCTGTACATCCCCTCGTGTTCCTTTTGGATATTGTTTATGGTTAAAACATGTTGGTCACCATTGAGGTTTTGCAGCTGGGTGAGAAAACAAAGTATTCTATTAATGCAAAGTTATAGTTAGATTGTTATGGTAATTTATTCAAAATAAAATTTTTGCTGCTTATGTATATTAAGAAAATTATAAATAAATTATGATTTCAAACTCACAGGAAGACAAGGATAGCCACTTATGATGTTGTTCCACAAAATTTATTAATCCAAAAGACCAAATAAATGGTCTTAAGAAATATCCATCTGTCAGACTGAAGTAGATATATATTTATGTCTGACTGAAGTGGATATGTATATATGCCTGAATGAATTAGAGTATATCAATGTCTGACTGAAGCAGATATGTATTTATGTCTGACTGAAGTGGATATGTATATATGCCTGAATGAATTAGAGTATATCAATGTCTGACTGAAATAGATATGTATTTATGTCTGATTGAAGTAGATATATATTTATTTATATTTCATAAGGCTGTGTTTTGAAGCTAACTGTTGCATAGATGGAAATAAGCAGAGGTCAAAGTGCCAACATAAGGTGGTTACCTGTACCTAGTCCATCATGAGATGAAAATACCTGCTAGAAAAGACTTATGACAATGAAAAGGACAAGTGCCAAGAGTAATCGCACTACTATCTGGCTCAATAAATTCAAGATTGGAAAAAAAATATATGAGCCAAATTAGGAATGTCAAAGATTGTCAAAATTAAAGTAATTCTAAAAGAGAACTTCTGGTCTCAGCCTGCTTCATTGATCTTTGAACACCTGAGAGGAATACAGTCCTACATCAGGGCTGTGAACTTAATGTTTGACATAATCAATATGGATATATTTAGTCCCATATGTTTGAATGTATGTCATAGTTAAATGAAGGAACAGAAGTTGTATTCTAACTGAAAGGGCCAAATTCAGGGGCTGTAATGTTTGATTGAATATCCCTGTAATAATGAAAGTTGTTACTTTATTTGTTTACCTCTTCGGCCGAGTCTTCCTCTTCATTCCCAGTCACTTTCTGCCATCGAATAGTAGCTTGTGGATCATTGATAACCCTGCATCTAAAGGCAACATTTGCCCCGACCTTTTGTGTCACATTGTGAGGACCCTCGATCAGCAGGGGCCATAATTTCACTTCATAGAAAATAAAATAAAACACTGGGGTTAAGGATGACTGTTTTTTTTTGGTTTTTTTTTTGAATATTTTTTTCTTAGTGTTTTTTTAAAAATGTTTTCTGTGTGGTTTTTTTGTTGTTTTTTTTGGGGGGTGGGGAGGAGGGTGTATGTGTGTGTCTTTTTTTTTTAATTTTATTTTGGTATTTGATTTGGACAGGATTTTTAATGACTTCTTCTTTTTCTTCTATATTTTGAGAGCCCACGATCAATGCATTGATTATTCTGGCTTCTATGTTTCAGAGGGGTTCTCGATGTTACTGTGCATGGTTTTCAAGGGGAGACTTCACTGGTTGCCAGGGCCACTCAGCAGTGGTGTTATGAACTGGGGGTTGGAATACATGAGGCATGAGACACAAATGTGTCGAGTGTAGTCACCTCAACTGTTGCTCTTGGAAGCTTGTTCCATACTTGTCTATTCTATCATTTTCAACCAGGTATAATTTGTGATAGACTTCACACGTTTATCTTTTCCATAATTTAAATACATGTAATCAGTTTAAACTTAGATAATATTGTAAGTCCTAAACAGGCCTTGTAGGTGCATTTTAGGCTAAGCATGGTCAATTATTAGGGGGCCATGCTCTATATTTCATCTTTTATGAACATGATCTTGTATGAACATGATCTTTATGAAGAATATCTTTTATAAAGATGATCTTTTAAGAACATGATATTTTATTAAAACATGATCTTTTATGAATATGATGGCAGGTCATAGTACCAATTTGGCCCTAGCCTTTTGATGTTCCTGTGTGCGATCAGCAGTCCATTTTATCACTATGCCATTGATGGATCGGTGGATAAATAGTTGTTGATCTAGCGCTCACCTTGCACAGTAACTTCAAAGTTCCATTCCATCAAGCCATGCTTGTTACTGACTTTACAGGTGTAGTTGCCTCCCATATCATTGTCAGCCTCTGGAAGTTTTAATTTGTAACCCTGTAAGATCAAATAAGATTTGTTTTAACTGCCAGCATAGGGAAAACTTTCTCAATTGTCATCAAAACAATATTATCTAACTTTAAACTGATTACATGTATTTAAATTATGTTTTCATACATTAAATGTTAATGCTAGGTAATTTATGAATTAGCTTTTTAAAATCTTATGTCCCAAACATATAGGGCCTACAGTTCACAGTTAGGTTACGCTGTTTTAAAGTCAGCTTTGTAAATTGTTTTTTTTTAAATTTCATAGAAAAATGATGAACTCTGTACCTGGATTTTGTCCGATTTGCTCAATTTTTTCCCATTTTTAAGCCAAGCAATGTCAGGTTTCGGGTTCCCTGACGCACTACAGTCCAATGTAGTAGACTCGCCCTCAACAACAGACACCTGCTGCTTCTTGATGGCAGGCATAGAGTCGGGCTTCCATTCCGGAGACTTCTCTGGAGGAAAAAACGAAATTAAAGTCTGTTTATTAGTCGGAAAGTCCTTCAATAAAGATCTAATGTTCAAGAAAATTGTTCAGCATTGAAACTATGTAATGCTTGGATGAATGTATATTGTATTACCAGTCGTTTACATCCATAAATTTACTTCTCTAGGTATGAAAGAAAGTATAGTGTAGTGGGTGAGTTCTATAGCGCGCAAAATAAAATTCCCGATAACTGAGCTTAATGATAAAGGAGGTTCTTACCAATATCACAAGTTCGTAGTATTTTCATTTGTTTTATTGAAATCGTCTCAATTTAAACACGGGCTCATAAATGTGCGGTACATAAGGGGGTGGGGCCATTAGAATATTAATAGCTTATAAAAGTGCGTTACTTGAGTGCATGGGGTTTTGTCAAGTAACTTAAGCAGCTTGGAAGTTCACTCATTGTCACATTGCAATCGTCATTTTTTTGGCAGGGTATAAGTCGTTATATAGATAATTCTTTAAAAGTCTTCAATCCCTGACGTTGCATCATGACAGTCAAGCAGTGATTCTTTCAGACCGTTTCCGGGGGGGGGGGGAGGGGGGGCGGTGGCCAGAGGCGTAGCTAAAGGGTGACAGATGGGACAGACTTCTCCTGTCGCCAGACAAGCGGGGCTAGGGTATACAAAAGGTACAGCACAAGGTCTTTAATATGCTGTCTGTGGTTTCACGTTCATCTGCTACCTTTATATTTGGGCTGATCTAATTGAGGAAGTTAAGCTAACACAGCAGTATCTGCAGACTAAAGGCTTTGCTCATGACAAAGTGGTGACTATCTCTTAGACTTAGATGCCTTAATATTGTTTCTACGGGAAAAGCGCTGTCACTTGGTGGACCATGCTAAAGAAAGACACTTTTAAATCAGACCAATATGGATTTCGATAGAGAGAGAGGACTAAGGTAATGGCAGGAGAACAATTAATATATGCTAGACTCTGCGAGAAGGAAACAGTAGGTAGATGCTGGAGTGTATTACTCGTTTCATTCTGATCATCAGATCATCAGCGATCAAGGAAGTAACAGATATGTTACGGGCTGCTCAACACTAGAGTCAGCAAATGAAGACGAGTTATTGGTGTCCGTTCCAAAATGAATCTCTTTCTATGATGCGTTATCAGAAGATGAACTTTTAAAAAGAATACCAAGGCTTAGAAGACACCTAAAGGCAGCTGATGTAACATTTCTCAAAGTCATGGACTTGTCAGTATTTGAGGTTTTGAAATTAATAGCTGAATGGTTCTTCCTATAATCTCTTCCAATACACTCGCTAAGTCTTAAATTGTTTCTTACGATCTGTGTGTGTGGCCAGAGGCGTAGCGTGGTGGGGGCAGGGGGGGGACACCTAGTTAGGGGCGCCAAAATGTGCTTTGATATAATTTTTTTGATGAAAATAATAGGTTTGACAGTTTAAAAAAAAGAAAAAGGGGCGCTAAAAATTGATCTTGTCCCCGGGCGCGAATCTTGTCCCCGGGCGCCAAACACCCTCGCTACGCCACTGTGTGTGGCTTCATATAAGGCTTTCTGAACTGGCTCTCCTATCAATTTAAAAGTGATACGGTGAAGGATATTGATTTTGATCAAGTCAGTGACAGCTTTGAAGACCAGGAAAGTACATTTTTTAATAAATAAAAGAACATTTCATATAAAAATAACCACAACTTAACATTGTTACAGTTCTCAACACACATTTACATCCTGACCTTCAATTAATTTGTTTTTATCATTGTTATACTGTGGACTTATTGTAACGAGAAGAAATCCATCGTGGAAGTCGGGGGGGGGGGG
>CAXITT010000025.1:1062040-1073374 GCA_964033795.1 Lymnaea stagnalis | reverse complement strand
AAACAAAAAAAAAAAAAAAAAACAAAAAAAAAATAAATAAAAAAAAAAAAATAAATAATTAATAAAAACACCGATAAGTGCGAACAACAGAAAGTAAGCTTCGTATTGTCACAAGAAGCGGCCAATTCAACAGTACAATATTTAGAATCGAATAGTGTACGCCTCTTTACAAGATTAGCCTTAAAGGCACCAGTCACTATTCTTCTTAAAACTGTTATAAAAATGTCAATTAAGTTAATTTTAATATATAATTTTTTTCCCCCTTTTATTTGGGCATTGATGCTTGAACGAAACACGGCGCCCAAGTTGGAGTCAATTTGTTATTCATTCTGGTTTAGACTAAAAAAATAACGTTGTTAAGAACTCCATATAATGCATGTCAATGTCTGATTTTTGGTTCCTCCCACGTGTCTGGCCTGGGTCTGTTAGACGTAAAAACAAAACAAAAAAAAGTTTCACTTCTCCAGTTGTTTTTTTGTTTTTTTTTTAACTGGAAAACTCTGTAATATCAGCAGACGATTAAATGTCAACTGCGGATGAATGATTTTTGTCAAAGGTTTTGTGTCATTAGATTGTGTGTTTTTTAATAATTGCATTCACAATTAATCTCTTATATATATTTTGCTTCCAGTGTGGCTGCTTACTTTTCACAACCACCCCCCATCCACCCTTTTTTTTTTTACTCAGGATTTTTTATTTTAATATTACCGAGTGAAAAACGCTGTCCCGCCGTAAGTGCCATGCGTGACGGTTGAACTCGGGTAAAAAATGAATTTGTTTTTTTAGAGGGACGTGGGAGTATTATATTAATCAACTAAGAGCCGTGGGTATTGTGTAGGACTTTCTGTAGGACTGTCTGTAGGACTGTCTGTAGGGCTGTCTGTAGAACTGTCTGTAGGACTGCCTGTAGGACTGTCTGTAGGGCTGTATGTAGGAATGTCTGTGGGACTGTCTGTACGACTGTCTGTACGACTGTCTGTAGGGCTAGTTAGGGGCGCCAAAATGTGCTTTGATATTATATCATTGGTAAAAATAATGGGTTGGAGAGTTCACAAAATTAAAAGCGGGCGCTTTAAAATGGATCTTGTCCCCGGGCGCGAATCTTGTCCCCCGGGCGCCAAACACCCTCGCTACGCCTCTGCTGCCTGTAGTATTGTCTTTAGGACTACTGTTTAAAGTCTGGCCTATATGAGTTTAAACAGTGAGAAGTCAACTCTCTCTTTGTAACACTGGGACGCTCTGGGATTTAGCCGTAGTATGAAATCAACTTAGTGGCAGTCAATGTAGGATTTACCAAAACCTTAAATAGTCTGATCAGTGATCGAAGCGCCATCTCTATAAATTTGGATGTTGCTTTTTTCCTTGCGTGATTGGTAGAAAATTGGGCTGTAAACAATATCTTTAATACCTTCGGATATTTCTGCCCATTAAAGATTCTTTTTGTGGCTGAATAATTTTTGACAGATCTATTGTCTATCCTATTATTATTCTCAAAAAAAAAATTATTTAAAAAAATATATATATTATTTTGATCGTTTTCCACCAGAAATACCGTCCCTGTAGTAGACAAGTGACACGTGGGGGATAGATGGCACCCCCCCCCCTCCGCTCTACCACTTATGAGTAGAGGGCAGGCACAATTGTTTAAGAACGCTTGTAAACACAACAAAACATTTAAAAAAAAAAAAATCAATCATTGCAGTTTGCCACGTGAAAGCCGGTTCCTCGGTTCCTCGGTTCCTCGGTTCCCCACATCGTCCTTTTAATTACCCACAATTTTCTGCAATTTGCCACTCGATATCGTGGGAGTTTATAGATATTTCTCTCTCTCTCAAGGTGACCTTTACAAACGGAAGTTATTCGTGTCAATTGGATGTTATGAAGGCCAAAGATTTTGTGTGGGAGTATATGGGGGGCGTGCTGTACACCTGGACTATTATCACATGGTAGTTGAGCTGCTGCACTGCGGTTCAACCCCGTGGAAGTTCCCCGCTGTTCCGTGTAGAGATGATTGTAACTTTCACTCACTCACCCTTGTAGAGATGATTGTATCTTTCACTCACTCACCCGCAAAGAGATGATTGAACTTTTCAATTATCCACGTAGTCTTATTTGTGATATTCTGACTATTGCCGTTTTATATAAAGTTTTGAGAGATTATTTCTTTAAAGAAATCCTGGATGCCAATTTCATTTCTTATCCTCGCCCCGAATCTGAACACAACACGGTGAAGGTCGTCCAGACATCAGTAAAGAGAATGCAAATACATTTTAGCGTATTTAGTTTTAGAAAATCACTATCATTGTTTTTAAAAATCCGAACGGTTTTAAGTTAATAGTTTTATTATTTTATTTTCTAAAAAAATTTTGGAGTTATATAGTCAACCTAGCTCATTCTTATATTATATGACATCCTTCATAAGATCTATTCTAGTAAATGCCATCATTCATAAGATCTAATCTAGTAAATGACATCCTCCATAATATCTAATCTAATAAATGACATCATTCATAAGATCCTCGTACATAGACTGTTATAGCGCCATGTTGGCCGGAACATTTTTGTTTTAAACCCAGTCACTCGTCTGTAATTTGAGTTGACAGCTGATGAAATTGTTTGAAAATTGTTTCGTCATGTTCATTAAGGCAACCGTGTTCTGCAAACGGAACTGCAGCGACAAGTAATGAAGTCTGGGAAGCACACGTGTCCGACCATCACAATGGCGGCCTTGTTTATAACCCTAATCATTGGATGGCGGGATGGAATCGATTTTCAACGCTAATGATTCTGGTTTCGAGGCTTCAGGCCTACGATAATAGAAACACCATTGAAAAGATGGATCGGGCTGTTAAATACTCTATAATGAGTCAATTTTTTTTAAAAAAAATATCGGTACTCTCCCATTTTAACCACCCTCTCGCCCCCTCCCCACCTCCCACTCATTTAAAAAAAAATGCTTAAGAAATGAATTCCAAAAAGATTATTTTGAGTGATATGACGCTTGCCACTTAAAACGACCGACCACTAAGATTGAGCACGTGTTAAAAATATGGGCATCTATATATATATTAGGGGTAATAAGGGGAGAGACTGCAATCAGGTTAGTACAAAATAAAATGAGTATCTGTGGGCAGCAATAGAAGTGCAATAGACGTATTTGACACTTCTATTGCTGCCCACAGACACTACTTACCAGCTAAGTGCTAGTTCTTATTTTTATTTTTATACCGTTTTTCTGTTGTTTTGTTCGCTGACGAAGGCTTTCTGCCGACACGTTCGCTGTTTTGTTGCGTTTATTTTTTCAGGTTTAACCCTACTCTGTTTTACTAATTTTATTATATATTATATATGTCTTGATTGTAAATAAAAGAAAGCGTAACAAGGGTTAATTTTTTTTCAGAAAAATTAATTTGGTTTAGTGGGAGGGGAGTTACCGAATTGGGAGATTGAAAAACTAGGATTATCAGGAGATTGAAAAACTAGGATTATCAGGAGATTGAAAAACTAGGATTATTAGGAAATATTAACACTTTGGGAAGGTGAGTGTGTATTTTATAGAATGGATTGAGGCAACGGTATATTTTTTTTCTTTATGTAAGATACAAAATGTATGTGATACTGAGTGTGTTTTATACCAATTTTCTCATTCTCTTATTTCACCAAACGCTCCTAAACTTTAAAATATAAAAAATACTTCATATTAAATGTAATTATTAAAGTTACGAAACAAACCGTTTCATGTTGTTTTTTAAATGAGATGTTTGAATGATGAACAGTCGACCAACTCATTATTGTTATTTTCGATCTGATTAATGATGTCATTTATTAGATTAGATCTTAGGAATAATGTCATTTATAAGTTTATATCCTATTAATGATGTTATTTATTAGATTATATCTTATGAATGATGTCATTTATTAGATTAGATCTTATGGATGATGTCATTTATTAGATTAGATCTTATGGAGGATGTCATTTATTAGATTAGATCTTATGGAGGATGTCATTTATTAGATTAGATCTTATGGATGATGTCATTTATTAGATTAGATCTTATGGATGATGTCATTTATTAGATTAGATCTTATGGATGATGTCATTTATTAGATTGCATCTATGGATGATGTTATTTATTAGATTATATCCTATAAATGATATAATTTATTAGATCAGATCCTATAAATGATATAATTTATTAGATTAGACCATATGGACTATGTTATGTCCAGCTGATTTTTAAGCAAAACATCCATGAATAATCTTTTACTATTATTTTCATGCATCGCTATAAAACACGTTTCGACACACCTGTGAAATTCGGTGACACCCCAGTGTAAAAAAGGATTTATACACTACACTGTGTAGAATGTACTCACTGCGTTCTTTCTTCTTGCCCTTTTTGTTACTCTGGGCAAGTACTGTAGCAAACAGCAGGCACAAACACAGACAGTGTTGAATGTTCATGACGTCACTGGTGCTAATGGATCTCAAGATTATTTATGTTCCGACCATTGGTCTGTTGATAGATGGAGATTAATATACAAGATATTAGTTCATAGGTCACACGTTAAAATTAACATACAAGATATTAGGTCATAGGTCACACGTGAAATGAACATACAATATATTAGGTCAAAGGTCACACGTGAAATTAACATATTAGGTCATAGGCCACGCGTTAAAATTAACATACGAGATATTAGGTCATCGGTCACAAGTGAAATGAAGAAACAAGACATTAGGCCATAAGTCCCACGTGAAGTGAACATACAAGATATTAGGTCATAGGTCACACGTGAAATTAACATATAGGTCATAGGTTACATGTGATATTAACATACGAGATATTAGGTCATAGGTTACACGTGAAATTAACATACAAGATATTAGGTCATAGGTCACACGTTAAATTAATATACAAGATATTAGGTGACATAATATGTGCTATTATTTTTAACTTATTTAGCTTATGACTATGAATAGCAGAAAATGTGCACAAACAGTTTTTAATAAAAAAATAAGTAAATGTTTTCTGTAATCGAATACTGATATAAACATTTAATTAAAGTCCAAACTATCGATTTTGTTCATGAACTTATTATTTTGCCTGTTGGTGTTCACGTGCCGTAAGTTGCGATTTTGTTGGGTTATAAGTATTCATATTTTGGTCATAGAATTAAAATTCTATATTCACGTTAATCGTGTAATACTCGGAGGAAATTTCATTTTATTAAATATCTTTCATCTCCTACATTTTTGTTGCATCAACAATTTACCACCGTGGGGTCATCCTCTTCTATATAGTTTTTTTTTTTTTTTTTTTTTTTTTTTGTTTTTTTTTTTTTTTTTTTTGGGGTTTTCTTTTTTTATTTTTTTTTTTTTTTTTTTTTTTTTTTTACGATCTGGTGCTGGTTATCCTGTTTGCTATCTAGAAGGCCTATCTATGACCAACATTATTATTTTGTTGTTGTTGTACAATTGTGCTTTCTAAATGGAAAACTTATGTTCACCCATTAATAAGTTGGTGTAACCTTCGTTCTTTATCATTAAAAAAAACAACCAAAAAACCAACCGAAATCGCTACTCGCCATCCATATGGATACAATCAAAAGAAAACTAAAAATAATCCAGGTACCAGAATAAACCAGATGGTTTGAAATTTGTATCAACATTGTCCTTCCAGTAACAGCTTTCTTCAGTGGGCCTACCACATGCAGGAAAGCTTCCCCCGGGTCAACGACTGGCAGGCCACCTGGGTACCCAGGCACATCCGAATATACCTTGGCCGTCCTCGCTTGCGAAGGACGAACATCAATAACATAGCATAGTAATGTGGTGTCAAGAATTTCAACTGCCCAACAATTTCCAATCCATATTTGTTTTGTCAGGCGTTGCGTGGGCGCGTCTATAAATAGCTGTGATTTCAAACTGGGCGTAGCGATTTTTTTTTTGGTTGTAAATACAAAAATTCTGAAAGTCCAAGTGTTGTATTCCATCTAAGCGTGGGAGTGGACTTGATAATAGAGGGTCACAAGAATCGAGGAGTCGAAGCAAACAGGATATTGTAATCCATCATTTACGTTGGAATCTATTTTTTTAAATTGTAAATCATCTCAGATTATTTTATTTCTATAAATCACTTGGAGAGAGTGATTTTTTAAAGCTATTTTAATTCTAAAATGTAAATAGTTCAAATATTGAGAACAAATAGAGAATTAATTTTTGTATTCTTTTACCTGCTACGGGCAAAGTTTGAAATCATGGCATTTTATAGAATGTCCGACGATCTCCCCTTCCCCACCCCTCAAAAAATGATGGTTACGCCACTGCCTGAAATGATTCTATAATGATTCTAGACACGTGAGTTCCTATGAACTCCCTCAAGCTGTAGCTTCACCACCACGCCCCCCACCAACCTCTCATTCCACCCCCAACATTTCCCATCGACCACAATTTATTATTTTGGGACCAAACATCTAACACTCAATTATGGCGGATTAAAAAATAGTTTCTAAACTAGGTCAGCGCAAGACTGCTTACGCTGTCGTCGGAAGTTTTCATCAACGGCAGTGATGACGGTGTGAAATAGAGCAATCAATAACAAGCACGGTCAAAGTCAAACAGATGAACTGTTTCTATTGCATAGCTATGGTGGAGACTTTCTTATGGCAGGTAGTCTAGTATGGTGCGAAAAGTAACTAGACTTTCCTATGGCAGGTAGTCTAGTATGGTGCGAAAATTAACTAGACTTTCCTATGTTTAGGTAGTCTGTAATGGTGCTAGGTGTAACTAGACTTTCCTATATTAGGTAGTCTGTAATGGTGCAAGGTGAAACTAGACTTTCCTATGTTAGGTAGTCTGTTATGGTGCAAGAAGTAATTGGACTGTCCTATGTCAGTGATGCTATAATGGTGCACGGAATAATTAGACTGTCCTATTTGAGGCCTGCTGTGACGGCGCACGGAGTAATGAGACTGTCCTATTTGAGGCCTGCTGTGACGGCGCACGGAGTAATGAGACCGTCCTATATAATTGATGCTATAATGGTTCAAGAGATAATTAGACTGTCCTATTTGAGGGATGCTGTGACAGTTTTGCACCTAAACCAGTGTGAGAGACACAAGATGTGGTGTTTTTTTTTTTTTGTTTTTTTTTTTAGAAAAAGATATCTGTGTCTTCGTTTCGATTTTTAAATTTTTTTTTTTTAAATTGGGAACAATTTTTTTTTTTAATAACCAGATAATAATTGAAGGACTGCATTCAAGCTTTGTGAATGAATTAGTAGAACAAGGCCTGTTGAAGCTGGAATCAAAAGACAGGACAACAAGATGTTGACGTTTCGTTAAAAATAAGAGTGAGATTGACCTTTATGTCGTTAAAACATCTCATGTTATTTGGTATAGACAAATCTAGGAACCCTGAAATCCCATTTGTTATAGCCGTATTCACCGGCGTAGTGGCGATCTATCTATGCTACTCTCGATGCTAAATTTACAAGTCGGCCTTTGGGAGCCTGCGGTCATAACCTGTGAAAAGAAATTATGCAAGTCGAATGAGTTGTGTCCCATTGATTAGCACACGTGCCTCCCCCTGGCTCCTGAAGCAACAGATCTACGATTCTCTCAGCTCGTCTTTTCACATTGATCTTAGGCCAGGCTGAAGCACCCCCCCCCCCCCCCGCCCCCCCCCCCCGGACTCGCCATCTTACAATGGAAGGCATTATGACGTCCGAGGTTGCTTGCCGGTCTTACGACAATACCTCTGCGACTTTATTGACATCGACAAGATGTTTGTCTGCCAGCACGCCTCGTAGTGTGTCTGGTAATAACAAGTGTCGGTTTGATGGGGACATTAATATTTGATGGCGAGACGGCGTCCATCCCGTCTCAGTAGGGGGGAGTGTTACTTTCCCATTTCTCCATTAGTTGGCGCCCATATTACTAATTTGAACTAATTTATCAATAATGACATACGAATAGGTTCCAAGTTTAAAAAAAAAATGTTGATAATAAGGTGTAATTTATCAATAATGACATACGAATAGGTTCCAAGTTTAAAAAAAAAATGTTGATAATAAGGTGTAATTTATCAATAATGACATACGAATAGGTTCCAAGTTTTAAAAAAAAAATGTTGATAATAAGGTGTAATTTATCAATAATGACATATGAATAGGTTCCAAGTTTTTAAAAAAAAATGTTGATAATAAGGTGTAATTTATCAATAATGACATACGAATAGGTTCCAAGTTTAAAAAAAAAAAATGTTGATAATAAGGTGTAATTTATCAAAGATCATCGGTTACGTTTAAAAGAAATCAACTTTGTTATGGTTTGGGGGGTGGGGGGGGGAGGGTAGAAAAATCTTAAACATTTTAAACAAAACTTTGACATGCTAGCTGACAAGCAGGGCTGGATATACAACTAGGCTGAAAAAGTTAAAATCTTTCCGTCTAGCAAAAAATAACAGACACAATTGTGTGTTTTAAACCAAATGATCCACATGTTATTACAGATCAAATCCAATATCCACGTTAAATCTAATGCAATTGTTCAAAAAAGAAGTAACAGGGGGGTGTTGTTTCAGCTCTGTGATAACTTCTTGTGTGAATTTTCAACAAGTATCTCAAAGCATTTTAAAACTAACTACATTACCAAGTCTATAAAACTAACGATCTCACTATTCTATAAAACTAACTAACTCACCAAGTCTATAAAACTGACTAACTCATCAGGTCTATTAAAACTAACTAACTCACCAAGTCTATAAAACTAACTATTTCACCAATTCTATAAAACTAACTATTTCACCAATTCTATAAAACTAACTAACTCACCAAGTCTATAAAACTAACTAACTCATCAGGTCTATTAAAACTAACTATCTCACCAAGTCTATAAAACTAACTAACTCACCAAGTCTATAAAACTAACTATTTCACCAATTCTATAAAACTAACTATCTCACCATTGTATAAAACTAACTAACTCACCAAGTCTTTAAAACTAACTATTTCACCAATTCTATAAAACTAACTATCTCACCATTGTATAAAACTAACTAACTCACCAAGTCTATAAAACTAACTATTTCACTAATTCTATAAAACTAACGATCTCACCATTCTATAAAACTAACTAATTCACCAAGTCTATCAAAATAAAAACCTCACAAATTCAAATCCATCATGTTGACTGGACGGGATGCTCATTAAACCATTGCCACATTTCATCCAGCTTTCAGTGGGTGCTCCACTTGGCATTGTAATGTCAAGTAATGCAGTAATCCACACCAGCTAGTGACAGACAAACTCATATCACAGTGGACATCAAGAGAACAACTCAAGTGGTTCCTATTATCTTTATTTTTATTTATTTTTTGGGTGGGGGGGGGGCGCTGGGGACTTTATGGACGTCGTTATCTGCACGAATGAAACTGAAACTTTTTTTAAAAATTTCAATTTGAACGCAGACGGAGGTCATTTTAAAGTTGCAGCTACCAATAACACACAACATAACAATGGCATGCTGTCGCAGACGATAGTAACAATATAAATAACATAAATCCTGTGAAAGTCTGTAACGCACAATTGTTACAAAAACTCAAAATCTGACAGCGGGGCGGGCTCAAGGTACCGGCAACTCGGGGCGCCAAGTGCTTACGGCGCCATCCACGATCTTCCAAAATAGGAAAAAAATCGTTGCACTTTGGCGTCATGGAAGACAAATAGAAAGTGCAATAAAACGATTGGCTGATCTAAAAGGCTAGAAAACAAATGTCATCGGTAGGCTAATTGTTCATACTGCCCACGGTAGGCTAATTGTTCATACTGCCCACGGTAGGCTAATTGTTCATACTGCCCACGGTAGGCTAATTGTTCATACTGCCCACGGTAGGCTAATTGTTCATACTACCCACGGTAGGCTAATTGTTCATACTGCCCACGGTAGGCTAATTGTTCATACTGCCCACGGTAGGCTAATTGTTCATACTGCCCACGGTAGGCTAATTGTTCATACTACCACCGGTAGGCTAATTGTTCATACTGCCCACGGTAGGCTAATTGTTCATACTGCCACCGGTAGGCTAATTGTTCATACTACCACCGGTAGGCTAATTGTTCATACTGCCCACGGTAGGCTAATTGTTCATACTGCCCACGGTAGGCTAATTGTTCATACTACCACCGGTAGGCTAATTGTTCATACTGCCCACGGTAGGTTAATTGATCATACTGCCACCGGTAAGCTAATTGTTCACACTGCCACCTGTAGAATAATTGTTCATACTGCCGACGGCAGGCTAATTGTTCACACTGCCACCTGTAGAATAATTGTTCATACTGCCGACGGTAGGCTAATTGTTCATACTGCTCACGGCATGAACATTTTTCATTCTTTCCAAATACAAGTTAAGAAAAACAATTTATTTTTAATTGAATATTTTTTTTTAAAAAAGACACCACGGTAACAAACTCCTGACCAAATCCCCAGTTCTTTCCTTGCACACATTGTGATGATTATACTGAAACGTTAAGCTTCTCCGGGGTGCCAGCAACCATTAGGTCCGCCCCTGTATGACAGGAAAATGGTTGAACGACAAGTTTTACGAAATACAAATTTTGAAGAAAAAAAATGTTGGAGTTTTGTATACATGTGTGTTTTCGTTTTTGTTTGTTTGTTTGTTTTTGTTTGTTTTGTTTTTATTTGTTTTGTTTGTTTGTTTATTTGTTTTTATTTGTTTTGTTTGTTTGTTTATTTGTTATTGTTTGTTTGTTTTTGTTTATTTGTTTTTGTTTGTTTTGTTTTGTTTGTTTTGTTTTGTTTGTTTTTGTTTGTTTATTTTTGTTTGTTTATTTTTGTTTGCTTGTTAGTTTTGTTTGTTTTGTTTTGTTTGTTTTCTTTGTTTTTGTTTGTTGTTTTTATTTGTTTGTTTGTTTGTTTTGTTTGTTTTTTTGTTTTTTAGTTTGTTTTTGTTTGTTTTTGTTTTTTTTTGTTTGTTTTGTTTGTTTTTGTTTTTTTGTTTGTTTTTACTTGCTTTGTTTTTTTGTTTTTTTTGTTTGTTTTGTTTTGTTTGTTTTTGTTTGTTGTTTTTGTTTGTTTGTTTGTTAGTTAGTTTGTTTTTGTTTGTTTGCTAGTTTTTTTTGTTTGTTTGTTAGTTTGTTTCTGTTGTTTTTTTGTTTTTTTTTTGTTTGTTTTGTTTGTTTTTGTTTTTTTGTTTGTTTTTGCTTGCTTTTTTTTTTTTTTTTTTTTTTTTTTTTTTTTTTTTTTTTTTTTTTTTTTTTTTTTTTTTTTTTTTTTTTTTTTTTTTTTTTTTTTTTTTTTTTTTTTTTT
>CAXITT010000025.1:1035007-1047492 GCA_964033795.1 Lymnaea stagnalis | reverse complement strand
GGGGGGGGGTGGGGGGGTGTGGGGGGGGTGGGGGACATTTAAAATATTACTTTAATTTTTTTTTTTTTTTTTTACTTTTGTCAAGATGCAATGAAAAAAATAAGTACGCAAATAGATATAAGTGAGTTGGCAAAGCATCCAACAATATCGGCATTTAAATCAGCTATTTCAGTGTGGCTACCAGATAGAATATATAAAAAAAAAGTAGAACGAAAGAGATGGTCTAGGATATATATGAACAGGTAGATGGAAAGAGATGGAATAGAACGCAAATTAAATATAAACCGGTAGATAGAAAGAGATGGCGAAGCAAATCGATAACATCAATTACACGGAATGGAGAAACGCTACGATGAAAATTGGAATTTCTATCTCATGAAACAATGTAGCAATGGATTGATGTAGCAATGGATCGATGTTGTAGTGGATTGATGTAGCAATGAATCAATGTAGCAATGGATCGATGTAGCTATGGATCGATGTTGCAATGGATCGATGTAGCAATGGATCATAAAAGGAGATGTAACTGCTGGGGTGGGAGGGGGGATAAATGAGGATGCACATGGAGTGTTTGAGTGTTGGAGTGAAGGAGTGTTGGAGTGAAGGAGTGTTGGAGTGAAGCAGTGTTGGAGTGAAGCAGTGTTGGAGTGAATGAGTGTTGGAGTGAAGCAGTGTTGGAGTGAAGGAGTGTTGGAGTGAAGAAGTGTTGGAGTGAAGGCGTGTTGGAGTGAAGGCGTGTTGGAGTGAAGGAGTGTTGGAGTGAAGCAGTGTTGGAGTGAAGGAGTGTTGGAGTTAAGGATTGTTGAAGTTAAGGAGTGTTGGAGTGAAGGAGTGTTGGAGTGAAGGCGTGTTGGAGTGAAGGAGTGTTGGAGTGAAGGAGTGTTGGAGTGAAGGAGTGTTGGAGTGAAGGAGTGTTGGAGTGAAGCAGTGTTGGAGTGAAGGAGTGTTGGAGTGAAGAAGTGTTGGAGTGAAGGCGTGTTGGAGTGAAGGCGTGTTGGAGTGAAGGAGTGTTGGAGTGAAGCAGTGTTGGAGTGAAGGAGTGTTGGAGTTAAGGATTGTTGAAGTTAAGGAGTGTTGGAGTGAAGGAGTGTTGGAGTGAAGGAGTGTTGGAGTGAAGGAGTGTTGGAGTGAAGGAGTGTTGGAGTGAAGCAGTGTTGGAGTGAAGGAGTGTTGGAGTGAAGGAGTGTTGGAGTTAAGGAGTGTTAGAGTGAATGCAAGTTGGAGTGAAGGCGTGTTGGAGTGAAGGAGTGTTGGAGTGAAGGAGTGTTGGAGTGAAGCAGTGTTGGAGTGAAGGAGTGTTGGAGTGAAGAAGTGTTGGAGTGAAGGCGTGTTGGAGTGAAGGCGTGTTGGAGTGAAGGCGTGTTGGAGTGAAGGAGTGTTGGAGTGAAGCAGTGTTGGAGTGAAGGAGTGTTGGAGTTAAGGAGTGTTGAAGTTAAGGAGTGTTGGAGTGAAGGAGTGTTGGAGTTAAGGAGTGTTGGAGTGAAGGAGTGTTGGAGTTAAGGAGTGAAGCAGTGAAGCAGTGTTGGAGTGAAGAAGTGAACGTTTAGGAAGCAGAGCGGCGAATACCACCTTGATTTCAGTAACTGAGTTCTCAATCTAGAATCTATGGGCCCCCAAATATGTTTTATTTCGTTGGGGCTGTTAATGGATTTATCATTAGTCTGATTACAATTTGAGAGAGATTTTTGGGTAAGTAGCCATGGAGTGGGGAGGGGAAAACAGGGAAAAGTGTAGACTGAGTAAGTAATACATATAAAGCAATGTAGGTAAATAGGTAGGACTAAGTGATGGAGAGAGTATGGAGTAAGTGGTGGACAATATATGGAGTAAGTGGTGAAAAATATGTGGAGTAATTGGTGGAGAAAGTATGGAGTAAGTGGTGGATAATATATGGAGTAAATGGTGAAGAATAGTGGATCTGAGAGTCTGGTAAGGAAAGAATAGTGGATCTGAGGGTCTGGTAAGTAAAGAATAGTGGATCTGTGGGTCTGGTAAGTAAAGAATAGTGGATCTGAGGGTCTGGTAATGAAAGAATAATGGATCTGAGGGTCTGGTAAGATAAGAAAACTTGGATCTGAGAGTCTGGTAAGGAAAGAATAGTGGATCTGAGGGTCTGGTAAGTAAAGAATAGTTGATCTGAGGGTCTGGTAAGTAAAGAATAGTGGATCCGAGGGTCTGGTAAGGAAAGAATAGTGGAGTCTGATAAGGAAAGAACAGTGGATCTGAGGGTCTGGTAAGGAAATAATAGTGGATCTGAGGGTCAGGTAAGATAAGAAAAGTGGATCTGAGGGTCTGGTAAGGATAGAATAGTGGATCTGAGGGTCTGGTAAGGAAGGATTGTAAAGTGGAAAGGTAAGACGTTGTCGGTGATAGCGAAGATGAGAGAACTTGTTGTGAGAGAGCACAGGGAATAGTCTGCTTGTTGTGAGAGAGCAAAGGGAATAGTCTGCTTGTTGTGAGAGAGCACAAGGAATAGTCTGCTTGTTGTGAGAGAGCACAAGGAATAGTCTGCTTGTTGTGGGAGAGCACAGGGAATAGTCTGCTTGCTGTGAGAGAGCACAGGGAAAAGTCTGCGGTTAATTTAGGGGAGGTGTGTACGTACCTCATGCATTTAAATTATCATAGTTTGCTTGATACAAAAGTTGATACAAAACACTGCGGTTTTTTTTCTATGTCTCTTCTAGCATAGAAGTATTGGAAAGATGACTTAGAAATAATATTTTTGTTTAAAACATGATCATATTAATTATTTCAACTAGTCCCAATTATTTTCTTCGAAACGAGACCGCATTGGTTTTAAAACAAAACTTCTTTAAAGCTATGACTTGACCATTGTTGAAATGTCTAAATTTGCCAAGAAATGTCACCGGACTAAATGTCACCTGACTAAATGTCACAGGACTAAATGTCACAGGACTAAATGTCACCTGACTAAATGTCACAGGACTAAATGTCACATGACTAAATGTCACAGGGCTAAATGTCATAGGGCTAAATGTCACAGGACTAAATGTCACAGGACTAAATGTCACTTCCTGTACAAAGCGAGTGGCCGATGTAAACAGATGTTTCCCTTTCCAGAATGTCAGATCGTGGAGCCAACTGGCAGCACCCACGATGCATCGGTAGGGCAACATCTAGGTTGTCGATGGTACTTACATTTGAAACAAAGCCAAGACTTCAAACTCCAGCCTCACGTTGGGGAAACAGGGTAAGATCTAATTAATCTCTGAACAAAATGTGTTGGGAATCAATTAATATCCAAGACAGGGAAGTGCGCAGACTGTGGAAAGTTGACGGGCCGACACACACACACACACACAGTCGAGACTTGTGTTAGTGGTGCAAGAAGTCCTGGGCGCGGTGTACAGGGGGAGCTGAACGGAGGCCAAAGATAAGCCTTGCGGCCTGGTGCTGGTTGGAGGGGGGTGGGGGTGGGGGGGGCAACCCAGAGGTGAGAGCAACACAGGGCCATGCTCACCCCTCTAGGCTTACACGTCGTAGAAAAATGAGTGAGTAGTCGGACGTGTTTTTTTTTCCTTTAACGGAGGCCAAAGATAAGCCTTGCGGCCTGGTGCTGGTTGGAGGGGGGTGGGGGTGGGGGGGGCAACCCAGAGGTGAGAGCAACACAGGGCCATGCTCACCCCTCTAGGCTTACACGTCGTAGTAAAATGAGTGAGTAGTCGGACGTGTTTTTTTTTCCTTCTGTAGGCATCTGTTTTATGCTCCCCCTAAACTTTGCTGGTGAGGGTGAATGGTGAAAAGGGGAGGAGACGGGTGAGGACAGGGGTGAGGGAGGGGGAAGGGGGAGGTCAAGTCAAGATTTTTTTATACTTTTTTTTTCCATACACTTAAGTTAACTGATAGGATAAATGATAAACCTTCTCGCTAGGCAACTGGTAGATCCAAATGTGTAAATAAATTGCATCAAATGTTTATTTTTGCCTAGAGCTTTTATGATAAAAAAAAAAAAAAAAAAAGTTAAACGGTGATTCTCAAATTAACGGTTATGGTCTTTGTGGCTATTTAATTAAATTAAATTACGATTCTGGCTCCAAAGGGTGTTTGTAAAATCTGTGACCAGGAAAGTAAACAGTTATTGTGTATACGTTCTCCAATGGCAGCTCAATGGTGAAACGTGCCGTCAAGTTGGTTTGGGTCAGAGAAGTAAGATTTCCTTGGCCGTCTCACCTGCATATTGATGCTGTAAGATGTTAGCGAGCTCGCTTGAAATATTAAACCGTAAGACTTAGTTGCTCGACTCGCCTGCATGTTAGATGTGTTACAAGATCAATTAACAAAAAAGCATACTGTCCCCTTACATTATACAGTATTTTTGTTTACATTAAACTTCGCATGATCATTCACAAATTTGTTCCAACAAACTACTCTGTGGCGTAGCTCTCCCACAACAAGCAGACTATTGCCTGTGCTCTCTCACAACAAGCAGACTATTGCCTGTGCTCTCTCACAACAAGCAGACTATTGCCTGTGCTCTCTCACAACAAGCAGACTATTGCCTGTGCTCTCTCACAACAAGCAGAATATTGCCTGTGCTCTCTCACAACAAGCAGACTATTGCCTGTGCTCTCTCACAACAAGCAGACTATTGCCTTTGCTCTCCTAAACAAGTTCTCTCATCTCCGCTATCACCCAGGCCGTACCGCCCCCGCCGCACCCCAAAAATGAATTTTAAAATATAACAAACAGGAATTGGAACAAACTCCAATATTCACAAACAGATGTACAGTCCATACAACTTGACACGATTTCGTTAGGGGTCGCTCGCAAATTGCGTCAAGCAAAAATTGACCTTTTCAGACCTCCTACCCCCCTGTCACAAAGTGTCACAAATTCTTAACCCCCCCCCTTCCCCCCCCCCTTTTTACTGTCACGTCACACCTAAAAAAAAAAATTCAAAATATACATAAAATTTCTAAACTAAGATAATATTTTATTCTTTAACATTTTCCCATAATGGATTAAGATGTAATTTTATTAGAAAAATGTGACGTAAAACGCAAAACAGCGAAGTACTCCCCAAGCCGAATGTAAAATGGCCACAACAGTGTTTGCGTCATTTTTCGATATGCAAAGAAGGTGTGCGCGACTCAGTTTCACGGTACTTATTATACCTGAGGCAATTTCGACCGCAAATTAATGCTTTTAAAATTAATTGAATAAAGATTTTTCAAAATTTTAAAATTTTAGATTTAAAAAAAAAAAATAATAATAACAATTGTGGCGTCACACATTTTTGAAACCCCCTTTCCCTTGTCACAAAGTGTCACAAATTCTTGCCCACCCCCCCCCCTTTCCCCCTTGAGCGTGACCAGAGGCGTAGCGAGGGGGTGCAGGGGGGGACAGATGTCCAGGGGCGCCAGCTAGTTAGGGGCGCCAAAATGTGCCTTGAAATCAAAATTATTTTAGTGATGAAAATAATGGGTTTGAGAGTTGAAAAAAAGAAAAAGGGGCGCTTTAAAATGGATCTTGTCCCCGGGCGCGAATCTTGTCCCCGGGCGCCAAACACCCTCGCTACGTCTCTGAGCGTGAGGTAATTTGTGAAAGACCCCACCTCCTTGTATGTTATGAATATACTCTCTAATGAAAATTTGCTGTTTTTTATCTTTTAATAATAAGGATATTTAACTTATTTAAACTTAATGATGACATGAATAACTAAACATGGCGTCTATAGTTACTGAATAAGGGCGTAACTAGTTACAAAATATAGAACGTAAAAAAACCTGTACCATAATAAAATAAATTGTTACAGTTCCAACACAGCTGAAAGTAAATGTAAGTTACAAAGCTGGTGATTTTCAATAGGGTTTTTTCTCTAACCCTAATTTTCTAAAAAAAAAATTTGATCATTTAAAATAAAAGTGTTTCTCCGGCTTACAATTTTTTAATAGATTATACTAATTAATGAACATAATTATATGGGCAGAAGAAATGAATTTCCTCAATAGATTCCTACATATTCCTCATCCAAGGGGAGAAAATGAAGATGTTTTGTTGACGTTGTGGAGAAGTTGTGAAGATGGTGTGGAGAAATTGTGAAGCTGGTGTGGATAAGTTGTGAAGATAGTGTGCATAAGTTGCGAAGATGGTGTGTAGAAGTTGTGAAGATGGTGTGTAGAAGTTGTGAAGATGGTGTGCATAAGTTGCGAAGATGGTGTGTAGAAGTTGTGAAGATGGTGTGGAGAAGTTGTGAAGATGGTGTGTAGAAGTTGTGAAGATGGTGTGTAGAAGTTGTGAAGATGATGTGTAGAAGTTGTGAAGATGGTGTGGAGAAGTTGCGAAGATGGTGTGCATAAGTTGCGAAGATGGTGTGTAGAAGTTGCGAAGATGGTGTGTAGAAGTTGTGAAGATGGTGTGGAGAAGTTGTGAAGATGGTGTGTAGAAGTTGTGAAGATGGTGTGTAGAAGTTGTGAAGATGGTGTGCATAAGTTGCGAAGATGGTGTGTAGGAGTTGTGAAGATGGTGTGTAGAAGTTGTGAAGATGGTGTGTAGAAGTTGTGAAGATGGTGTGTAGAAGTTGTGAAGATGGTGTGTAGAAGTTGTGAAGATGGTGTGTAGAAGTTGTGAAGATGGTGTGGAGAAGTTGTGAAGATGGTGTGCATAAGTTGCGAAGATGGTGTGTAGAAGTTGCGAAGATGGTGTGGAGAAGTTGTGAAGATGGTGTGTAGAAGTTGTGAAGATGGTGTGTAGAAGTTGCGAAGATGGTGTGTAGAAGTTGCGAAGATGGTGTGTAGAAGTTGTGAAGATGGTGTGTAGAAGTTGTGAAGATGGTGTGGAGAAGTTGTGAAGATGGTGTGGAGAAGTTGTGAAGATGGTGTGTAGAAGTTGTGAAGATGGTGTGTAGAAGTTGCGAAGATGGTGTGGAGAAGTTGTGAAGATGGTGTGTAGAAGTTTCGAAGATGGTGTGTAGAAGTTGCGAAGATGGTGTGGAGAAGTTGTGAAGATGGTGTGTAGAAGTTGTGAAGATGGTGTGTAGAAGTTGCGAAGATGGTGTGGAGAAGTTGTGAAGATGGTGTGTAGAAGTTGCGAAGATGGTGTGTAGAAGTTGCGAAGATGGTGTGGAGAAGTTGTGAAGATGGTGTGTAGAAGTTGCGAAGATGGTGTGTAGAAGTTGCGAAGATGGTGTGGAGAAGTTGTGAAGATGGTGTGTAGAAGTTGTGAAGATGGTGTGTAGAAGTTGCGAAGATGGTGTGGAGAAGTTGTGAAGATGGTGTGTAGAAGTTGCGAAGATGGTGTGTAGAAGTTGCGAAGATGGTGTGGAGAAGTTGTGAAGATGGTGTGTAGAAGTTGTGAAGATGGTGTGTAGAAGTTATGAAGATGGTGTGTAGAAGTTGTGAAGATGGTGTGGAGAAGTTGTGAAGATGGTGTGTAGAAGTTGTGAAGATGGTGTGTAGAAGTTGTGAAGATGGTGTGTAGAAGTTGTTAAGATGGTGTGTAGAAGTTGTGAAGATGGTGTGTAGAAGTTGTGAAGATGGTGTGTAGAAGTTGTGAAGATGGTGTGGAGAAGTTGTGAAGATGGTGTGTAGAAGTTGTGAAGACGTTTGCCCAATAAGATGGAGACAAGCATTTTCTGTGTGAGAACCTTGACATGAAGGGACATGCGGGCACGTGACTCAGCGCTCACTAACGGACGAATGTTGGCACACTTTAGCACGTGAGTTCCTGCGAGAAATAAGAAAGAGCGCGCGCTGCCACCATCCCCACCCCAAGCTCTGCCCCATTACCTTCAGGCCACGATGAGGACTACCGAATCTACTCACCTATATCCGGTACAAGTAGATAGAAGGATCAGGTTTCTACGCTCATAGCCTCCCCCCACCCCCCACCAAAAAAACACACCATTTTTACAGTAACATGTATTTGCTTACTTTTTAAAACATGGTTTGTATTATCATACTGCAATAGTGCAGTATCATTACCTGGGAGGGTCACGTGTGTACTGTCATGTCGTTATCCCTCCTTCCCCCTCCCCCCCCCCCCACCGTTTCCAGCCAGTAGCGGGCTATGTAGGCCATGCGTACTCCGCAATTGTGTTTGGCAACGTAAACAATAATTGGCTTAAATTAGATATTAGATAGATTTTAATTTCCTCAAATGTGAGACCTCCATTTGGATTGACAATTACGAGACGTCTTGTTGAACGATGCGGGCATTTGACAAAAATAATAAGACTAACAACAAGCCTAATGACAGGCCTAATGACAAGCCTAATGGCAGGNTCCCTCCTTCCCCCCCCCCCCCCCCCCACCGTTTCCAGCCAGTAGCGGGCTATGTAGGCCATGCGTACTCCGCAATTGTGTTTGGCAACGTAAACAATAATTGGCTTAAATTAGATATTAGATAGATTTTAATTTCCTCAAATGTGAGACCTCCATTTGGATTGACAATTACGAGACGTCTTGTTGAACGATGCGGGCATTTGACAAAAATAATAAGACTAACAACAAGCCTAATGACAGGCCTAATGACAAGCCTAATGGCAGGCATAATAATAAGCCTAATGACAAGCCTAATGGCAGGCCTAATAACAAGCCTAATGACAAGCCTAATAACAAGTCTAATGACAAGCCTAATAACAAGCCTAATGACAAGCCTAATGACAAGCCTAATGTCAAGCCTAATGACAAGCCTAATAACAAGCCTAATAACAAGCCTAATGACAAGCCTAATAACAAGCCTAGTGACAAGCCTAAGGACAAGCCCAATGACAAGCCTAATAGCAAGTCTAATGACAAGCCTAATAACAAGCATAATGACAAGCATAGTAACAAGCCTAATGACAAGCCTAATAACAAGCCTAATAAAAATAATAATCATCAAAAAGTTCATTTCAAAAACACGCTTCATCCTTAAATAAGGCTCGAAGCGCAATAAATTACAAAATGCAACACTACAAAACCTACATACAAGCCAAAGGACAATACCAGCCAATAGACAATGAGCAATATGAGCCAGCTCCTTGGAAACAAGGAGGTAGACTACATCACCCCAGCAGGTGAGTGCGACAAAGATGTGTTTTCAACTCAGTTTTGAAAGACTGCAGTGTCTGACAGTTTCTGATAACAAGCCCAATGACAAGAATAATAATAAGTCTAATAACAAGCCTAACAAGTCTAATAACAAGCCTAGTAACAAGTCTTTTAACAAGCCTACTAAGAAGCATAATGTCACTGAAAACGGTTAGCAGTGGAAGGTCTCATTCCTACGGGAAAATGATTAGATTTCCCTGATGTCAAAGTAGTTTGACAGGCTACAGAAGGTCCAGGTAATGCACACAGCGCTGGTCAAGAAAACATGGCGTTTAGACACAGAGCTAGCTGCGCAGGAATAACACCACAGGCTTGTCGATGGGTCACACAAGCGGTCCGCAAGACCATGCGGTGATATATGATAGGAAGATTACCCATTTATATATGACAACTTGACAGCTTAACATAGCAACCTTTGACAACTTACCATGGCAACTAATGGCAGTTTATTATTCCAGATCATCACGAAGACCTGCCATGACAACGCATCGTGACAGCTCATCATGAAAACTCGTGACAGTGACAACCATGACAACGATAAAGGAAACGGAAAAAAAAGGTATTTAATGATGACCCTTCATGATGTCATTGATGTCACTCTGTCACCTTGTACTATTTTTTCTGCTACCCCACACCTTTCCACCCCTATCTCTACATACACCCCAAACATGCCGTTCTTGAACGGATTAGTGGTATCCAGATACCCAAAGTAATCTGCAAATTTAAAATGTCCTGAAAGACGTGTAGATCCTGCTAAGCTTTAACATAGGACACTTCAAATAGATATTCTGATCTAACAATCTCTCTAGGCTTTAACATAGGGCACTTCAAATAGATATTCTGATCTAATAATCTCTCTAGGCTTTAACATAGGGCACTTGAAATAGATATTCTGATCTAACAATCTCTCTAGGCTTTAACATAGGACACTTCAAATAGATATTCTGATCTAACAATCTCTCTAGGCTTTGAAATAGAACACTTCAAATAGATATTCTGATCTAACAATCTCTCTAGGCTTTAACATAGGGCACTTCAAATAGATATTCTGATCTAACAATCTCTCTAGGCTTTAACATAGGTTACTTCAAATAGATATTCTGATCTAACAATCTCTCTAGGCTTTAACATAGGACACTTCAAATAGATATTCTGATCTAACAATCTCTCTAGGCGTTAACATAGGGCACTTCAAATAGATATTCTGATCTAACAATCTCTCTAGGCTTTAACATAGGGCACTTCAAATAGATATTCTGATCTAACAATCTGTCTAGGCTTTAACATAGGGCACTTCAAATAGATTTTCTGATCTAACAACCATACAAGGCTTTTACATAAGACACTCTAATCAAACAATCACACAAGACTTTAACATAGGACACTCTGATCAAACAATCATACACGATTTTAACATAGGACACTTCAAATGTTCAAATAGACACTCTGATCAAACAATCCCATGCCAAATGTTCAAATAGACACTCACTCTGATCACACAATCCCATGCCAAATGTTCAAATAGACACTCTGATCAACAATCCCATGCCAAATGTTCAAATAGACACTCTGATCACACAATCCCATGCCAAATGTTCAAATAGACACTCTGATCACACATTCCCATGCCAAATGTTCAAATAGACATTCTGATCAAACAATCCTATGCCGTATGTTCAAATAGACAATCACTCTGCTCAAACAATCCTATGCCGTATGTTCAAATAGACAATCACTCTGATCAAACAATCCTATGCCGTATGTTCAAATAGACAATCACTCTGATCAAACAATCCTATGCCGTATGTTCAAATAGACACTCTGATCAAACATTCCTATGCCGTATGTTCAAATAGACACTCACTCTGATCACACAATCCTATGCCAAATGTTCAAATAGACACTCTGATCACACAATCATATGCCGTATGTTCAAATAGACAATCACTCTGATCAAACAATCCTATGCCGTATGTTCAAATAGACACTCACTCTGATCACACAATCCTATGCCCAACGTTCAAATAGACACTCTGATCAAACATTCCCATGCCGTATGTTCAAATAGACATTCTGATCACACAATCCCACCGCGATTTTTCAAAGGAGACATTCGAAAGAAAAAAAAAGGGATCGGTTAATCAATTAGTGAGATGCCAGGCGATATTTAGCTAATCATTATTGATCAGGTGCAGTGTGCGATCGAAGACCAGGCGCCAAGGCATGAAATTATCTATTTAACAGCTTGGTGCTAACAACCTTGGCATTGCTTTCAATCAAACAGAATTAAACGACTCGGACATGTGCGAGGCCTCTACCCAAGATAAGTTAGACCACCATTTCGAACAGTGGAGATACTATCATTATAGAATAGACTTTTAAGGCCCCACCAGGGTCAGCAGTACGGCCTGCGTGCTATTTCGTCAACCTTAAACAGGCATTGGGGGGTTCGGAGTTGAATCTTTTAGACAGGAGTCGTCATCTGTACATAGATCGTATTTAGTATGACCTTGAAGGTGACCCCTCTTACATTCATTCGAAGGTCTGTTTGATCAAAAGCAACATTCGCTACAGCATTACCAGGGTGCACAGCCACGTTTACTACATCATTACCAGCGTGCACAGCCATGTTTGCCACATCATTACCAGGGTGCACAGCAATGTTTGCCACATCATTACCAGGGTGCACAGCAATGTTTGCCACATCATTACCAGGGTGAGCATACCATTGAATATGAATGGAAAAGGATTACTCACTTTGCCAAAACCACATTCGCCATGACTTTGCGAAAACCACATTCTCCATGACTTTGCCATTATCACATTCTCCATGACTTTGACAACACCACGCTCTCCATGACTTAGCCAAACACCACATTGTGCATGGAGTGGGGAAGTACTGAGTTTCAATTGCTGTCGGCCTCATGCCTTCACGTCAACGAGCAAGCAGAACCAATGGACAGGCTGAATTGGGCCTATGAACATCCGGTGTATTGTCAATCAACAATATGCGCACTGGGATGTCACATGATGTACGATTGATAGCGTCATGCGACCAACTACAGAAGAGCCATGCTTAGACCAACTAGACACTCCACGCCTAGGTTAACTTTAGACCACACCTTAGATCAACTATAGACTCCATACCTAGACCAACTGTAGAACCACACTTAGACCATCTATAGACCCCATGCCCAGTCAAACTATAGACTCCAAACCTGGGCCAACTTTAGATACCATGCGTATGCCAACTATAGAAGCAATGCCTATTAGACCGACAATAGAGTACATGCCTAGACCAAATAAAGAAATCATGTTTCGGTCGAATATAGTCATCATGCTTAATTATAGTCTATAAATATCCATGATTAGTTAGCGCTTATCTTTGGAAATTCACTTTTCGTGAATTTCCATTGGTTTGGGGGAATGGGG
>CAXITT010000025.1:987282-1008226 GCA_964033795.1 Lymnaea stagnalis | reverse complement strand
CCCCAAAAAAAAAAAAAAAAAAGGCGATTACAAATTCAATAAAGGACAACTGTTACAATCTGCTCAACTTTTATTAATAAAAAACATTAAGGGTTCTCAAGAAATAGGCTTCACTTTCTTCTTCCTACTCCTTGTTGCAATAGACGTGGCTGCGCTTCTTCTTACACAGCTGAGCAAAACTTGGCTTGAGTGAGGAAGCAACTGAGACCCTCAGTAGAGCTTGAAGATGCTCAGTAAGTTTGGCCCTGAACTTGAACTAGTTAAAGTTAATATTGGAAAAGAGCTTTTCACACAGATATTTACTCCCAAAAAAGGCACATGATCTGCTTGAACAACCTGGAAATCTAAGGGAAGGTAAAGGGCAATGCTTTCATAAATTGTCCATGCTTGTCTGTTTTTCTAATCACCTTTAAATGTGTTCAAAGAGCTAATTCTATTAATGTAATGTGTTTAAAGAGCCAATGCTATTAATGAAATGTGTTCAAAGCGCCAGGGGTGTTTATGTAATGTGTTCAAAGAGCCAACAATGTCAATATAATGTGTTCAAAGAACCAGGTTTTCAATGTATTGAATTGAAAGAGCCAATGCTGTTAATGTAATGTGTTCATAGAGCACTTAACCGATTTCAAATATCGATTCTCAGCGTGGCAGAGAAAGCTCGGGAAATCGATTACCGTGCAAAGATTGCTGGCTTGTTACGGTATTAGCGATCTCCAATTGCTGTCCGTGGTCCAGTTAGGGTGACCTGGATACGATGTCTGGGCTTGTGTGGCTAGATTATATTAAGAGACATCATCTGTCTAATTGAAGATTTGAACATCAACGCATCGTCAGCACTATGCTTTGCATATTCACGTCCTTCGAGACTGAACGAGCTGTGCGGAAATGTTGTGACTTAGACATTGGGGGGGGGGGGGAGAAGGGGGGGGGAGACAAGTGAAACCGGAAATGCTTTCTAGGTGCGAGAGAAAGTAAAGTGGTTCAGTCGGTCTTTTCGTCATGAAATCCTTCATCGTCCAAACCATTGTTAAGACAGAACCGAGAGAAGTCATTACAGGCGGAAGTGTGACGTGTCGAGATGTCGATCTGTTCAGTACATGTGTGAAACCGCAGACACTTGAAGTGTCCACTAGAAAAGTCTCTTCGGTCATTATACGTTCTTTCACTAAGAAAATGGATTACTTTAAACGCGATCAATTTGAATGAATTTACACCTCATTAAAATCACAAAGGACTTTACTTAATGGTAGGACCAACAAATGATGTGGACTGTTCTGCGTGCATGGGCGAAGTCATGGAGCAGTGTCGGCACCAAGAAGAAAACTAGACTGGGGAAGATCAAGTTCAAATTTGGAAATCCAAAAACCTTTGACCCATAAATATATGTATATTTTTAAAAAAAGTATGTCTTAAGTTACAAAAATCCTCTATACTTTCAGAGAAACATTCGAGCTTAACAAGTAAAATAAAAATTATTTTAAAATACCAGAAATCTGATTTTTAGAGCAAAATAAATGAACAAGACTAGGAGAGAGAAAAGTTCGTCTTTTTGATAAATATTTTGTTAGTTATGTACAGAAGAAGCAATCGTTGAGGAAAGTGCAGTAGGACCAGAGTAAAATTCCATGATTGGTTCCTTGCACCGTCAGAACATATGATGAGATCTCAACATGTGTGTCCCAGATTCAATGCAGAAACTGTGTTGAGACCCATGCGAGAACGTGTAGAGCACATTGCATGAACTGTGTGTTAAGGTCAATACAAGGACGTGTGAAGCACATTTAAAGACGCGCAGAGGTTGATGTTGAAAAACAAAGTAACCACCTGGTTGTCTTATGCAGACAGCAGACAGGGTGGGCCAATAAAAGTGAGAACATCTCGTAAACGTGATTTAATCACATCAAATTCAGTTCAACTATACTCACACTAGCTTAAATAGTTGAGAAGCAAGGAGGACACATTGAACATGATTTCTGGTTAGCTAAATATTTTGCACACAAAAAAAATCCCACGAAGAAGTATGCTTATTTAAATTATATTTTTAAATAACTCATATGCTATGAGATGTTCTCACTTTTATTGGGTCACCCTGTATATCAATACAAATATCAAAAATAACATACGGAAAGGATCAATATTCGTAATGAATTCTATTTGCCCATGTAATAATAATAACTCGACCAATGTTATGTTTATTATTTTTTGTAATCAATATTTCTTGCGATAATCTCAGAATTATTTGCAAAAATATCAACATGATTATTTTCCTATCAAATGAATGAGATAAGATAAAATAAGATTCTTTATTGATCCAAAAAAAAAATTGATTTTTGTTTTTTGATTACTTTGTACGATTCATTTTCACCACATAAATAAATACATATTTAAAGCAAGACATATTACAACTATAACAATTTAAACACAAGTCATCTAAAGTATTTCGGTAGCGTAGAAATCAGCCATGAATAAAGTCCCATAGCGACAATAATATCTTAATTAGTGATAATTTAGATTTCTTAACCGCTGGGGGAGCAGGCTGGTAAATTCGTACAGACTGGGGAAAAAAAGAATTTGTGTATCTTACGGTCCTAACTTTAACAGAAAGAATTCGACCTGATCGAGCTGATCTTGGGTATCTGTGACGAAGAGAGGGGTATGCAGTATCCCAAATTTTCTTCTTTTTTTTTTCTTCAAATAGATTGTTTTTTGTTTTCTTTAAATAGTTCTTCAAAAAGGTCTTCAAATAGGTCATCAATCGGTTTTTAAATTAGGTCTTCAATTGGTTTTTCAAAAAGTTCATCAAATATTTCTTCGAATAGTACTTCAAATAGCTCTTCAATTAGGTCATCACATCTTCAAATAGGTCATCAACCGCTTCTTCAAAAAGGTCACAAACCAGTTCTTCCAATAGTTCTTAAAAACAATGAAAGTCTTCTCAGAAACAATTAAACTTTTGATACTAAAGATACGCTGTTTAAAAAGAAACGAAATAGGGAAACGAGGTATGTGGAGAGACGAATGAATACTGCTTGAGTTTTCTACTGTGTTCTTTTCTTTGTTGTATTTTCATTTCTATTGTTGGCTGATGAAGGCTTTATGCCGAAACGTCCTTGTTTTTTGTCCTGTTACCTTATTTCAAGCTTCCACATACCTCGTTTCACTATTTCATTCTTTTACATAGCTTGAAAGCAGTCCCTTCATTTATTTAAAAAGAAACGACATTATTCTATGATCTCATTTTTTACAATGGATTTTTATTGGTTGAACATCGTTAAAAATAATAACGTCATTAGGTGATCACCAGAGTCGTTCAGACTTGTTCTTTAGTTTAATGGGGTTTAAAGACACACAGCCTACTTTATCTTCTCAAGCCACACAGCCTATTTTATCTCCTCAAGACACACAGCCTATTTTATCTTCTCCAGACACACAGCCTACTTTATCTTCTCAAGACACACAGCCTATTTTATCTTCTCAAGACACACAGCCTACTTTATCTTCTCAAGACACACAGCCTATTTTATCTCCTCAAGACACACAGCCTTCTTTATCTTCTCAAGACACACATCCTACTTTATCTTCTCAAGACACACCGCCTACTTTATCTTCTTAAGACACACAGCCTATTTTATCTCCTCAAGACACACAGCCTACTTTATCTTCTCAAGACACAAGCCTACTTTATCTTCTCAAGACACACAGCCTACTTTATCTTCTCAAGACACACAGCCTACTTTATCTTCTCAAGACACGCAGCCTACATTGTCTTCTCAAGACACACAGTCTACTTTATCTTCTCAAGACACGCAGCCTACATTGTCTTCTCAAGACACAAGCCTACTTTATCTTCTCAAAACGGACAGCCTAATTTATCTTCTCAAGACACACAGTCTACTTTATATTCTCAAGACACACAGCCTACTTTATCTTCTCAAGACACGCAGCCTACATTGTCTTCTCAAGACACACAGCCTACTTTATCTTCTCAAGACACGCAGCCTACATTGTCTCCTCAAGACACACAGCCTACTTTATCTTCTCAAGACACGCAGCCTACATTGTCTTCTCAAGACACACAGTCTACTTTATCTTCTCAAGACACGCAGCCTACATTGTCTTCTCAAGACACAAGCGTACTTTATCTTCTCAAAACGCACAGCCTAATTTATCTTCTCAAGACACACAGCCTACTTTATCTTCTCAAGACACGCAGCCTACATTGTCTTCTCAAGACACACAGTCTACTTTATCTTCTCAAGACACGCAGCCTACATTGTCTTCTCAAGACACAAGCCTACTTTATCTTCTCAAGACACACAGCCTACTTTATCTTCTCAAGACACACAGCCTACCTTATCTTCTCAAGACACGCAGCCTACATTGTCTCCTCAAGACACACAGCCTACTTTATCTTCTCAAGACACAAGCGTACTTTATCTTCTCAAAACGCACAGCCTAATTTATCTTCTCAAGACACACAGCCTACTTTATCTTCTCAAGACACGCAGCCTACATTGTCTCCTCAAGACACAACCCTACTTTATCTTCTCAAGACACAAGCCTACTTTATCTTCTCAAGACACACAGCCTACTTTATCTTCTCAAGACACGCAGCCTACATTGTCTTCTCAAGACACACAGCCTACTTTATCTTCTCAAGACACACATCCTACTTTATCTTCTCAAGACACACAGCCTACTTTATCTTTTCAAGACACACAGCCTACTTTATCTTCTCAACAGGATCTTTCATTGTTTTCATCATTCCGTTCCGTTCAGCGATGATGTTAATCTGTCTTCTGGTCGTCATTTTGTGTGTTCCAACTTGTTATGACAGTTTTTGAGTGTTTTAATTACCATGCAACAACTTAAAGGCAATGGATCGTCTGTTTTTTCCCTGAAATGCCCCCCTTTCATACCCCCTGAAAAGCTATAACGCACATCTGAATTGCCCCCCTTTCATATCCCCTGAAAGACTATATCACACTTCTGAAATGCGCCCCTTTCATATCCCCCTGAAAGGCCACGTCGCACCCCATGATATGCCACCTCACATCCCCTGAGATGCCTCTCTTCTCATACCCCCTCATAAAGCTACCTCGCACCCCCTGAAATGCCACCTCACACACTTGAAATGCCAACTAGCATCCCAGGGGATGCCACCTCCTAGGCCAGGTTGGGAAACCCTGAGCTAGTGGATGTAACGGTAGTTTCCCTTTTGAGAAAAGTCGGTCTTGGCTGGTATGTGTAGTGTGTGTGCGTGTGGGTGTGTGTGTGTGTGTGTGTGTGTGTGTGTGTGGAAAATATCATTTCAAAGGGGGCGGGGGGGCTGAACAAGGTGAGTTTGCGCGGCTATTACAACCTTGTAAATGAGCCAATAAGCTTAATTAATGAGCCATAGGTCATATGAGTGAGCCATTAAAGCACATCAATTAGCCATGAAATGAAATCGTATGAATGAGTCATCAAATTATATGAAAGCGCCATTTAATCTTATCAACAAGCGATTTGATCATATAAATGAGCCGTCCAATGACACGAATGAGCCATTAAAGAATATGCATGAGCCATAAGGCGATCCATAAGTGTTCATGATGTGTTGCTTCATCGAATTTCCATGCCGTGAAAGATGCAACAGATCCATTCAGCATTAGCGACAGTTTATTAAAGGAATGCACGCTGACCTAAGACAGCAGTTTCAGGACTTTTTTCCGATCTCAATAAAAAAAATCCGGTTGTGTCGTAGATTAGCTTCCAGCTGAACTTCAAATGGAGGATCTGCAATTTATATTTATTATGTAAGACACATACAGAGCAGGAGACATTCTACACGTTCATATAAGTGACCAACAGACGGTCAACTTGGCCAGGTAAGAGCTCGTCAATTCATTTCAGTCCTGGCACTACTTACCTGTGTGAGAAGACATTTTCCAGCATGAAACACGTGACAGCTAGCCACAGAGCAGAGCCTCCTCTGGTGAGCACCGGCCGACAGTTTTGAGCCTCAATGAAATATCAGCAGCTCAGATGAGTATGAGTTTCATGACTCACACTGATGTGACACAGAAGAATGCGCAATTCATATGTCGTTCTTTTTCTTCTCCTAATACCTCACTTTTTAAACTGTGGGGTGTAGGTGTGTCCATACAAACATTCACGCAGTCTCTAGACTTAAAAACCTCAGGAAATCAATTAAGAACATTTATGGGCAAGGGTTTATTGTATTAAAAGCATACCTCTTCAATTAAGATTATTTTGTTAATATCTGTGAAGAAGGCCCAAAGGTGAATTGTGTGTATGAATTGAGGAAGATGAGCATAAGTTTTGTGATGTGTGAAAAAAAACAATGCACAATGAATTGTTTTATCTTGCTGTAGCTGACATTTTGGAAATAGTCGAATAAAATAAGCGTCAGTATGCAAGGAAAAGGAAAAAATACCTGGGATCCGTCAAATCTGTGCTCTGGGAGACAACATCACAGCTGTGCTCTGGGAGACAACATCGTAGCTGTGCTCTGGGAGACAACATCACAGCTGTGCTCTGGTAGACAACATCACAGCTGTGCTCTGGTAGACAACATCGTAGCTGTGCTATGGGAGACAACATCACAGCTGTGCTCTGGTAGACAACATCACAGCTGTGCTCTGGTAGACAACATCGTAGCTGTGCTCTGGGAGACAACATCACAGCTGTGCTCTGGGAGACAACATCACAGCTGTGCTCTGCTAGACAACATCACAACTGTGCTCTGGTAGACAACATCGTAGCTGTGCTCTGCTAGACAACATCACAACTGTGCTCTGGGAGACAACATCACAGCTGTGCTCTGGGAGACAACATCACAACTGTGCTCTGGGAGACAACATCGTAGCTGTGCTCTGCTAGACAACATCACAGCTGTGCTCTGGGAGACAACATCGTAGCTGTGCTCTGCTAGACAACATCACAACTGTGCTCTGGGAGACAACATCGTAGCTGTGCTCTGCTAGACAACATCACAACTGTGCTCTGGGAGACAACATCACAGCTGTGCTCTGGGAGACAACATCACAACTGTGCTCTGGGAGACAACATCGTTGCTGTGCTCTGCTAGACAACATCACAATTGTGCTCTGGGAGACAACATCGTAGCTGTGCTCTGCTAGACAACATCACAACTGTGCTCTGGGAGACAACATCGTAGCTGTGCTCTGCTAGACAACATCACAACTGTGCTCTGGGAGACAACATCGTAGCTGTGCTCTGCTAGACAACATCACAACTGTGCTCTGAGAGACAACATCGTAGCTGTGCTCTGCTAGACAACATCACAACTGTGCTCTGGGAGAAACCATCGTAGCTGTGCTCTGCTAGACAACATCACAACTGTGCTTTGGGAGACAACATCGTAGCTGTGCTCTGCTAGACAACATCACAACTGTGTTCTGGGAGACAACATCGTAGCTGTGCTCTGCTAGACAACATCACAACTGTGCTCTGGGAGACAACATCACAGCTGTGCTCTGGGAGACAACATCACAACTGTGCTCTGGGAGACAACATCGTTGCTGTGCTCTGCTAGACAACATCACAACTGTGCTCTGGGAGACAACATCGTAGCTGTGCTCTGCTAGACAACATCACAACTGTGCTCTGGGAGACAACATCGTTGCTGTGCTCTGCTAGACAACATCACAACTGTGCTCTGGGAGACAACATCGTAGCTGTGCTCTGCTAGACAACATCACAACTGTGCTATGGGAGACAACATCGTTGCTGTGCTCTACTAGACAACATCACAACTGTGCTCTGGGAGACAACATCGTAGCTGTGCTCTGCTAGACAACATCACAACTGTGCTATGGGAGACAACATCGTAGTTGTGCTCTGCTAGACAACATCACAACTGTACTCTGGGAGACAACATCGTAGCTGTGCTCTGCTAGACAACATCACAACTGTGCTCTGGAAGACAACATCGTTGCTGTGCTCTGCTAGACAACATCACAACTGTGCTCTGGGAGACAACATCGTTGCTGTGCTCTGCTAGACAACATCACAACTGTGCTCTGGGAGACAACATCGTAGCTGTGCTCTGCTAGACAACATCACAACTGTGCTCTGGGAGACAACATCGTAGCTGTGCTCTGCTAGACAACATCACAACTGTGCTCTGGGAGACAACATCGTAGCTGTGCTCTGCTAGACAACATCACAACTGTGCTCTGGGAGACAACATCGTAGCTGTGCTCTGCTAGACAACATCACAACTGTGCTCTGGGAGACAACATCGTAGCTGTGCTCTGCTAGACAACATCACAACTGTGCTCTGGGAGACAACATCGTAGCTGTGCTCTGCTAGACAACATCACAACTGTGCTCTGGGAGACAACATCGTAGCTGTGCTCTGCTAGACAACATCACAACTGTGCTCTGGGAGACAACATCGTAGCTGTGCTCTGCTAGACAACATCACAACTGTGCTCTGGGAGACAACATCGTAGCTGTGCTCTGCTAGACAACATCACAACTGTGCTCTGGGAGACAACATCGTAGCTGTGCTCTGCTAGACAACATCACAACTGTGCTCTGGGAGACAACATCGTAGCTGTGCTCTGCTAGACAACATCACAACTGTGCTCTGGGAGACAACATCGTAGCTGTGCTCTGCTAGACAACATCACAACTGTGCTCTGGGAGACAACATCGTAGCTGTGCTCTGCTAGACAACATCACAACTGTGCTCTGGGAGACAACATCGTAGCTGTGCTCTGCTAGACAACATCACAACTGTGCTCTGGGAGACAACATCGTAGCTGTGCTCTGCTAGACAACATCACAACTGTGCTCTGGGAGACAACATCGTAGCTGTGCTCTGCTAGACAACATCACAACTGTGCTCTGGGAGACAACATCGTAGCTGTGCTCTGCTAGACAACATCACAACTGTGCTCTGGGAGACAACATCGTAGCTGTGCTCTGCTAGACAACATCACAACTGTGCTCTGGGAGACAACATCGTAGCTGTGCTCTGCTAGACAACATCACAACTGTGCTCTGGGAGACAACATCGTAGCTGTGCTCTGGGAGACAACATCACAACTGTGCTCTGGGAGACAACATCGTAGCTGTGCTCTGCTAGACAACATCACAGCTGTGCTCTGGGAGACAACATCGTAGCTGTGCTCTGCTAGACAACATCACAACTCTGCTCTGGGAGACAACATCGTTGCTGTGCTCTGCTAGACAACATCACAACTGTGCTCTTGGAGACAACATCGTAGCTGTGCTCTGCTAGACAAAATCACAACTGTGCTATGGGAGACAACATCGTAGCTGTGCTCTGCTAGACAACATCACAACTGTGCTCTGGGAGACAACATCGTAGCTGTGCTCTGCTAAACAACATCACAACTGTGCTATGGGAGACAACATCGTAGCTGTGCTCTGCTAGACAACATCACAACTGTGCTATGGGAGACAACATCGTAGCTGTGCTCTGCTAGACAACATCACAACTGTGCTCTGGGAGACAACATCGTAGCTGTGCTCTGCTAGACAACATCACAACTGTGCTCTGGGAGACAACATCGTAGCTGTGCTCTGCTAGACAACATCACAACTGTGCTCTGGGAGACAACATCGTAGCTGTGCTCTGCTAGACAACATCACAACTGTGCTCTGGGAGAAAACATCGTAGCTGTGCTCTGCTAGACAACATCACAACTGTGCTATGGGAGACAACATCGTAGCTGTGCTCTGCTAGACAACATCACAACTGTGCTCTGGGAGACAACATCGTAGCTGTGCTCTGGGAGACAACATCCCAACTGTGCTCTGTGAGACAACATCACAGCTGTGCTCTGGGAGACAACATCACAACTGTGCTCTGGGAGACAACATCGTAGCTGTGCTCTGCTAGACAACATCACAACTGTGCTCTGGGAGAAAACATCGTAGCTGTGCTCTGGGAGACAACATCACAACTGTGCTCTGGGAGAAAACATCGTAGCTGTGCTCTGCTAGACAACATCACAACTGTGCTCTGGGAGAAAACATCGTAGCTGTGCTCTGCTAGACAACATCACAACTGTGCTCTGGTAGACAACATCGTAGCTGTGCTCTGCTAGACAACATCACAACTGTGCTCTGGGAGACAACATCGTAGCTGTGCTCTGCTAGACAACATCACAACTGTGCTCTGGGAGACAACATCACAGCTGTGCCCTGGGAGACAACATCACAACTGTGCTCTGGGAGACAACATCGTAGCTGTGCTCTGCTAGACAACATCACAACTGTGCTCTGGGAGACAACATCGTAGCTGTGCTCTGCTAGACAACATCACAACTGTGCTCTGGGAGACAACATCGTAGCTGTGCTCTGCTAGACAACATCACAACTGTGCTCTGGGAGACAACATCGTAGCTGTGCTCTGCTAGACAACATCACAACTGTGCTCTGGGAGACAACATCACAGCTGTGCTCTGGGAGACAACATGACAACTGTGCTCTGGGAGACAACATCACAGCTGTGCTCTGGGAGACAACATCACAGCTGTGCTCTGGGAGACAACATCACAGCTGTGCTCTGGGAGACAACATAGTGATTTGAAATGTGAAATAAAAACAATAGTAAAATGATTTCAAAGCCGCTGGGTGCGATCTAAAATGTGATACCAGCTTGCTAATTGTGAAAATAGCTGGCTAATTGTGAAAATAGCTCGCTAATTGTGAAAATAGCTGGCTAATTGTGAAAATAGCCGGCTAATTGTGAAAATAGCCGGCTAATTGTGAAAATAGCTGGCTAATCGTGAAAATAGCTGGCTAATTGTGAAAATAGCTGGCTAATTGTGAAAATAGCTGGCTAATTGTGAAAAAGCTGGCTAATTGTGATAATAGCTGGCTAATTGTGAAAATAGCTGGCTAATTGTGATAATAGCTGGCTAATTGTGAAAATAGCTGGCTAATTGTCAAAATAGCTGGCTAATTGTGAAAATAGCTGGCTAATTGTGATAATAGCTGGCTAATTGTGAAAATAGCCGGCTAATTGTGAAAATAGCCGGCTAATTGTGATAATCGCCGGCTAATTGTGAAAATAGCCGGCTAATTGTGAAAATAGCTGGCTAATTGTGAAAATAGCCGGCTAATTGTGAAAATAGCCGGCTAATTGTAAAAATAGCCGGCTAATATTGGACCATTTGAAATTGCGACCCAAAAAAAAAAAAATTATCCGTATTTCCTAAATGCTAAAATTCAAGCAGGTGATTGGATAAGAAATCCAGTTCATTCATTTGATTGGTCAACTTTTCTCTTATCGAAGAAGAAGAAAAATCTGAAATAACAAAAGATTAGCATGTCGTGGAATTGCATTTTTTTTTAAGTGTGTGTCCAAAGTAACAATGAAAGGTTGTCACAATTTGCGCTGTGTCATCATACATGTGTCAGTCTTGATGGTTTGTGTCATAAAATGAGTCCGCTTATCCCCCGATATTCTGATGAAACCGACTTACTGTGCTGCGACGTGATGAGTGTCTAAACGGTGTGTTGCCACAATGAAAAAGTTTGAGAAGCACCTGGTAATTGGTATGGGGTATGATCACGAAGGAAAAAAAAACATGTTTATTTTTGGAGAGAAAACAGCATAATGGGTTGGTATATTTCCTTTACGCTTTCATATCATTTGTGGTTGTCATGGTTTGTCTAAGTAAACATGGATCGGATGACGTCACTGTGAATTGTGAGGAAAGAAATTATTAAGAGTACAAGTATACAATTATTTATTGTAAAAGACTATAATATTGAGTCACTTTTAATTAATTCAGCTTAACTTCCTGGAATCGAGTTTAGAAACAACAAGCATGATTTTGGAACCAACCCAGAGTGGTAAAAGTAGGCTGAAACCACGGGCAAGCTACTCTATTTTACACAAATTTGAACGTATCCCATTGTATTTGGTGTCTCAGTTGAATTAATGTACACTGACTATGTCATAAAAACACCACTGTCTTGCTTCATGTTTCAACTCGACGCTGAAAAAATGTCAACCTTAGATGTTTTTCCCTATTTTTTTTTTACACAATGAACATTCCAAAAATACTTTGATACATCTGGAACACTTTAAATTAGCCACAATCCATTCGGCCCCCCCTCCCACCCCCAAACCAACGAGCCTGACGAAATCTTCTTAATTAGCTGACCCCTGCATAAGATCATTCCCCAAGCTATTTGCCAACCGTTCACAATTTCCTCGGTTATAATTCTCCTTTCCCGATAATAACTGTGTTACAGAAGGGCGGTAAATGTTGAATTTCAAAGTACCTAAAAAAGTATTGAGTTATTGCTCTTTAACGAGGAAAATATAATATTTAACTCTGTAGCTTCCCTAAGGGAGAGCAGCCTTTACCAATGGTTTTATTTTTATTTTGAATTTATATTTTGAATCTTTATATTTCATTTTATAATTTTGTGACTAGAATTTTTAGTTTCCCTTGGTATTTTTTTTTTAAACATAACCCATGAAGATTGCTGTCAACAATAGTTATAATCTGGAAACTTTTTTTCATCAACTGAATTTTTCTCTAAATGATGCCTCATGTACGGAAAATATGGACGTATATAAAGATACAGCCCGGGTTGAATAAAAACTCTCTGTTCTCTGCCACAACTTTTTCTTGAATTCCTCGCCTTTCTATCTAACCGAACGTCTCTCTGTCTATTCACCCCTTGGACAGCTGCGCTCCTCCGCAGACGCGCGTATTCTTTCTGTCCCCAAAGACTCGCACAAAAAACATACGGTGAACGATCGTTCTCTTTCTGTGCCCCAAAACAATGGAATTCTCTTCCATAACACATCAGCAATATACCGACCATCACAGCCTTCAAAACTGTACTCAAAACACATCTTTTTAACCTCTACTATTCTGGCTGATTCCCACCTCTGACCCGAAAACGATGATGCCGAATGTCGTCCATGGCTTGTTTTGTTTTATTTAACTACTGTATTTAAATTAATTAATTTTCTAAGTTTGTTAAATTGTATGTACAGCGTGGTGAGCCCGGCCTTAGGCTGTATGTACAGCGTGGTGAGCCGGCCTTAGGCTGTATGTACAGCGTGGTGAGCCCAATCCTAGGCTGGGGTACCGCGCTATATAAAACCACTTATAATAATTATGATAATAATAATAAATAAATCTTAAATGATATTTAAATTGTACAAACTAAATAAGCAGTAATTAAAACATGTTCACAGTGGGTGGAACAAGGGTTAATGTTTTTTTTTTATTTTATTTTTTTTTTTAAATTCAGTGGTTTTAACAACAACAGACTCCTTGATTGGATTACTGCCTGTTTAATTATTATTTTTTATTACTTTCTCCATTATATTTGTTTTACTAAGTAATCATAAAATAATGGCAGAACAGGTGAGCGCAACACACAGAAAAAAAAATTGCATGGCTGTATTTATTGTTTTCTTTCTCTCTCCCTCCCCTTCTCTCTATCCCATTCTCTGTCCCTCTGTCCCTCTCTCTATCCCTCTTTATCTTCCTTTCTCTCTCTCTCTCTCTCTCTCTTTCCCTTCCTTTCTCTCTCTCTCATTTTCTCCCTCTTTCTCTTCCTTTCTCTATCTCTCGCTGCCCCTCTCTTTCTCCCTATTTCCCTTCATTTCTTTCTCTTCCCCTACTCTCTCAATTTTTCTACCCCTTTCTCTTCATTTGTCTCTCTCTCGCTTCCCCTCTCTCTCTCTCTCTCTCTCTCTCCCTCTTTACCTTCTTTTCTCTCTATCTCTCTCTCGCTCCTCACCCCCTTTCTCTCTCTGTACATGTACCTCAGATATCGAAGTTTTGTGCCATCATTTCTCAGAGGTACTAAAATTTATCTGAAAAACTAAAAATATTAAATGCAGGATAATTTAGTTCAAGTCCGCATGTCCTAATAAGACGCACATTTTGGGACATGATACATCAAGAGCTTCACATAACATTACAGCCACCACAGCGGGACATAATACATCAAGAGCTTCACATAGCATTACAGCCACCACAGAGGGACATAATACATCAAGACCTTCACATAACATTACAGCCACCACAGAGGGACATAATACATCAAGACCTTCACATAACATTACAGCCACCACAGAGGGACATAATACATCAAGACCTTCACATAACATTACAGCCACTACAGAGGGACATAATACATCAAGAGCTTCATATAACATTACAGCCACCACAGAGGGACATAATATATCAAGAGCTTCACATAGCATTACAGCCACCACAGAGGGACATAATACATCAAGACCTTCACATAACATTACAGCCACTACAGAGGGACATAATACATCAAGAGCTTCACATAACATTACAGCCACCACAGAGGGACATAATATATCAAGAGCTTCACATAGCATTACAGCCACCACAGAGGGACATAATACATCAAGAGCTTCACATAAATATTACAGCCACCACAGCGGGACATGATATATGAAGAGCTTCACATAACATTAGACCCACCACAGAGGGACATAATACATCAAGAGCTTCACATAACATTACAGCCACCACAGAGGGACTTAATATATCAAGAGCTTCACATAGCATTACAGCCACCACAGAGGGACATAATACATCAAGAGCTTCACATAAATATTACAGCCACCACAGCGGGACATGATATATCAAGAGCTTCACATCACATTAGACCCACCACAGATGGACATAATACATCAAGACCTTCACATAAAATTACAGCAACCACAGTGGGACATGATATATCAAGAGCTTCACATAAAATTACAGCCCGCACAGAGGGACATGATATATCAAGAGCTTCACATAGCATTACAGCCATCACAGACACTGTAGATTATCGTAAACATTTAAAAACAGTGTTAGCAGATTAATAAATGTTGAATATCTTTGAACACTAGAATTATTTTATTGTATATTTCCGAGATTTGCATAATGATACAAAAAATTGAAATCATACAGCGGTGTAAAAGCGGATGTGTCATTATAATATTATATAGTTGAGGGGCGTGGAAAAAAAATGTGCGGTTGCAATCATTGGGGAGGAGCCAGTAATGGGGATTCTTATAAAGCGCTTTACTTGTATGCATGTTTTGTTGTTGTTGTTTTTTGTTTTGTTTTTTTGTTGTTGTTGTTTTTTGTTCTTTTTGTTATTATTTCAGGCACAGTACATCTCGTAAGCACATTGAACAATTCTCTGAACCGTTCATGGATCACGATCAGGGAATACGTGGTGATTGATTTAATTTCAGCATTTGACATCGACCTCTTATTTCTGGTCATAATGTATGCAGCATCACGAAACAGCCCAAGAATAACCAAAACAGCCAATACCAGCACTATAACATCCTAATAACAGCAAAATAACATCCTAATACCAGCACATAACATCCTCATACCAGCACAATAACATCCTAATACCAGCACAATAACATCCTAATACCAGCACAATAACATCCTAATATTAGGACAGTAACATCCTTATACCAGCACAGTAACATCCTAATACCAGCACAGTAACATCCTAATACCAGCTCAGTAACATCCTAATACCTGCACAGTAACATCCTCATACCAGCACAATAGCATCCTAATACCAGCACAATAACATACAAATACCAGCACAATAACATCCTCATACCAGAACAATAACATCCTAATACCAGCACAATAACATCCTAATACAGCACAATAACATCCTAATACCAGCACAATAACATCCTAATACCAGCACAATAACATCCTAATTACCGTTAGCGTGCAGATTTATAAAACACGGCAATGTTGGAGTGGCAGTGGTCAGATAGTTCAGACCAGTGGTCCGATAGTTCAGACCTGTGGTCCGATAGTTCAGACCAGTGGTCCGATAGTTCAGACCTGCGGTTCGATAGTTCAGACATGTGGTCCGATAGTTCAGACCTGTGGTCCGATAGTTCAGACCAGTGGTCCGATAGTTCAGACCAGTGGTTCGATAGTTCAGACCAGTGGTCTGATAGTTCAGACCTGCGGTCCGATAGTTCAGACATGTGGTCCGATAGTTCAGACCTGTGGTCCGATAGTTCAGACCAGTGGTCCGATAGTTCAAACCAGTGGTCCGATAGCTGAGACCTGTGGTCCGATAGTTCAGACCTGTGGTCCGATAGTTCAGACCTGCGGTCCGATAGTTCAGACATGTGGTCCGATAGTTCAGACCAGTGGTCCGATAGTTAAGACCTGTGCTCTGATAGTTCAGACCTGCGGTTGTAATTTTAAGAAAAAATATTGAGTTTGAGGACCGCTGTATGGTTATCGAGTTTGATCGCCTGTGAATCCGTCCTTGGTGCATGATATACCTTTAAAAGTGATTTCACTGACAGATGACAATGACAGATAAACTTACGCAACCAAGCGATTCAAAAAACATGAATGAATAACCTTCTGATCCCCCCCTCCTCCCCCCCGTCCCCCCCCCACACACACACCCAACCACCGTGATAAAAATTCCACCCCTAGGGGTGACTATCACCAATCTCTTCCCACTACCCCCTCAAACAAACACACACACACAAATTAACAAGATTCGGAGGGGGAGGGGTGGGGTGAGGGGGAGTGGGTTCAAGTAAGGGAACCTAAATCTCCGTCACGGATTACACGCCCTTGCCCGACACTGTATATCCACTGGCCTGTATCCTCGGCCATTTTTTTTCCATGCCCGTTTAATGAACCGTTGGTCGCTTTCAGATAGCAATCTTGCTTCTTTTTTTTTTTACACGGTTATGTACACGAGGATGGAGTGTTGGTAGGGAATCGTGTTGGGGTTCCAATGAGAGGTTCTAACTTCGAGGGGCTCCAGCAAACAGTTATAATTTTTTCAGGGTTCCAATTAAAAAGTTCTCAGCTTGTGGGGATCTCATGGGCAGTTCTAAAGTTGTAGCGTTCCAATGAGCGGTTCTAAATCTGAGTCTTGGCACACGTCTGTATTGAACGTGCTGATTGATTCCTTTTATTTTTAATTCCATTTATAATTGAACAAGGCGGCAAATTCCCTTATCTAACATTGTTATACATTTCCATATCTTACATGCATGTAGCAATGAGGTGTTATCCTGATAAGCCCTGCCAAAATCGGAGCAACATCCCGAATGACTTACATCGTGTAAATAAATAGACAAAAAGTATAACTGTTTAAAATCAGTGTTATTGTTTGGTATGCAACTCTCTGGGGGAGGTGGGGTAGTGTCATCATGATTAACTAAAAAAAAACAAAAAAACCCACTGAATTCAGATACACGCCAAAACTCACCCCTGTATTTTGAAAGGATCATTACATTTCTGAGGAAGGGCTTATAGAGCCCCACTCCAGACCCTCCAACCCCTTATACTCGGAAGTCATCGGCATCCTTGATTTCTGCGCCCCCCCCCACCCCCTCCCTTTTTAAAAAAAACGAAAGGATCGGCATTTTGCTTTACTAAAACACTAAATGTTAAATAATAAGATGATTTTTACTGGATGTTAAATAATAAGATGATTTTTACTGGATGTTAAATAATACGATGATTTTTACTGGATGTTAAATAATAAGATGTTTCCCCTGGATGCTAAATAATAAGATTATTTTTCTACTGGATGTTAAATAATAAGAAGATTTTTTCTGCTGGATGTTAAATAATAAGATGATTTTTCTACTGGATGTTAAATAATAAGATGATGTTTCTTCTGGATGTTAAATAAAAAGATGATTTTCTACTGGATAATAATTGACCCGGGTGCGAATCCGCTGCGTGTTCGCATCCATTTTGACTAAATGCTATTCAGATGTCATTTGTGGTAGTTTATTTTAGTTAAACTGAAGAAGTAAGTTTACAAACATGTGGTCCATTCAATTATCTTTCATTTGATACCTCATTTTGTCTTACAAACCAAGCAATAATATTTTAAATAGTGTTGTTTTTTTTAAATCCCAACCTCTCACTTCTGGTACCCGGGTGCGAATAGCCGCTTCGAAACATTTATGTGAAATAGTACTTCGATTAATATGTCAAATTCATTTTTGGTACTAATTTTAGAAATGGTTTTTCTTCCGCAATTAATAGATTAAAAAATAATTTCTATGAATTTGTTTTGAAAAAGTGTTAAAGAATATTGGAGATGAAATTTGTAATTTATCTGCAGAAAGTTATAATAGTATGAAATTTCAAATAATCAGTACAAACAACTTAATTTGATAACTTTATACTTTATTTTTAAACGATTTCCTTCAGATAAAATAACATATTAATAAATATATGATGTCATTTGTAAACATATCTTAAAACAAATTATACTGTTCATACACGAGTCATATAAGTGAACAGTAATGAAAACTCATACAAATATATAGACACATCTAATTAACATATTTTTTTTCTTTTTGACTCTGGTAAAATTTGTAAATATTTAGAAAAGGTGGTATAATTATCTATATATATAAAAATGAATGTTTGTATTTTTGTCTGTCTGTATGTCTAGTATGCGCTCCTACACCATTCATGCGATTGCGACAAAACTTTACACATTTGTTTTCCACATAACCGGCCATTTAACTGAGTCGTTAAAAACCTTATCAAGTGTTCCGTTCCTAGCCGTTGGCCCTTAATTCTTTTTTTTTTTCTTATATGAGCTTTGTAAAATATTTTCCACATGCGCTCCTACGTCATTTATCCGATTCATATAAAACTTTAAGGAAATGTTGCGAGCATGTCTATAAACATTTATAAATTATTACAATCGTTTTAAATTATTCAGTTTTGAGCCAGGGGCCTCACATTCGTTTTTCCTTATATGAGCTATAAAAAATATATTTTAGAACCGTATGCGCTCCTACACCAATCATGCGATTGCTACAAAACTTAGTAAGTTGTTGTCCATGCGCCAGTACATTTTACTGTATTATTTAAACACTTTTAAAAATATTCCGTTTTCGGCCGTTGGCCCTTAATTCGTATTTTTTCTTATATGATCCTTGTAAAAAATAATTTTCATATGCGCTCCTACGCCATTCGTTCGATTCCGATAAAACTTTGGTGAAATGTTGCAAGTATGTCCATAAAGGTTTCTAAATTATTACAACCTTTTTAAATTATTCAGTTTTGAGCCAGGGGCCTCATATTCATTTTTCCTTACATGAGCTATATAAATATATTTTCAAACCGTATGCGCTCCTACACCAATCATGCGATTGCTACAAAACTTAGTAAGTTGTTGTCCATGCGCCAGTTCATTTTACTGTGTTATTTAAACACTTTTAAAAACATTCTGTTTTCGGCCGTTGGCCCTTAATTCGTATTTTTTCTTATATGAGCTTTGTAAAAAATAATTTTCATATGCGCTCCTACGCCATTTATTCGATTGCAATAAAACTTAAAACTTTGGTGAGATGTTGGAAGCGCGGCCGCAAAGGTTTTTAAATTATTATAAACTTTTCAAAATATTCCAATTTTAGCCAGCGGCCTTATTTACGTTTTTTTCTTATACGAGCTATATAAATATAATTTCAAACCGTATGCGCTCCTGCACCATTCACGCGTCATTCATTGACCCAAATTCTTATTTTTTCTTATATGCGCTTTGTAAAAAATAATTTTCTATGCGCTCCTATACCATTTTTCAGAATGCGATAAAAATTTAGTGAGATGTTGTTCTATCGCCCACAAAAATTCTTAAATTACTACAACCGTTTTAAAATATTCAGTGTTGAGCCAGGGGCCCTATGTTTGTTTCTTACAAAATGAGCTATATAAATATAATTTCAAACCGCATGCGCTCCTACATCATTCAAGCGCTTGCGATAAAACTGAGGTGAGTTGTTGTCCAAGAGCCAGGGCATTTTTCTAAGCCATTATAACTCTACTAAAATATTCCGTTTTTTTGGCAATCGCCCAAAATTCGTATTTTTTTCCTTACATTAGGAGCTTTATAAAAAATAATTTCCGTATGCGCTCCTCTACATTATTACAATGCGTTAAAATTTTAGAGAGATGTTGTGCGCGCGCACGCCCGCAAAGGTTTCTTAAATGATTACAACCATTTTAAAATACTCCGTTTTTAGCCAGGGGTCCTATGTTCGTTTTTTTCTATATAATATAAGCTACACAACTATAATTTTAAGCTATACAACTATAATTTCAAACAGAGCTAAAGCATGAATGGATAACTTTTTAATCAAATACAAATAGTGATATTAAATTGAGTGTGTTACATATTAAGAAGTTTTCTGAAGTAATACAACAATTCTACAATATTCCATTTGTGGAGGGGGGTCCTAAATTCGTTTTCCACACTTCTATTATCTATATAATTATAGTATGCATTTCTATACCATTGATTTGATTGTGATCAAACTGGGTCAAGTGAAATGCGCAATACCGAAAATGTTTCTAAATTAGAAAAAAAAACATTTTACAATATTCCGTTTGGGCCAGTGACCCTAATTTTATATTTTCTTCTAAGAGCTTTGTAACTATAATTTCAAACAGAGCTAATGCATGTGTGGAAGTAGCTGAATCCGCCGGCAAATTTTTCAAATTTAGTACATCCATTGTACAATATTCCAATTAGGGCTGGGGACCCTAAATTCAATTTATTTTCTTAAATGAGCTTCATCAATTAAATTTATAACGTAGATATCAACACTACCGCCCTTGAACAAATGACACATTTGTAGTAAAGCAGAGAAAACACGTTTTTACATTTTTAGTGTAGAGAGTATTTTTGTTATGTGTATAAATAAGCTTGAATTTTGTGACGCATTTTAGAATCGGAAATGACATCGAAATCGCGTTTTTTTTTTCAACTAAGAGTATTTCTTGAATAGAGTCTTATAATTTCGGAGTTGTTTTGTGTTATGTAAATACATTTTACACCAATCGATGGTTTCTCAAGTAATTAAATAACACACTTGACAGCGTAG